>VWZT01006494.1:701854-713649 GCA_013397055.1 Pachycephala philippinensis
CAACCTTGACTATTTTGCCAGCAGTGGATCTCGATTTGTTATTGTAGGGTCACTCGAAAGTAATGGCTGGCAACGGTGAAAGTAATTTGCAAGCCCAGAGCTACGCTGATTAATTGTGGCCAAGCTGCGCAGCAATAGTAGGGTCTTTTATTGGGAGGTCACCAAAGGGTACAGGGCTGAACAGAACGGATCATTACTGGAGGGCTGCTGGTTAATAGGAACTATAGAGCTGTTTATGAACAGTGGGCTTGGCTGGTCTGAACAGGATATTCATGAAGACTGTGCTACAGAATGGCTCGTTGTTGTGGTCATGCGCTCTGGGCTGCTCATATTCGTGGGTGCACTTGTGTGGGCATGTTCAGTTTATTTAGAAAATAAGGGCATTGAAGCACTTGTTTTCTAAGGAGGAAAAAAAAAAGCACAGAGTAAGAATTACTCCAACTGTGCAAATATTGAAGAGAAAGAAAGGAGAATGTCTCGTCCTTTTTACAAGTCTTTAAATGACAAAGCAAAAGATGTGAAACACTGGGCAGAGCTGTGCTCGCCATCGCCTGGGGTCCTCAGCACAGCAGAAGGCTGCTAAACCAATAATATTGCTTTCCTGACCTTGCAACCTCCTAACAAATCCTTTCTACTTTAGCAGAATTGGTTTCAAAAAACTAGGCTATGTAATCTGGTACTCTGGTAATGTCCTCATTTAACAGATTCAAAGCCAAATCCTGCTCATGCCTTCACTGGCACAGTCCCATCACTTTTGGTGAGACTGCTCTGGCTGAGAGCAGACCATGACGCTTTTCCCATTAATCTCATTCCCGCTTCCTATTGTGCTTGATTTTACAGTGCCCTGGAAACCGGGAAACCTGTATGTCCTCAGCCATCTGATGTACAGGAAATGTAGTCACTAAACTAACCTTTTCCCTCAACAGAGAGGATTTTTCTGTTTGCTTTTCTTGGGTAGTTTGTTTCGTTGCGATTTTTGTTGTAGATCTTGCCTCTCAGTGCTTATGGAAACTGGTTATGCAGAGAGAAAAAGACTAGTGATTGTAACTCAGCAACCACACATCATGCTTGGTTAAAACTGTAGCCAAGCAGCTCCAGGAACAGAATTCCTAAGCCCAAACTTTATCTAAGGCCAGTCTCCAGCAACCTCTTTAGCTAGAGGAGTGGCCTTTCTGGCTCATCCATCAGCTGGAACAGATGCGGGCATGACTGAGCCTAAGACATCCCATGCAGGCTGCAGCTGTACCAGGGTGAATGCAGCCACCTGCTCCTGCCTGGCCTTGAAAGCTCAGCAGCCACCAGCCAAAGGGCTCCCAAGCCTGCTGGAAAAGCACTGGACTCCAAGGCACAAAAGCCAGGCTGTTTTGGAGGAACACTGCGAACACTGAAGCAGTCACCACTCGGTCAACTGACCCTGGAAAGGACAGGATTTCTCAACATCCACCAAAACTCTCAGATCTGGGAACATCTCAGATCTTCCACACGTAACTTTAACCACAAAATAGCTCTACAACTACTTTCAACCCGACAATGAACTTCTAAATGTGTATGGAGAGATGGGATGGAATCTGCAAGGATAGGTTACTACATTCATTTGGAAGAGTTGTTTTCATTTCTTCACTACAAGGGTGGTGAGGCAATGGAACACGTTGTCCAGAGGAATGGTGGATACCTCATCCCTGGAAGTGTTCAAAGCCAGGACGGGGCTTTGAGCAACCTGGTCTAGTGGAAGGTATTCCTGCCCATAGCAGGGGTTTGGAACGAGATAACCTTTAATGTCCCTTTTGACCCAAACAATTCTACTGTGCTATGATTCTATGAGTGTCAGTAAAGCTGAGGATGAGGCGAAGGTCTTATATGACTCTAACTGTGATCTCCTCCAAAATCTTGCACCATTACACTTGAAATATGTTTGCATTTTGGAAGGTTTCAGTGGAGAGTGTGACATACAAGATCTGAAAACTCCAGCCACAATTTGGAAAGATGAGATTTTAAGAGGCAGACAAGAAGGACATCAAGGAAGAGATGGGAAATCAGGCAATGTGCTATTCACAGACTTGGAGACCTCAGAAAAGCATCAAGGATCTGGCAACAAGTAGTGACTTCAGGCAGAGCTAGAGCACAGAGAATAGCTACAGGAGCCAGTCACCTGGGAAAGCTGCTACAGTAAAGTTTATGTTGGATCAGATTGTCCTCAGGGATTTCTGCAGGAAGATTGAAGAGGCTGCTGAAAACTCCGGAAAAAGAGTGCAAATGGGCCATAAAAATGAAGGCACGTGGGAGGAATGATTTTTTTTCCTTTGGCTAAAATTTATGCAGAGAATTTTGTTCACAGATAAAGTTCTTGTCCTAAGGAAGAATCCATCACTCTGGTATACGAATGCTGACAGAGCTGGCATCATTGCCAGAATGCTTGTTAATTGTGGTCCTTCCAAATGTGACCAAGAAAGGGTTCTCCAGCTTCCTTACGCCGTAGGAGAGGGAGATCCCTGCTCCTCTTCCTAACTATTGTAAATTTCCTGCTCTTTATGGCACTGTCCTCTGAGTCTACCCTGTCAAGTTGGTCTACATTTCGCTTCAGCCCTCAACCATCTGTTGCCCATTTTGCACTCACTGGTTCAATCTCAGGCTCCCATCTGAAATGTGAAAATTAACTGCCCTAGAGGAAGCCAAATATTTTAAGGCATCATTTATACCAGACTTGTTTCAGACAGAGGGATGGTGACCAAAGGCCCATGGATCCCAGTGGAATGTGCAACTCACAGCTATGAAGCAGCTCTCCTGGAATTTTCTTCTGTAGGAGGGCTGTGCTTTCTTGCCCTGTTGCCATTACCCTCCCCTTGCCAAGCAGGACACATTTGGCTGGCATTTTCCCGGGACCATTGCAAGAAGTGCCCTCAAAGACGCGACGTCACGTGTGCCGGAGCATGCCTTCGGTCTGAGCGAGTTCCTGTCAGCCTGACACGCAGGGCGAATACTGAATTAATTCCTGATGCCGACACATGCATCCCAACACAACGATGTCACCCACTGGCACGAGTGTGTTGAGTCACTACATTTCCCCAGGCTGCAAGAGCACAAGACTCATATGCTCATATGCTGTTTCCCAGCAAAGATCCATGAGGGTGCTGGCTCCTGCTGTGAGATCCATGTGCTTCACTCAACCTCCCAGTGACTTCTCTGAGGAGTTAGGACCAATGCAAGGCATAAGTGGCTCTGACTTTCCCTTTCCCTCTCTCTTAGCGTACCACAGCATGGCTGTGAAAGGAAAATAGGAAGACGGCAGAGAAAGCCACATGCCCCAGGTTGTGAAACTTGGTTCACAAGAGGCTGTGGAGATCCCCTCCTCAAAAAAAGAAAAAGGGAGGGGGGCAGGGGGAAAAGAATTGAAATGATGGTTTGGACCAAGTTCAGGCCTTTGATGTGTGCTCTGAGTCTGGAAGCCCAAGAGACACTTGCACATTGAAGGCCTCACTATTTCTGTACTGGGCAGACTCTGTTTTCCCTCACCTCCTTCCTGGATCATTGCATCTGCTCTTATTTCAACTACCTTTTTTAGGCGTATGCTTTAATACTACTTTTTATGCATCTAGTTTAATACCACTTATTATTTCCTTTAACATTGAGTGAAACAATCCTTAGGGCCAGTCTCAACCCTATGGACCGGTGTGTCCCAGGGCTGTTCATCAGATGGTGGCAAGGACTCTTGCTGGGGCATCCATGAGCAATGCTCTGCTCTGCCAGGCAGCAAACAGGGCAGAAAAGGGAGGCAGGATGCTTCCTAGGGAAAACAAGGGGAAAGGATGTGTTGTTCAAAGGGTGAAAATGCCTCCCCTCACCACGGAGGTAAGGGAGTTAGGGTGGCAGACTGGCAGTGGAGCCTTTCAGCTCTTGCTCTGCGTACTTTTGCAATTACTGCACAAGTGAGAGAGCAAGGGGACCACCGCTGCAAGCCATCTGTCAGGAGTGCCAGGGAGATCTGTCCCTGGCTCACAAACACCACCTGTGTCTCTTTGCTGTGATGGCTATGCCTGTCCATCTTAAGGGAGCCAGCAACTGGAAAGCAGAGGAGGAAGATGGAGAAGGGGAGGTAAAAAAACTGTTGGTCCTGGATGGACAGACGGAGAGATAATTATTGCCTTTGGAATCCTGGGGGACAGGTAAATGGCAGGGGAAGCTGTAATATGCCATAAAATTAATGTCTCTAGTTGAGGCTGTGATTTGTCACAGGCAGGAGAGTTATGAATTTTAGTTCAAGAGAGGGTATTATTTTAGTTTACCCTTGAGGATCAGGATTCACAGGCTGGAGACAAAGTGGATGTTGTATAAAAATGTTTCCCCACTAGTAAGAGGGTGTTTCTGTTCTTCACTGAAGGGCCTGTGTAATACGTAGTTTTAGGGAGGGCATTTGGTAGAAGACATAAAATATATCACATTACAGGTGAGAATATGTGAGATCCAAAATTTTGATGTGTCTGAAGTAAGAGAGCTCTGAAAATGGAGATAACTGGGTCAATGACAAAATGTGTTATTTTAATGCCTTTGAGGTTTTGCTTCTGATGGGTATTTGGGTCCTCACACCTCTGACTTAGGATAGGAGAGGGGGTGTTAGGCAGGAAATGTCAAGCAAAGGTAGAGAATAGCTTTGGCTGCAGTGCAAGGGAGACCCTTGTCAGGGATTTCAGCGCTGCAGGAGACTGGGGAGGACGGTGGCCTCAGAGAGAGGCACCAGAAGAAGGAGCTGGTTGGAGAAAAGCGAAGTGCCTTTTGACATCTCTGTTCTCTTCCCTAATCACTACACCCCTTTAAATAAATAAATATCTTCTGACACATGAGGAACAGTCTGACTTTTGGGAGCTACTCCGAGTCGCTGTTCATCCACTAGATCCACCCATGCAAGAGCATGCTCCCAGGAGATTGGAAGGAGACACAGCTCAGTCCAGCGCCACGAGAGAGCACCCCTTAATACTTCTTTGCCTTGAGCAACAGCTTTAGACAATCACCCCCAGTCTCGCATCCTGCACCCCACCTCTGCTGTGCTGGGGACTGGGTTAACAAAACTGAAAATCAGCCTCAGAGGAGGTGGCAAATTGGCAAGCCAAGCTGGGACCTGTTTGTGGGAGCAAGCTCTGTCATCGAGGGACTGAAGCCATCCGTGCTCCCTGCACATGCACATTGTCCTCTCCATCCCACTGGGGACAGAGGTGTCCCAGCAGCAGCTGCAAGTCACAAAGGACTTGTTGTAGAGGAAAAGCAAAGGCCAAAATACACACACAGGTTGCCCTGCAAGAGCTGATCCTCCTGCTTGTCAGCAGTGTAACCGTCTGGAAAAGTATAATTATTATAAATGTAATTAATAGTGATCTGGGAAGATTATAACTTTCTCTCCCTATTCTTCTTTCCCCCTCCCCCTCCCCTTCCCAACTTTCTGGTTGTGCTTATTTTGGCAACCCTAAAATAGTAATTCGATGCAAACTCTGGCCACAAATCCAGTGGAGCTTGATAGGCTTTAAACGAGGGGAGGGGGGATAGGCAGGGGTGATGGCTTTAATAACTGTTCTTGGAGAAAGGCCATTGATGTGTTTTCATTGCTCGGAAGAAAAAGAAAGCCAGAAAGAAAACAAGTGGTAGGACAGCCATTAGAAAATAACTATGAATAATTATAGAGTGGGGGTAAGGAGAAGTCCAGGGAATTACTTCAGGGATATAATCATAAGCCCACATCCAGGCCAGTTACTGGTGGCTGAGAAGAGGATGTATCCAAGCAGGGTTTGAGGGCCCCTCTGGTTTGGGTCCATCTCCATCCAGTCTTGCATGAGCCAGCACCACCATCACAGAACCTGCTGTCCCCAGTGTCTCAGCAGGACCCTGAAATGCTACACGCATTTCTGACCTTGCAGCACTCTGCAGACCTTCAGGGATGAGGCTCCATGCATGTGTCTGGGATGGGAAGGAGACAGGATCTTTTCCTTTCACATCAGGGAAGCTGAGGCTCTAAGCTGCAGCCTGGATTAATTCGGTGAGGACCTTAATTGTCCTTTGAACAATACAACTGCTCACTGTGGGTATTTAATGAAGACAGCTGCACACAGGCATCCCACGAGCAGAAAGCTCTGCAAGAAATCAAGGTGTGATAGTCACAGGCAGGAGAGTTCTCCCTATTTAAAAGGATTATAAATGGTTACAGCCAGCACTTGCTATCCACAGATCCCAGAGTAGTTTGGATGTCCCTGGAAACTTCTGCAGCACCTCAGCAGAAGAGACAGGCTGGTTTCTGAGAGCTCTTCAGAATCAGGTTATAGGGATCATGTTTCCTCATCCCTAGAAAGCCTCCAAACCATCCATACCCACTCCTGTCAACGGTGCAGCCAGACACCCACCCATGAGCCTCTCCATGAAAATTACACCTCCCTGCCCTTCGGACAGGGGTTTTGGTGTGTTCCTGGTGGTAACATTGATTCAGACAAGAACATTTTCAGGCACATGGCATCACAAAAAGAGATGAAAAGCCTATATCCATCTTGGCTCATGCACAGAGCAGAAGGGAATCCAGAGTGGTTGAAAGATGAAAAAAGAAAAAATAAAATCAGCAGGGCTCCAGGAGGTTATTTTCATGCCAGCTCCTCAGGCGCTATGCAAAGGTTCAGGAATGAACGTGCACAGAGCAGGCTTGGAGGGAGGTCACAGTCAGGAGTCATCTCCCTGAGGTAAAGTACTCCTCACTCCTGTTCATGGGGCCAGCAGCAGGTACATGACCACGGAGGCAAAGGACATCCCACCTCCACCCAACACACCCTGTAAGGGACTTGGAGATTCTCAGTCAGCTCCAAGCACATTTTCTACCTTGACTCATTATCCAAATACTTAGTACATGTAAAACCTTACAAGGGCAGAAAATTGTCCTTCTTAGGACAACTCCTTCTTCTAGGAGATAACACTCTCTTGCCACAATCTATCGTATTTCTGTGTCACCCATCACCATGGCACCCACATGCACAGCAAGGTCTCTAGAGCACCTTAGTCTATGTTAGAGAGACACAGCAACCCCCTGTATTTTATTGCACTACAAGGTAAATGATTAGACAATACCTCCACAAGACAACAGGATAAGGCATCTGTTCAAATTTCCCAGAGACCATCTGAATTTATACTCTTTCTTTATTTACACTACTTTTTCTCCTGGTTATTGATGATGTTTCTCATTTGTTTTTATTAGATGCAGGTGTTTTCTGCACTTCAGCTGGGAGCACTTTCCCTTTTCAGCCAATTTCAGATCTATTTTGTGTCCCAGTCACCTTTTGACTGTGATACTGGAGAGGCAGAAAAAGAGAGAAGGAGATACTGAGTTTTGCTGCCTCAGCAGATGTGTGTTAAAGTGTTTTAGTGATTCAGCCAGTGTGTCTGCCTGAGGCCAAAGGAGAGGCATTGTCTGAATCTAAAACAATTAATAACAAAAAAACAATGTGGGCAGCATGAAGCGGGGGAAGGTGGAGGTGGAAAGTGAGTGAATCACATGGATATTTCCAGCTTGCAGAGCACCTCGACAAGATCTCCAGCCACTTACAAAGACAACCCTTTAAGTCCACCCTGTCCCCTCTGAGACACAGAAGCCTCAGCAGTCCTGTTGCACAGATAAGGGAAATTGCAGCTTCTTTTGCAACTCATCCCCAGTCATCAAGCATCTCTCCCCAGAGCCAGACTGCACTTTCCCAGTGCCCCAAGGAAGCAGGAACATACACGGCCCCATGGCCATTGCACGGCCAGTGGGGCAGGAGACTCACAGCCCTACTTGTTGCTGGGCCATGCACGGTGCTGGGAGGGGCACTGAACCACTCAACCCACACTCAGGTCCTTGAGAGCCACCAGCAACACAAGGACCTCTGCTCTCTGCTCTGGCCAGGAAGGTGCAAAGGGGAACCTCTGTTGTCTGCTCATGATGAAACATCTGTCTTCCCCCTATTAGCAGAAATTAGTTTCGTCTGTGCTCAGGCAAGAGGAATTTGTCCCCTGAGCTATTTCTGCCTCTATCATTTAAACATCCAGTATAGCCTTTATGCTTCGGTCCTTGTGGAATTCTCTGAGGAAGGACCTCCTGATGCCCAGGATCTGATATCCCTTGCTTACTGAATCCCCCCACTTTGCACCCCAAGCTGACCCATGTGGGCCACTGGGAGGTGGAGGCACCCCAGTCACCCGTCACCACTGGAAATCTTGGCAGCTGAGCCCTGATAATGTGAAACAGAGCCAACACAGCCCTGCAGAACACCCAGGCACTGATCTGGTGGGGGGAGACTCCATTTCTACATGCGGTTTAAAATTGATACCCCCATGAGGCATGTTAGAAAGCAAAACACTGATGCTGTCTTCACTGGAAGCATCGGTTGCTTTGTTTTTTTAATGACACAGAAAGCTGCTTGCAAAGAGATAATTTCATTCAGCCTAACCCTTGCTGGATGTGGAAGGAAGTCCTTGGAGGTGACTCTCCAACGTATCCAGTATGCCACCTAGCCCTCGCTAGCTCTACTACATCCACTGCTGCGGGATGGGCTGCTGGATCCTGCTGGAAAGGGGCTCCCAGCATGAAGCTGCGAACACTTGTTGGGGTTATCATCGCAAGCAAGAAGGTACTGTCCAAGGGAAGAACAAGTATCTTGGGAAGAAATCACATTTTACTTTTAACACTCAACGCAGCCTCCACGCAAAGTGAAATACGGTGTCGATATCTGCACCTCCTGCTAGTGCTCATCTCTCCTTTCTGCACTTCTGTCTCAGACTTGTCCCATCAGTTCCACTTTTGTTGCTTGTCATTCTTCCCTCCAAGAATTGTAGAAGTATTGGCTTTTTATTTTTTTCAGAATGATGCTTCAGGCACCTGATTTCACAACTATTCAGTGTTTTTTAAAGCTTGCTCATGAAAAGAAATTATACATTCTCCTGTATAAGCATTATTTTGCTAATGAGTTTCAGATCTACAAAAACTGGACAGTTGTTTTTGGAGGGAGAAGAAAAAAAGTATCTTACTTTTGTATCTGTCATTTAGCTCTTAATCTTCCCAGATTGCCTGAACTTTTTCTATGTTCTAAGTACTTCCAAAACACACAGATTAGCCCAAACTGATTAAAGTATGTGTTCCATCCTCTTTATCATACCCAGGAAAGTCAGTGCTTTTGCATATTACTGAGACTATCATAATGAAGTGTAACATATCTGATATGTTAAGAACAGTAATTGCTTTCCAAACAATTATTTCTCCTTTTGCAGCAGAGCTGTATGTAACACATAGAGCCTATAGCAATGAAATACACTAGAAGACACGAATAGCAACGTTGGTTTCCTCTGAATGCTCACTGTTCACTCCCTCGAAATAAGAGAGCATGTCTTATAAACATAAAACATGATTGTGATCTCCCTTGGAAGAGCACAAGCCAGGAGAAATGTGATCTTTGTTAGCTGCAGGCTCTCCTACAGCTCACGGCCAGCCATACGCTGCACACCGTTCTGTGGCTGTTTTATGTTCCCAGGGTAGTGGGGGTTTTTTGGTGTCAGCAGAAGATGCCATGAAGACAGACCTTGTGAAGAGCATGGAGAGCACAGACCAGAGGGTCATCTGCAACTCCATCCTAACTGCTGGGCTCAGTGGTTTAGTACAGGTGGTAGCCCTAAGATCCCCATGGCTGAGACTGCTCTCATAAAACAGGGGGAAACCTGCCAAGAGGGCACTTCTCATTGCTAAAATATTGTCATCTTCTGGCTGAGGATACGACTCAGTTTCCAGGCAAGCTTTTGTGGATGAGTGTCCTCGCAGCGCAGCACAGCCCAGGAGTGAAATGAGGGTGGCTGCAAGACAACTTCACACGACCTGGGTTTTGGCCCAGGAGAAATTTCCCGGACAGCCCTAAGTTAGAGCAGCTTCCCCTGGGATCCCTCGCAGGATCTCTGCCCCGTGGCAATCCAGCCGTGCCCAAGCCTCCCATGCCAGGGCTTGCAGCTGGGCTTGATGGAGGCAGTTCTCTACATGCCTCACCATTTTGTGTCTCGCAGGTAGGAGTGGGAGTGAAACCTCTCCTCCACCCCTCCAGATACTCTCACTGCCTCTGTACCAGGTATTAATACAGGGCACTCTGTTTCTTACACGGTGGATGAGAGAATGAGGAAAGCCATTTTTCTCCTGCCCTAAGCCCTCTGACAAAGTGCTTCCAGATCTCCAGGTGAACAGTGCTCACTCTCTGCCTGGTGCTATTTTCTGCAAAGCACCCATTCAGACCGGTGGCAGATTCTCATAAAAAACAGCGGCAGGATGCAATTAATATGCTGTAAAGGTCCTAAGTGTCAACTGGAGAAACCATTTTAAAGCACTTCTAGATAAAACCCCTGGGGAGTGCTTTTCTTACCTTAAAGGTGCCTATTTTTTTTGCAGTTAACTGTGATCTAAGCAGAGATTCAGGTAGTAATAAATAAAATCTCTGGAAAAACTCTTGGTAGAAAGAAAAGCAAAGAAACACCCAATCAAGCTTAGAAATGCAGCTTTCTTTTTGAAGGGCAAGGGGTAAGAACAGGAGGAATTTGATCTTTACTCCTGAGTCCACATGGGGTAGAAAGGCAGTAAAACAAGGAACACCTGAGAGGTGCAAAGAAAGCCTTAAGCTGGAAATTTTGGAGAAGAAGGAGTTAACGCTTTTAAGTAACCATCCGTCCTCTTACCATAGATAAGGGTGCATTCTAGTGGCAAAATCCATGCAATGCAGCTGCACAGATGACTGATCTAAAAAGAAACCTGGGGAATATGAAGCTTTGGAGGAGTGTGTGCCTGTGTGGAAGGGGGGTTGACTTGAATCGCACATAAACCTCACTCAGAATGAGCTGATCCCTTTGAATTTCCCACTGCCCTGGTAGATGCCCCCGTGCTTGAGTTTCTGAGCAGACTCCCACTCTTGGTTCGGCTCACCCCCCTGCTCCAGGTGTAACCTCTGAGCACAGCTGCGGGGGCTGCACACCCCAGTTTGGAGATTCCCTTCCCTACGCTTCCAGCTTCCCCGCTCCTAGCGATGAATGAGAACTAAGGGAGGCAAGTGAGAAGGAGCAGGGCCGGGAGAACTGTAACCCTGAGGAATGCAGCGGTGGAACAAAAGACAACAAACCCCAAGCTGGGTAGGACAGGGGATGAGCACTGCAAAGCGCTTTATTTTTTTTCTTTTTTTTTTTTTTCCTTTCTTCTAGCTCCCCATTTTGTGCGGGGCAAGAGGCAGAAGAATGAGCTAAAACGTGCAAATTGGACTTCACATGGCAAAATTCCCCTTCTTTTCTGGCATGCCCTAAGCAACAGCGAACTTTTCCAAAGAGGAATCTAACACAGTCCTTACAAGCAGCCCAGCCCTCCCTCTGCTCATTGTCCGGCCGTGTTAACCCTTGCTGTTAGGGGTGTCAGGGGCTCACCCCGGCACAGGGCAAAGCCTCACTGCGGTTTTAAACCTAGCCCAGGGGCAGAGGGACAGGAGGGGAGGGCTGGGCACCCTGCACACACAAAGGCTCCTTCCTGGGCCCGGGCGGGCGACAGTAGCTCCCTGGCAAGCACCCAGCCATCTCCTCCGGCGCTCACCTTTGGAGCGCATGGGTGCTGCCAAAGTCCCCAGCCCGCCCGCTACCCAGGCACCAGATGGGGGTCCACGCCCCACCAGCACATAGGATCAGGCCCTGCTAGCTCAATCTCCCACTTCCTCCCCAAACTCAGAGCCCTGACCTCTCCCACCCAGACTCCCTGCAGCCCAGGCTGCCCTGGAACCCAATGGCAACCACTT
>VWZT01006494.1:715979-798000 GCA_013397055.1 Pachycephala philippinensis
CCTTGCTTTTCCACCTTTCCAGCTACTTTCTCATCTTTCTAGCTGTTCTTCTACCCACACCCACTGCTTTTCCATCTTTGTGGGTACTCTTCCATTCCTCTAACTGTTCTTCCATGCCCCCTGCCACTTTTCCCATCCTTCTTTCCATCTGTGCTCAGGTCAAACCTCCTGTTGCATCATCTCACAGCCTCCCCCACCCTGCTTTCCATCATCGCCTCTTGGTTGCCCCGTCTCCAGTGGAAAGGTTTTCTTTCCCCACCTCCCAGATGCACCTTCTTAGTCACAGCTGCATCCCAATCCTTCCCCAGTTGCATCCCTTACATCTTTCCTGCATCCCTGTCTTCAGCCCTCTCTCTCCCTGACACCCTTCTCTCGCCATATCCTCCACCTTGCTCTGGGACCCGAGCTGATCTCTGCAGATTGAAGTACAGAGGAGAGCGGGGCATCTCCTTACAACCAACAGCCCCATTCCCAAAGTCCTCAGCCACCCCCAGGTTTGTTGCTCTGCCTCACACTTCCTCCTTGGAATCACTACAGCCTGCACTTTCTGTCTGCCAGCTGCTGGACATCTTTGTTGGGCGATGGGTTTTAGCTCAGGGAGGTTTTTTAACCCAAGGCATTAGGGACAGGATATGCATTTGCAGAAAGTAATGGTGGTGTGGCTAATAATGGGAAAGAACAGGTTAAAAGCAAGCATGAAGGCGAGCACAGCGAGCACAGTGCAGGGCCAAGCTTCTGAAATGTTTGCACCTTGCACGTGACAAAAGCATGAAAGAAAGCACTCCTTCATTTTGGCACTCATTTCACTCCCATTTCTGGATCCTGTAGCTCATGTGAGGACAGATTCCCTATATCCCTACAAATACATCTGTATTTCTGCCACGGTGTGAAGGGAAGGTAGGGAGGGTGTCTCTATGTCCGGGGGACCACTTGGCAAAAAAAAAACCAAACTAACAGAAACCCTCACTTTTTTTGGTCCATGAAAAAGTCATTTCTACTTGTTAGCAAGCATCTGCTTATACCCATGCAACCGGAATCCGTTTCTCCTTTCTAGCACCTAATAAATCTTGATGCTTTTATTATTTTTCCCCTTTGCTGCTTGCAGGCAGTGGTTGCGTTGCTATGCTCCATCCTTCAGAGCAAAACCAAATTCTGTGTGTAATAACTTCCCCCCTCCCTCGAATGACATCAGATGTCCAAACTCCCTTTAATCAGCCAGAAACAGCAAAGCTGAGCTTGGTTTTTTGAAGGGTGGCTGGAAGGGATGAGGGTTGGGAGCCAACCTGCGCAGGGAGCAGAGGGTGAGGCCAGGAGCCACGTTCCTGCCATGGAGCCCAGGAAGCTGGGCAGTAACCGCTGTCAGCGGAGATAGGCCAAGTATCCCGGAGCGCGTCATCCTGGTGTTTATTTACTCTGCACGTGTGTGTGCGTGGCCAGGGGCAGGCAGTGTGGTCGGGAAGGCAAAGCCATGCAGCTGAAACGCAGCAGGAGAGCAGGGCCCATCCTTGCGCCTGTGCCGAGGGTGCCCCATACAGACACCTGAAAAAGCTTTGGTGCTTGGCTCCCAGCATGAATCTCCTTCCGTTTCACCTGCCTTGCACTTCCCTAAGAAACTGGTCCTTTAGCAGGTGCTTTGTGTGAAAACTTTAGCCAGGTCCCTTGTAATTCCGCTGCTTTTGATTTTCTTGGGATGGGGAACACCCATTGAATGAACAAGGAGAGGGACAGGAAAGCGGTGGCAGGTTTGTCACGCAAACCAACCCCCTGGCGCTACCTGCACTTCCAGTTTGGACTCCCCGAGTGCCGCAGGGGCCTCTTTTCGACAGGTTTTGTTCGCAGACAGCAGATGAGCCTGGATTGGAAAGGCTGCTGCAAGAAGCCACAGGAGACCAGCAGGCTCCTCTTGAGATTTATGCAATTGCAAAAAAGAAATAAAAAATAAATCAGGAATTCCTGAGGATGGGAGAGGGGAAAAAAAGTCACTTGGCATTCGACTGGTAGCGTGTGAGAACAAAGTATATTTTCATAGGCACGTTTCTAAGCAACAGGGCAAGAAAAGAAATGAAGTTTGACTTGAACTTTCTGGCCTCTGCCAGTTTGGCCAGCAGCACAGGGACCATGCACTGGGGAAGCTGGCCTGGCCCTCCCATCTATCAATGACCAAAATTGGCCCTGAGCTGCGAACCGCTGAGAAAAAATCAGCACTCTGCAAAATAAACTATGTGACAGTGGTGAGGACTAGATCAAACTGCATTTCTATCTATTTCTGCCCTCGTGCTGGCCAAGTTTAAAATTGCAGATGCTTTCCTCCTTATGGACAAGGTGGAAATGCATCAAGCAGCACTGCAAGAGCCAGAGCCTGGGAGGCTGGGCTTAGCTCTCCTGTAGAGCAGATGTCTTGCCCGGGGATGAGATGCTCGCGGGTGCCATGCCTCAGTTTCCTCATATGTATGCTGGGTACAGTGGTAGTGAGGAATGCTAGAGGTAATGAGCAGAATGTCCTCCTGGTTTGTTGAGAGGTCTGAAATGAAAGCAAGTGTGGGATTAAAGAGCCTTAGTAGGACTTGTTTTAAGTAGATGGATATGTAGGTACTGACAGGATGGTCCCTGTAGTCCCTTCCTGCCACAACAGTCAGACACTGTCCTTTACTGAAAGCCAAACATCACGACTGCAATTGACTGTTCCTGGTAAAAAAACATGAATGAGCTTCATTTATGGCACAGGCTGCAGGATTCTGGGTTTTCTCTGTTTTGTTTAGGTTTCCTTTGAAATATACCACATCTTTCCATTTTTCTCCCCTGCGCTCCTGGCAGACTTCCTCCTGCTGAGACAGCAAGGTCAGGCTGAGCACTGGGGAGCGGAGGGCACAGATTGGAGCCTGCTGCCCTAAAAAAGGCTCATGGAAAAACAAAGGTTGTCAAATATTTCCTTCTCTCTCATTCCTGCTCTCTTTCTAGAAAGCGAGCAAGACTTGGCAAGTTTCCTCATGAAACCGTGAGCCAATGATAACCAGGAGGGGAAAGGAGGGGGGTTGCAGAATTAGCCCTAAGAAAATCATCTTTGCTGCGTCAGCTGAAAGGAGGAGGAGGAGTGCTGCTGAGCCCAGGTTTCCTGCAGCTTGTGTTTGGTGCTGTCCTTTATTGCTCCCCAACATATTTCCCCCCACCCCATTCCCCCTTCCCTTACTCGCTTGCTCTCCACTGGGGGTGTGGAGCTCCAGGGGTGAGCAAAGGGCATGTGACGAGGCAGGTGGGCAGCTCCATGTCGAGGTCCAGGGTGAGGGTGAGGGTTAGGGCAGGGGTCATGGGAGCAGGGCGCTCGGGATGCACTGGCTTGTGCACATGTGTCACTCTGGGAGGGACCCGGCCGGTGCAAGCAGCAGGTCCATTGTGCGAAGCAGCTCCGAGCTGTCAAGGTGAAAGCTAGTATCAACAGGCCTGCAAAACCTCAGATACAAAACAGGAAAATCTCCATTTTACTTTTGATCTGGAGTTTCAACAACAATAACAATATATTAAAAATATAAAAAAAAAAAAAGAGAGAGAGTGAAATCCATCAGGTGCCAGCAAGAGAGCTGGGTTTCTGCGGTGTGTGTGTGTGTGTACGGGGGAGGAAGGGATGGGGTGGTTCAAACAGGAAAGGAGGGGCCTTGGCTGGAAGGATTTTTCAGCAGCCTGGTTTCTAAGGAAGGAGGGAGAATATTAAGTAGTTGATCCAAATGAAATTCCTGCCGAGTGCCAGCAGAGTTCACCGGAGAAAAGACGTGGCTCTGTGCTTGCGTGCGTGCGTGCGTGCGTGCATGAGTGATAGAGCTGGCCCCGAGCTTCCACACAGCCCTGGACCCACGCCAGGTCAGCGCAGGGAGCCCCTCCAGAGCCTGCAGCACCACAGCGGAGAGCAGGGGCTGGTCTCAAACGGGAGCCTCTGCAAACTTGAGGGATGCTGGAGGAGGCCATTGTGCCTCCTTGTGTCGATACTTAAGCAGCAGCAGCAGCATCCTGTGCCCAGATGATCGTCGCGGCTGTGGCACGTCAGTGACATGAGCACAGTCATGTGCGACTGGAAGCGTTTGCCTGACTGCGGGGTGTCCCCTCAGGCTTGACGGAAGCGGGCATGAAAGATTGGGTACCTTCTGTGCCAGCTTCAAGACATCCCCCAGTGTCTTTTGTCGCTGAGTTTGTCACACGTGTCAGGGCGGAGGGGGAGGAAGAGGAGGAGAGGCGGCACCCGGCGCTGCTGCACACGGAGCGCGGTGCTCTGCTTCCTCCTAACGACCGCTGGAAGCTCTGCTCGCCCCGGGCCGAAAGAGCCGCAGATGCAGGAGCAGCTGCGGGAGCTGCTGCAGCAGCGCTTCCCAAAACTCCTTATGCAAACTGAAAAGCCTGGCAGCAGCCTGGGAAGGGTGGCGGGAACCTCAGCCCCTCCGGGGCTTGCCGTCCTCTGCTCAGCGGGGTGAGCTAAGAACAGTTGTAGGGCAGATAAAAGCACCCGTGGCACAGCAAATCCTGCCCCTTTTTTTCTTTTTTTTTTTTTTTTAACCCAAGCACTTAGTAGTGCAAATTCAAGGCCAGACGTAACTGGAGAATTAGGCTGGAACACACCTGCCCCTCGATGTGGGCTGCAGAGCAGCAGGATGAATATGCACAGGGAAGATACGCGTGTGAGCATACGCACACATGTACCCATGTTCACACGCCCACACACGCCTGCATAAACATTTAATGTGTGCAAGCACACACACGGAGCATTCTTGTCTCTGGAGGCAGAATGGTTTCCAGGCAGCACACACAAACCTCTCTTAGATGCACAGGTTCTGGTTATGACTGGCACATCGGTATTTTGCCATCAAGATCAGATATTGGCACACAGATCAGCCTACCCTATCCTCCCACTGAGGTCTCAGAAATGAGATGCACCAGGTGAGCATATCAAACAATGGGAGGTGAGGAAGGAGATAGATGCAAGATCTATCCTCCTCTCAGCCAGCTGTGTGGATCCAAACTCACCCCCTGTGCTCGGAGGTGGGTTGTGTTTTCTGGCTAGACGAAGATAATACACTGAGAGATTTCTTGAGGGCAAATTTTCCCATGTCAAACAAGCAAATTCTCCACAGTGTAGGTGTGAAGTTGTGACTTGCAAAGGACAGCCAGTCCGCCTGCCAGGGCAGTGGTGCCTGGTGTTATAGGTGGAGGAGATGGTGCCAGGGACACTGAGGTCTCTGGGATCCTGCAAACTTCTCTCTGCCCAGGCAGCTACCACTGGCCTTCAGGAAGGTGTGAAAGAAGAACTGAATTGGGAAAAGACGGCACATTTGCTGAGGTCTAGCAGCTGAGGACAGGAGAAACAGCCTCCAGCACTGACCAGAGGAAGCTACAGGACCCAAAGACATGATGCACACAGAGGTCAGAGATGATCCAAAGATCATCTTTGGCCTGTGTGAACTAACTGGCAGCCAGCCTGATAACCACCTAGGCATTTATAAGGAAGTTTTTTACAGGGAACAAGTAGATATTATCTGTTTATCGTCAGGACAGGAATAGCCAAAAGTGTGAGGAGGCTCTGCTGGTGAGGAGGAGAAGGATACCTGACCCCCCATGCTGGAATCCCCTAAGACCTGTCTCACTGGGTCCAGTGAGCATGAGCCTCCACCCTGGGACTCCCCAGGGTGATACATAGGGCTGCCTGTGGGACATGGAGTGGGGCAGCAGTTGTGCCAGCACTCCTGGATCCTGGGGCTGCCCATTTATGATCACTGGGCACGGTTCATGATTCATGCTTTGGGTCATCCTGGAAGGGTCCTGTCACATCTGGTGACATCCCCCATCCCCCCGCCACTCAACCCCCACAAGACTCTGTGTTCCTTCGGCTGTGTAGCCAAGGCAACTCTCAGCAAGATGTTGTTTTTGAGGTGGCTCTTTGATGCTAGTGATCTGAGGGGACCCCTTAGTGTTCATGTCAATCCACTGCTTTAAGTTAATCCCAGCAGGAGCCAGCACAATGTGTTTGCAGAAATTTGGGACTCTCAGTGATTTGACATGGGCAAATTTGCTCTCAAGGAATCAATTTCTCAGCATGTTTTGGTAAGTCTTCTGTCTGTTTATGATGTTTCCAGGACACGTGTGGGAGAGACTCTGGTCAACAGGTTAAACTTTGAGAAGGCATGTTAAATTTATGCTTGTGAAGTCAGTGGGCATTTCTTGTGTGCACGTGCACAAGGCCTTGCTCTCACTATTGTCGTTATTCTCCAGACCCCTCTGATATTCCATCATTTTTCACTGTAACTCCACCCCAGTGGTACTGTTTCTTCCATTCAGAATGGGGGAATGTGGGGTCAGTATCTCCCACGCTAAATTGTCACACCGTTCCCTATTAGCATGGCAAGGCTTGATCCTGCAAGATGCTCAGCACCTTTCCTCGAGGGCCAGAGAACCAAAGGCTTTTGGGCACCTCTCCCCTCAGTGGGAACCAGCTGCCTCAGTCCTCGAAGGACTGTGGGGCCAAAGCGAAGGCTTTGGCAGAGTTGGAGAGCTCTTTGCAGCTTCAGGCCTCGAGGGCTGTTGTTGCAGTTTGGTTTGTTTGCTTGTTGGATGGACACAGCTGGCTCACTGATGGAGATAATTGTTATGTTGATGGAGATGACTTGTCTGGTTGCTATTTAAGGGCAAGAAGGTAATCCTGACAGATACTTAAGGAAAGGATTGCCTAGCTAAACAGAAGAAGGAATGTTTCT
The DNA here is from genome assembly GCA_013397055.1 of Pachycephala philippinensis. Taxonomy (NCBI): domain Eukaryota; kingdom Metazoa; phylum Chordata; class Aves; order Passeriformes; genus Pachycephala; species Pachycephala philippinensis. Next base: position 722,711 of record VWZT01006494.1, read on the forward strand.
GAAAGGTAACTTTGGGGGCAATGTTGGCCAATATTCATAATTCTTTTTTGTAGAAAAACAGTAGAAATATTTTATTTTTCCAAATACAGATGGGATTCATCAGAAGACAATTAAATCAACAGTGCCATTTATTATTCATGCTTAAGAACTCAGATGTTATGTGTTAGACTAATGATGAAAATCTGTATTTAAATAAGCCAGTGAAAACTATGGAACCTGGCTTTCACTTCCTAATTTAAAGGAGATGCTGGAAAAGAAGAAAAGTTTTACTAGGGAAGAATTGCATGCCTTATACCTGTCCAGCAGTCAGTTATGGTGCTGCCACAGCTACATATATATCTTAAGATATTTTAATTATATCTAAATACAAAGTGACATACAGTCATTGCTTTCACTTGTGCGTCTTTCTTTCCTGATGAAATAGTAGATGTGGGTGAAATTTTCTGCATCATTTCATAGCCGTTTCAGCACCCAGTTATTTGGTTTTGTAAAAGCAGCGGTGGCCTGAGGTTGCAGGAGAAACAACAAAGTGCAACAAGGATTTTTCATTCCAGAAAGGCTCCAGACCTGTGGCAAGGGGTGATTAGTTGTCTTTTATGGAATTTCAGACTCCAAAATGGAGGGCTCTACCCTTTTCTACATCAAGAGACCCCCCCCATGGGGATTTTTTAACATTCAAAAGCATCTTTGCATTTTGTTGGACCAAGAGAAATTGCTAATGTATGCAGTGGTACAGGGTGGGAAATGGCTAAGAGAGGCAAGAGTCATCCATTAGGATCGAGCTTGGGTAAATTTCTCCTTATCAATATTGTCAGATTGTGAATGTCAAGCTTCTGGTACTTTTTTGTGGTTTGATGTAGGCAGACTGAGAGATTAAATAACAGCCAGGCCTACTGCGGGCAAAGGCTTTCTGAGAGAAGGAGCCATTAAGAAAGAAGGGAGTCCTGAGGGCAGAGGTTGGAAATTTCATCCCTCAGAGGTGGTAATAGTCAGGATGGATGGTACATGTGATGATGTATCATCTGGTGCTGACACAGAGATGAGCAATGGATGATCTCACACAACTTTTCCATCTGGTTTAAGGCAAAACTGTGAAAGTGAGGCTGAAGGCCTAGAAGTTAATCCAGGCTAGGCTGGAGTTTGCAATCACTGCTGCACACCTGAAATACTTTTGGTGTTGTACTAGTTCTTGTCCAGTACCTGACACAGGTGCATCTCCACATTCCACCTTAATGTGCCTTTTCCTCTCTCTTTGTGGTGGGCAAGGGGTTTGACTTTCTTGGCTCTTCCTGATGTTGAGGCCAACAGAGACCCTCAGTAACCACCTGTGGGGACAGATCTGGGGATGGAGACCAACAGCCTCTGGCAGGAGCAGCGTTTCCCGGATTCAGTTCCAGTAGGACAGTTGTTAAAACTTCTGCTCAGCATGAAAAAATATCAGATTCAAAATCCTGTCCAAAAGACAAAAGCCACCTTCATCTGTCAGCAGGCCAGAGAGCTTAGCATAACCTGTAGTGACTGCATTTTTGGTAGGACATCCTTTCTCAGGATCCTCTCCTTTAATACAGGATCTTCCTCCTAATTTCGTGCTGTTCCTAAGGTTAAAAGCTACAATATCCACACTGACTTCCCAGCTCTTGATAGCCACCAGCAGCACTTGTTTGGTTACGGGTCAGCTTCTAAGGCCTGACTACTATGATTTGTAATGCTTGGGTTTCAGAAACCAAAATAGCATCAGCATCCTGGCAGCACCTGCTTTTAAGTCCAAGTTTCTTGATGTCTTGTGTATATTGATACCAGTCTTCACCTGAGTTTTAAAGGCAAGCCCCACGTAGTCCAAGAGTGCAAATTACCTACTCCTTCTCCCTAGCTACACTTCCTCTATTGCTGATGCTGAGCTACCTGCATCCAAAAAAGTCCCCCTGCCTCCTGCTTTTTTGATACAATAATGATAGCTGATGGACACTGTTAGGGTTCTCTTCCAGCCCGTCACACCTCCTTCATTTCTACAGGCACAGCAAGATTTTTTCTAAGTCATCTCTGGTGGCCGGATGATCAAAACAAACAACCTTTTGTTTTCATTCAGAAAATCTTAAAGCATGTGCGTTCTCATCTTTTTGTCACAAATAAGCCCTGTGGAGAAACTGCTGGTAAACAATTCAGTGATGCCTTTCAGGAGCTAATCCACATTTTCCTCACATTTCTTGTCAGTTAAGCAGAGACTGTCGTGCAGTCTTCTCTGAGTTTTCCTTCTTTGCCCTTTTCTGCTCTTAGTTTCTTGGCAGTTTGGCATGGGCTTTGCCTCCCTTATTGCAACCAGTGAAATCTGCCACTAGGGTGGATTTATTGGAAAAGATGCAAGATTAAGAAAGGCTGAATTATTTCATCCTTTCCAGGAAAGAAAAATATATCTTGGTCACTCTGATATTGAAAGATGATTTATTTAGATTTCTGTGGGTCATAATTCAGCTCTCAGCTTCTTCTGCAGTTTCGGCATATGGAATGGGGAACATCTGCAGTCTCCAGATGATGTGAAGGAAATACGTTTTATCTTCCTCTCATCAGTGCATCAGCAACAGGAGCTTCTTGATATAAATCTAGTCCTGCAATACTTCCTTCCCCTCCACTTGCCAGTTCAGTTCTCTGGAAGATAACTTTGTTCAGGAAATGTCAGGCTGATACAAGCAGCTATCTAGCAACAGAGTGAGTGCCTGCAATTTTGCAAGATGGTGCACATCAGCATCATTTAATTGAAATGGACGTTTGTTCCTCATCTTACTGAAGGGCAAAATTCTGGAAAGTTTCCCAATTCTTTATTGGTTAGACTTTTTGGGTTCTCTCTTGGACAGAAATCATTGTCATGAGAAGCCAGATTCTCTGGCTGTGCTGCCTGTTGACTCAGACCCTCACCTGGTCTTGGTGTGTCTTGTATGTGCATTGCAAACTCCCACACCTGCATGTAGAACTGATTGTAAACAGATTTTGGAACTCCTGGGAAAGAGACAAAGACAACACCTCCTGTTCAGCCCCAGTCTTTGCTTTTACATCTCAAGGCAGCACCAGTCTAGCCCACCAGCTGGTGCCCAAGCTTGGCTCTTCCAGCACAACATGGGTGCTTGGAGACTGCTGAACTAACAACTAGCAACATGTAGGGAAGGAGCTTCCATCGTGAAGCTCCCCTTATTCAAACCTGCTTTCCTCCTTGCTCTACAGAGTTGCTTTCAGAGAGTTTTATTTTGTGGCTGCAGCAAGGAAAGGCAGCTCAGGAAAGTACCATTTGGCACCTAGCAACACAGATCCTTCCTTAAGCTTCCAGTTCCCATAGCTGTACCTCTCCCGCCTCCATGGCATTTGCTGGCACTGCGGAGAAGTCATGCTGACCCAGAGATGTGCTCCTACAGATAGGTCCTGCACTTCCAGAGCAGACCAAAACATGAGCTGGTTTCCTTGAGAGCTCCTTTCCCACATGCCGAGCTGCATTTCTCCCCCATCCAGCTCTGTATGAGGACACCGAGGTCATCAGGATGATGATCTCCCTTTCCCATGAATCCTGTGTGAACCTGGGGGCAGCCCAAGCACCTGATATTCACGCTCTGCAGGTGAGCCCTGGCTGATACAGCAGAATCTGCATCCGCAGGTTTCTGCTGAGGAGACATTAATCACCTGAGAAAGAGCTGGTCTTCCAGGCTAGTTCAGCAAAGCCCAAACAATAACTTTAAAAAAAAAGGCCACAGAATAGCACATCCCTCTGCCATCAGTGCTCGCTCTCTGAGGTTTTTCAGGTATTCCTGAGCTGTTCCCAGGCGTCCTCCTGGCTCTTGACTTAATAAAATGGAGATAAGTCTCAGCCTTCCAAGCCAACTCTCTGGATGCTTTTCCATCTCTTCTCTGAGCTTGGCCTTACTGATCCATATCTTTCCCTTAAAAGGTGTCTCAGTGGAACAAGGGAATGGGGTCTTACCAACTTCCACCATGTTGTCACAGGGGTATAAGATACTGCAATACCCCAGAGCCCCTCTTTCAAAAGCTTGTGTGGCTTTTGAGCCATGGACTGATTGGACTCTGATCATCTGTCTTTGATAGGTGACTGGGTGTGGTGGGGCAGAGTGGGTGTTTCTGGGAGCACTTCACAGTGCTCTGACTGCTAAAGACTTTCTTCCACACTCTGCAAATCACAAAAGTGTTTTGCTGCCTTTGGCAGCTGTTGAAGTTCCTAATTCCCAGGGAAGGAAATACGGTCTGTGTTTTCTTACTACTGCTCCTGTGTCTGCAAAACAGCTTGGCCCATGGGAACTACATCACAGGCTGCAAGGGGACCAAGACTGAAGAGGTGGTGGGAGTTACCTTTCTTAATTTCAGACCTTTGGAGGCCTAAGTGTGATCACTGGAGTCACAGGAGAAGAGACTGGAGTTTTCAGAGATATGTCGTTCCACCCTAAAATCAACACCCAAGCCAAATGATGGGGCTGGTCATATTTCAGAGAGTGCAGCATCTCTGCAATGACTTACACATGGAGTTTGGCCATCCAGAACACCTCAGTGTTAGCATTCGGGTGTTATGTGACAGATTTGTTTTAAGTGTCTGTTGCACGGTGCTGAGACTTGTGGGAGGTGGGGTGGCAGTCCCAGCAGAGCTGCTGTTTTTGTGTCCTTCTTGGTGTGTGGTGTCTCCTCTGGGCCTCTCATCACCTGCAAGTATTACCAGCATGCTCCCTCGCCAGTCCCTACCAGATAGACTGCACCGGCCTGATGCCAAGACCCCACCAAAGCACAAAAGTTCGTTCAAAGTCCAAGGCACATTGCAGCTGGCTCTCCAGCAGACAACACCCTGGGCTAGTGGAGGGACTGGCTGGAGCCTCCATCCCCAGCCCTGGCTGCTCCACCTCCAGTGGGTGCCAGATGGCCTTGGGCTGGGCGGCTGCCTGAGCTCACTGCCTGACCTCACCGGGGCGGTGATCTCAGCAGTGACCCCAGCCCAGGCACAGCGCCTGGGCCGCTCCACTGACCACCCCAGGGCTGGGGGCCGGTCACCACCGGGCCGGGGGCTGTGCCTGCGACAGGAATGTAAACGAGCTGTTCTTCATTAGGCGGGTGAAAGCTCCTGGGCTTCTGCCTGGGCTGAGTCTGGTGGCCTCTGGGGAGCTCAGGAATGCTTTTGCTCAGTTGTACTCTCCAGCTGCCAAAGGGTGCGAGACGACACTCTTTGCTTTGCATCCCTCCCCTGCCTGCATTATCCCTTCCCTGCCTGCATCTTGAGAATGCAAACAGTGACTGTCTCTGTGTGCTGACCAGGAAGGAGGAATTTTTATTTTCCCATCATGGCCACAGGTGCAAGTCCAGGTCAGGGAGGAATTTGCCTGCCCATACTGGTGTAGGTCAAGCATGTCCCCTCCTTTGGAGTGGCAACAAATGCGAAAGGCAGCTGGGGAAAATATTCAGGGTTTTTACCAGGCAGGTACTTAAGAACAGAATTCCTGTGTAAACCCCATATGCAGTGAGCACCTCTGAACAGAGATGGCGGAGTTTGGGGGCAGAGGAAGGACTGGGCAAATTCTCAAGGTCTCCACCAGTGACAATTGTGTTGTTCCTGTGCTAGAGATTTAGTTGAGATTCCCATTGAGTCTTTCTCCAACACTTTCCTGCTTAAGTGGTGTATTATGTTAGTGCCTATGGTGTAAATAATAATGATCATGATAATAATCAAGAGGGCTGTTTAGCAGGGTTGTGCTGTGGTTGTGTATGTACTTCTTAGGTGCATGTGGCTTTTGCGGGTGGTGTTGAACAGGACAGCAAGTCCTCTAGCAGCGGGCTGTGGCTGTGACGAGCACGGATCATTAGGAGCAGCGGTCAATAGATCCTTTCTGCCAGAAACCAGTGAAAATGTGTTACAAAAACTCAAGCCTCCCAGCCATTTGGAAAAAGCTTCCTGCTCCAGTCTGTAATGTCAGCAGACAGGGATGCGGTGTTCCCCCACACTCCGCTCCTCCATGTGAATGCACCCACTACCTTATTGGGAGGTCACGTGGGTCCAAAGCGTGTGAAGCCCAGGAGCACCAGGCTGCGTTTTGATGCGGGGCAGGATGATGTGGAGTCTGCTCTGGGTGGCATCTGTTGAGGACAGCAGGCAGCTAGACAGGAGCAATTTGTGCCTTCCCAGAAACAGTGCTTGGTATTTTGCTGCTCCCATTCCCTTCTGCAGGGAACGGTTGGAAATGGTTCCTGTTAGGGAGCTTCCTCTGTCTAGCCTGGAGTGGGGAGAAGATGCTATGCCCTCAGCCCAGGGCAGAGGACAGCCCACGCTCTGCTGTGGGTATTTTCTGCCTCCCAGGGCTCATGGATTAAGACATCAACAGCACAGTCCTTTTGGCCTTGCCTGGGTGAAGAGCCTTTCCAGATGCTTGCCCCTCTTTCCCTGGGCAACAGCGGATCAGACCAGACGTGAAGCCATGGGGTGGCTCTGAGTTGAGTTCAGTCTCCTGCCTTGGCTCCTGTGTCTCCCATCTCTCCTTGCTGAAAGGGCTCCACTTTAGTCCTCAGCTCATTCTGGCTTGTTGGCAGCTTGTAGGGAGAGGAGGGATAAGGTGCTTGCAAGAGGGTAAAGCTGCTGACCATGTGAGCAGTCTGAGCTGCTGCAAACACCCATTGCATGGCGAGTCCTGGGGACTGGACATCCCGTACTGTTTTCTGACTGAATCCTCGCTGCCTTGTACCCTTTATTTGTTATTTGTTTTTATTTGTAGGATTGCCCTAAGAAGCTGTGCCTCACTTATTTGTTATTGCAGAGGTAATGAGCTGTGCCCCTCTTGTGTTACTGGGGAGTTGCCAGCACCAATGTGAAACCTCCCTCCCCTTATTACTGTAGGGCAGCCCAGGGAGGCACTCTGGCAGTGCCTTCTCCAGCCCTGGATGGGGGTGCCAGAGGGGATTCCGGGGACAGAACACAGCGTGTTTCATTGCCATAAGAAGGGCTTAGTCACTGCAGATACCTCTGTTCTTCTTTCAGAGGTTGAGTTGCCACAATATCTTTTTAGGCAAAGGATGTGCTTCAGCTGCACTTTGTATCGTTTCATTCTCGGAGTAATTCCCAGTTTACTCAATCTCTTCTCTATCCCCTGTCTGTCATCCTCTTTAGAGTAGAGGAGCCCTGATCTGTGCAGGCAGTTTAGTCCTGCAGCAAAGAATAAAACCCCAAGCATATGAGCATCATGGGGCAAAATGGCAAAATGATCCCATCCTGGGGAGCCGCATGAGTCCTGGGGATGGTGCAGGGGGTTGTTTATGTTGCTCTGAGGAGGGTGTCCAGTTGGGAATGCTGATCCAGCGCTGTTCTTGTGCAAACAGAAAAAACAAAGGGCCACTGTAATAAAGAAGTGGCCATGAGAAACTTTCCATTTTTTGCTGGGAGAGTGCAAGGTCACCTTGGCAAGGAGGAACAGGAGACTGGTACCTGTGGCTGGCCTGGGCACCCAGTGACCAGCCTGTCTACTCGGTCACCTCCAAACCCCGCAGCTGAGGTGTGTGTGACAGTCTGGCGCTGCCATCTGCCACTGAGCATCTCGTCTGTCCCTCCCGCTGAGCATCCTCAGGCATCCCTGGGCAGCAGTGGCATCCTCTTCACCTTTCTCCCTCCTGGTGCTGCATCTGGACTCCAGGAAGCAGTCGGTCTGCAGGAAGAATCCTGTTTGCCTTGTTGGGGGCGTATATCTGCTTTTATTTTAATCCTGAGCCTTTTTCCCTCCTGTAGGAGGGGATGAGCTGGGTTTCACTGGCATAGAAACTGCAAGAGATGCTGTTCAGGGACAGATTTCAGCTACTCTGATGCTTTTCCTTCTGCTGCAGTGAGTTTTCTCATGGTCACTTGCTGGTCCCAGCACAGGCTTGTCATCAGTGCTGGACTTCTGGGGGCCCAGGGGTCAGGAGACTGGGAACCTCAGGAGCTTTAAACTGTATTCAAATTTAGTCGAGAAATAACCCCTTTTCACTCTGGTGGTTGTACTAAATGTCACAAGTCATCTAAGTTTAGACTGTCACAAGTTTTCTCCTATATATAACTGTACAGGGCTCCTGACTGCATCCTGCCAGCAGAGGTTATGCTTGGGGGTCTACAGGAAGATGAGTGCCATGGACAGAACCTAAACATGGTCTCTCTTTGCTGTCAGTACCATCAGTGGCAGTCAGGCAGCATTGCTTGGCAGTGCTACCCTTGGATTTGCTGGCTGCTTGGTGTGTGCCAGCAGATGGGAGCTGGTTTGGTCCCATGAGTGGGGCTGCAAGCTGAGGATCCGGGAGGTCCCAGCACTTGTCAGCTGCGTTTTTGGTATCACTGCTAAGTGTGGCTGTGGTGTGTGATTGACTTTGGCTTTGGAGTTGTCTCATCTTCAAGCATTCCTGGCTTTTGCTCTTGCCTTCTCAAGGCAGGGTGAAGTATGAATTCGTTACTTAATCCTCTCAGCATGGATAAACAGGCTCCTCTGCCTCATTTATGTGTCATCTGGCCCTTCCTGGAGGTAGGATTACCCTCACACTGGTCTTTTTCCACAAAAACAATGATGGACCTTGTATGTAGAAATGCATCCTAGACCTCCAGCTCCTCCATGTGCTCTAGAAAAATGCCCGTCCCAAGCTCAGAGGTCACACAAAAACCTTGTGAAGTCCCACACAGTGGGATAAAGCCAGGGCTATAGGCAGCAGCTGGGAAAGGGATTTCTTTGGTTATTTGTTTTCATCCTGCCTGGTGCAAAGGTCTCTTCTGGAGTTGGGCAGGAGGCTCTCTGTGCAAAAGCAAGCCCCACTCATCTCATGGACACCTGACAGTTTGGTACCCCTTGCCTTGCAGAACGGGAGTCCCGAGAGCATGAGGAGCCGACCACGTCAGAGATGACAGAGGAGACCTACCCGCCCAAGGCCTACCGGCCCAAGCACGGGCGCCTCTCTGAGCTCAAGGCTGAAGCCCTGAAGAAGGACCGCCGGAAGAAGCTGACCCTGGCCAAGTTCGTGGGCATGGCCGAGAACACAGCTCACCCTCGTGTTGTCATCCCCGAGCTCCGGCAGGAGTTTGAGCTGGTGGGTGCCTTCACCTTCCTTCCGTGGGGCTCCCATGGGAAGGTGACTGCGGGAGGGTATTTACCCCTGCAAAATGGGTACTAGTGGGAGGGGGACCTGGGGGCTTTTGCAGCTGGAAGGTTCTGTGAGGCGCTCCCCTTCTCACATTTGATCTCACTGTGTGCAGGGCCCGTGCCGCAGGCACATGGAGGCGTCCCTGCAGGAGCTGAAGAGTAGCCAGCGTATGGTGCCCCGCGCTGTCCACCTCCCCAACTGCGACCGCAAGGGCTTCTACAAGAGGAAGCAGGTAAGATGTTCCCCACCCAGGAAGGCTTTTCTCTGCCGCTGCCCTGAGTGGGAAGGATGGAGGTTTTTCCTTAGCTGGGTTAGTCGGGATGTTGCTGCAAGCATCTCCAGACACATTTGGTGGTGGGTGGCCTTGCTGATGGCTCCAAGTGCCATCTGGCCTGAAGCAAGCATCCTGAAGGAGCGGGTGAGGGAGGGGGAAACATCAGAGAACCCTGGGCTGGGGTAGCAGCAGGGATGGGGATGTGCTGAAAGCAGAGAGCAGGAGCCAGATCCTGCCCAGGGGATTGCATCACTCGTGTGAAACGGGCGAGGCCTGATCCCCAGGGAGGGAGCCACTGAGCGTCTGGTGGCCAACTCCTAATCTCTGCCCTTGGGTGTCTCCCCAGTGCAAGCCTTCCCGAGGCCGGAAGCGTGGGTTGTGTTGGTGTGTGGACAAGTACGGCATGAAGCTGCCAGGGACTGACTTCCTGAGTGGAGACCTGCAGTGCCACGCGTTCGACAGCAGCAATGTGGAGTGAAGCTGCATCCCCTCCCTCCGCCCCATCACTATCTACCCAGACTCCCTTCCACCCTCCCCTCTGCACCTCCCCACGCCCCAGGCCTCCAATTCCTTTCATCTCATGTAAGACGAAAAAAGAAAGGAAAAAAGAGAAAGGAAGGAAAATGAAAAAAACAGAAAGGGAAAGAAAGAAAGAAAGAAGATAAGTAAGGAAAGAAAAAGTAAAAAGAGAGAAAAGAAAGAAAAAAGAGAAAAGAAAAAAGAAAATGAAAAAGAGAAGAAAAGAGAAAAGAAGAGAAAAGAAAAAAGAGAAGAGAAAAGGAAAAAAAGAGAAGAGAGAAAAATAAACCCTGAAGAAACTGAGGACTCGGAATCTACAACAGCCTTTTGACAACAAGGACTCAGCAAGGAAAGGATAGAGCCAGAGACAAACCAGCCATGGCCGCTCTGCCAACCTGCACCTCTCCCCAACGCTGCCTGCACCCCTCTGCCACAAGCAGAGGTCACCCCAATGTAGGAAGCTCTCCAAGTTGGTGATTTTCCAGTATGGGTTTTGGGCAGGCTCATTTTTATTTTTATATTTTTTTCATGTTAGCTAGTTGATTTCTGAAGGGTCTTGAGAGAAAATCTTGTGGCCACCAGCGTTCCCCTTGCAGTCCTCCAGAGTGTCCTCCCCATGTTGCTGGGACTCACCTGAGTTGATTTGATTTCCATCTCAAATGACTGCCCCCAATCCAGGCAGATTTCAGCAAGGGAGGAGGCATGGCACTGTTGGTTTTGTGTCTGGAGATGAGTCGGGGAGGGAAACACAGATCCTGCAACGGCACAAAAACCCCCAGAAAATATCTGTGGACTTCAAAAAAAGTCATCCCAAAAGGAAATACAGTCTTCCCTGTCCAGTTCGTCTTGAGTGGAAGGTCAGAAATCTTCGTGGACAAGCAAGACTCTGACCTTTGTCCATCCAGGTGTGAAAGTGTTCGTCAACCTGTGTGCATGTATGTGTGCATTGACGTGGCTTTCCCTCCTTGCAACACTTCACCTTGGAGTCCGGAGGTTTCAATGTAATATGCAATTGGGGGATATGCTGCCCCTCCCAAAAATAATAACCTGCTGGATTAAGCACAGAAGCAGAGTTACGGAGGAGCATCGGTGCCTGTGGAATCAGGGCCTCATCAACACTGAGGGCTGCATCACTGTTCAGACTGAAGTATCCCTACATGGGGACAGGGGAATCAGGGCCAAAACTCTTCACCACCCTTTGCCACCACAAAGACGACCAACTATGGAGATTTTTTTTTTTTTCACAGCCAAAAATGTGGTTTGCTCCAGGGGAAAAAAACCCCCAAACTTCCACTTTGTTTCATCGTGGTTTTTTGTTAAGGCTGGTTTATAGCTTTCCCCATGGGTAGGAAAACACCAGTCTCCATCCTTTTGCATTGAGGATACTGCTCATGTTGCCACGGCTGATTCCCACCACCCTGCAGTAAGATTCTGTGATGGGCCCTTGCCTTTAACCTGGGACCCAGCTCCTTGTTGAGTGACAGCAGCCGCCGCACCATGGAGACCCACTGCCTTGGGCATGCTGGGACAGCCCTAGGCTGCCTTCCTGACTCATTTGTTGTTTTTAATGTTTGCATTTGATTTTGGGACTCTCGCCTCTTGCTTATCCATGACAAGGGTCTCCACGATGTTGGTGCTGGGAGGAGATCCTGCAGCAAAGGGAAGGAAAAAAAGGAAAGGGAGCTGTGGGGTCTGGGTGCTGTGGTGGGGAAACACACCCACTGGGAATCACATCCTACTGCCACGGCTGGAGCTGGCAGCCAGCGCTGGCCAAAGGACACAGCTGATCTCAGGGGGAAGGTTCCTGCACCCCCAAATCCCCTTGAGCTTCCTGGACCTGAGCAGAGAAAAATGGAGGTCCACAGCACCACTGGGGCCCCACCAGTGGGGATGGGACAAGGGGGATTCAGCACTAAGGGGTTCTGGTGAAGGTTTCCTGCCGTCACGTGTTGGGAGCCCTCATAGCCTCCCACGAGATGACATCACTCCCCTAAGCACCCCGTGGGCCCCCCACCAGGATGTTACCCTGATGGAGGGCAGGACTGGACACCTGTGTTTATTTCCCTCCAAGTGACAGTGGGGGTGAGTTTTGCCAATGGACTTCCACGGAGACCCAGCGGAACACTTTTCAGCCTGGGGACAAAGCACCTTCCCGTGCTGAAAAGAAGGAAGTGTGCCACCAAATGTAGATCTGCCCCCAGAAAAGCCTGTTGGAGTGGGGTAACCTCCACGTTGCTGGAGGGGAGCATGGTGGGGGCTGACAGAGGGACCCCTCCAGGCCCTGTAGGGCTGATGGAGCAGGGTTGGTTTAACCAGAGTGGTGGGGTAATGCTTGGATGCAAGTGGGGTGAAGAACGGGGTGAAGACAGCAGGAGGAGGAGGAGGAGGAGGAGCTTGTGCTAACCCCAAGGGCCACTGGTCACCATTGTTGACACTGTCCGCTTGCTGATCCCTGTGCAAAACCTCCTGACTGTTATAGGCCAGTACCACCTTTCCCAGGACCCTTCCTTCCTTCTCTCTTCCTCTTTCTTGCTTTTTTTTGTTTGTTTGTTTTGTTGTTTAATTTCCCAAAACTTGAAAGCCTTTGGCTGCAGAGAAAGGAGACGTGCCCCTGGGGTGGGATGGGAGCAGGCAGAGGGCAGCAGATCCCCATGGACCGTGTCTTTTGGGGAGGATGCTTTTCAGGGTGTGGGTTAGCTCACAGGGCCCCATGGTGGTGTCCCAATGAGGCCACCACGGACACTGGGAAGGGGACAGATGGCGACTCTCTGTCCTCTCCCTACAAAGTAAGTCTGTGTGGCCCTGGGAGCCGAGAGTACCAAAATCCATCCCACACAGCCTCCCTCGCCCCTGCACATCCCATGCTGGAGTGGCATTGCCTATCCTGTCCCCACAAACCTGGGGGGAGGATGATGGGCATTTGGGTTGTACCACCCTCACCCCCCAGATCACCTTGGCTCCTGGGATGGGGCACCAGGTGATCCCCCCCAGCTGCCCACTCCCTTAAGGATCCCCAGCAGGACGAGGCTGTTTACAGGCTGCACTAATACTTAGGACCGGGGTTGGAGCCTGGGTCAGGCTGTGAATGAGAGTGACTTCAGGAGGGCTTGGTCACCCTCTGAGGTGGCAGTGATGAGGTGCTCCCATTCTCAGCACCCAGCAGCAGCCCTTTGCATTTAGGGTGAGAGAACCAAAAGGGGCAGATTTGGAAGCTGGGGAGGGTTGAGGCACACCAGGAAATGCTGGCAATTTGTGCATCGGGGGGTCGTGAGGCTCAGGGGTCTCTGGCTACGGTATTTGCGCCGAGCCCATGTCAGTATCTAGGATGCAAGCTGGGAAGGAGAGGACAAGGATAGCTCAGGACAGCCCTTCCACCACATCTGCCCGGGGAGCGGCGCTCAGTGGCTGGGCTACCCCTTGTCTGTACTGCAGTGGACTTCGAAAACCACTAGTACAAGAGCATTTTGCACTATTTCTCCGCTCTCTCCCCCCTTCCCCTTTTCTCCGCCTTCCCCATGAAAATTCTTCTTTGCTGTTGGTTTAGTTTTCTTTTTTTTGTTTTGTTTTGTTGTTGTTGTTGATTTTTTTCCCCCCAAATGGAGCATTGTATATTTAAAGAACCATCAGTTCACCTCGCTTCCAGACTGCTGTCCTGGCCCTGGCTAGGAGCCCTGCCTGCTGTGGACCCCTCCCCAGCCCCACCAGCCCCCGCCACTGCCACCGGGACAGACGTCACCGCGCACGTTACCCACCGTTCTAACACAGTTGTTAAAACACACCAGATTCCGAGTTTCCTGCCTGGTTTTTATCTTTAAGCAATACTCACTACACATTTTACGGTAGCTTTTTATAGCTTTACATACATACGGTAGCTCTGTTGTTTCGTTTTGGTTTTGTTGTTTTTTTTTTTTTTTTTTCCAGTAAAAAAGAAATACTCATAATCTTACTGGTGGGAAAAAAAAAAAAAAAGCAGTTTGTGAAAAACTGACAATGGAAGAAGAGCTTAATGCTCTGTTTAGCATTTTGTACTTAAAAAAAAAATCTCACATTTTATTAAAAAGTGAAGATTGCTGTATACTATTTATTCAACTTATAATTTATGTTACTCTTTGATCTTTGTCTTTTCTCATGACAAAGCATTTATTTAATAAAGTTATGCATTCAGTTAGTTTGTGCCTGACCCTCGTGGAGCATCTGTGTGCCGGGGCCTGCCAGTGAGCTGCTCCAGCCCTAAGCATCCCACAGCCACCTGTGTTGGGTCCCTTGGGGGGCTCAGCCAGCTCCACAAGGGTGCTCAGGGAGGTACAGGGCATGGAGTAAAATGGTGGCAATGCTTTAGGGAAGCTTTTGATACTAGAGCAACCTGCTAGGTTAGTGGTGAAAGTTGCAAGTTTAACTTTACAGCTTCTTGGAAAGCAGAGCTACGATTTTTTTTTTTTAGAATTTTCCTTGCATGGATGCGGCCGTGGGGCACAGCACACACAGTCACCCGGCTTACCAGGGTCAAGTACCTGGCAACCAGTGAAGTTAAGCCCCTAAATGCTATCTCAAACTGAGCTCCACAGCTTGGGAATCAGACCTGCTATTTGAGCCTCAGACCTCTTGCGGCCGCTGGAAGATGAGCCCTAGTGTCCCAGGGTGCAGGAACATCCCTGGAGCTGCTCAGCCCAGCCAGGCCGTGGTCCTCAAGCACTCTGTGGTAGCTCTTGGCGGCTCATCCCACTGCCCTCCCCGGTGCCGGATCTGACCCTGTCCCACCGCCCAGGCAGCCATCACCCTTCATTCTCCCACTTGTCCCCTGATCTCCCTCCTCCTGTGCCCCTCTTCCCCTCCATTCAGCTGCCAGCATCATCCTGTGCACCCTGAGTAGGGCAGGGCCCCTGCACTGAGGACCGTGGTTTGGCAGGGCTGTGCTAACACGCATCCCGCACCCATCTGGCAGCACATGGGGCTGGCACAGCCACCCTGTCCCTCACGGACACCCTGTCTCGCCATGGATACCCTGTCCCTCACGGACACCCTGTCCCCCCATGGACACCATGTCCCTCACGGACACCCTGTCTCGCCATGGATACCCTGTCCCTCACGGACACCCTGTCCCCCCACGGACACCCCTCACGGCTGAGCCCGACCCCGAGGGCAGCACAGAGGGCAAGAGCCGCGCGGCGCCGAGCCGCCACTAGGCGGCGCCACGCCCCGCCGCGTTACCCTCAGGGCCCGCGTTACCGCTCGGGCAGGGCTGCGGCGCTGCCGCTTCCAGAGGCCCTGAAATTGGGCTTTCCATCCAAAAAGTTAGTGCTGTGCCCCCCGCCTTCAGCTACGGGCTAATTAACCACATCCCTAAGCACAGCTGGAGGTGTATACACGTGTATAAGTCGCAACAGGTGCACACAGATACGGTCATACATTCTTACACTAATGATGTGTCTTATATTAAATATCATTGTTTGTATTATACTAGTGCACGTTTTTATACTAAAAATACTATGGAAGAAATTCTTCACTGTGAGGATGATGAGGCATTGGCACAGGTTGCCCTGAGAAGTTGTGGATAACCCCAGCCGTGGGAGTGTTCAAGGCCAGGTTGGATGGGGCTTGGAGGGCTCCTCCAGCCCTTGAACGGGAGGGTGGCCCCAGGCACTGCTGGGCTCTGGGCATCTCTGTCACCTCCAGTCCTCTCTGGGCAGCACCTGGCTTGGAGCACCCTTGTGCCCCACCCTGCTACTCGGCCTCCCGCCCCACAGCCTCACCTGAGCGACCTTCAGCTCCCCCCAGAGGCACAAAACAGGATATTAATTTTGCTCCTTTTCCCATGTTCTGCAGCTTACATCACACCCCCATATCGTGCCTGTCCTCTTTCCCCTCCCCTGCAGCCCCATGCGTTCACTGCCCTCTGTCCCCATACAGTTTCCTGGTGCTCCTCACCACTGGCCAGCCCCTCAACATGTGTCAGTTCCAAAATCCTGGCAGGGGGTACAAGAAAGAAGAAGGGGAAGAAGCCCAGTGGTTTTGCTTCCCTTTGGGGAGTCCAAAGGGAAATGACAGCCACCTGGATGCTGGATGTTGGGGCCAACACAGGGCCTCTCCTTCAATGCTGCAATTTTAATTGAATGTAGTGTCGGGTTTTTTTATTTTTATTTGCCTACCTGTGATGTCCAAACACCAAGCTCTGCTGTCACGCTCCTTGTGGCAGCACTTCGCAACCTCAGAGAAGGTGCAGGACCTCTCTCCACAGCCACATGAGTGGAGCAGCTCAGCCAAACTCTAGTCATGCACAGAGCCTATACCTCCCTCCACCTTCCCAAGAGATTCCCTGCTCACACAACCGGGGCCAGTAACAATGAAAAGATCAACTCCCATTACTGCCTCTCGGCCACGGACAAAGGATGAACAGGGACAAATCTGCGTGTAATGCATCAGGCAAAGAAACGTGTCCTGTGAGCACTGTGGAGGGGAAAGACAACATTTTTCTGGTATCCTATTTAATTTATTCCAACTTTATGTAGCTCAGCTTTTTCAAAAGAAAAAATGGCAAGCACGTAAGAAAACTTCCCTATTCCTAAACAAAACAAATTACAAACCAGATGAGAGCCAGCATGTGCAAGTTTTATATGAAAAAGCAGAACACCCTCAGATGTTAACAGAAAACAGGTAGCATCATTTTTACAGTTACTTGGTTTTGCATGGAGGTGTGTTTTCTTCTTCTTTCATGTGCTCCCATTCATACACATCCACATATGCCCTCCCCCGACTTTCCAAAGGGGATCCTTCCCCTGTCTCATCCACTGCCATGTCCAAACCCCTGCAAAGTCATGAGGGGCTTAAGTTACAGAGCCCACCTGTGCCCTTCACACTTGGGATATGAAATGGAGGTCCAAGAAGGGGGACAAGAAACAACAACCATTTAAGGAAAGCCCAAGACTTTTACTCTAAGGAGAGGGTTTTTGCAATTGCTCCAAAAAGGACATCCATATTAAAAAAAAGTAAGGAAGAAAATAATAAAACCTCCTTGCTTAGGCAATGGGGAAGTTATTTATTCTCAGCATCATTGTGTTCTGTACAGAAAGAAATCAACAGGTGAATTAACAGCAGAGACACATCTCTTGTCAGCATGTCCAGCACAAAACCATTCAGAGCACCTGGAATCACTTGGATTTCATCTATACAAATGTGTATGTGGGCAGAGAAGTGTGTGTGTGTGTGTGTGTGTGTGCGTGTGAGGGCCTTTACAAAGCAAGATATATACTGTAATTCACTTACAAAAAGAAAAAGTTATGTGCTGAGTAACAGATGCTCACTTCCAGTCCCAAGCAAAAATGGAGGGACAAGGGCAGCTGCTTGGGAACGCAGGTTTTAGATGGGTTTTGTTGGTTTTTTTTTCCTATCTAGAAACAAAGAAAAAATGAATGAGAGAAAGAGAGACATTCCCTGGCTTGTTATCCTAAATCTACATAGGCATCCTTCCACCCAGCCTCAGCAAGTTCATTTTAGCTCCCTCGGCATAAGCTGATCCTAAGAAATACTGTGCAAAAGCCCTTCAAATCCCCTGGAAAAGCAAGCATTTAGCTTTGCTGTCACCCGAAGCCCCCATGCTCCTGGACCAGAGGCTGAAGCTGGGTCCCTGTGGAGTTGGCTGTGCCCCAGTACAAGGAAAGGCAGCACCCAGGAGTGTTGTTGGGGGGCAGGGTGGCAGCTGTCTCATCTTTAGCCCTTTCCCTTACTGCTGCCTCCTTGGGGAACACTTCCCAGCTGTGGTGGTATGCTCCAGCTGGGAATCCAGGGTCTTTCTTCCTTCCCACACTGCATCCCATGCCAGGACTGATGGCTGGGCTGGGGCACAGGGGACTGACTGGCAGGACACAAGAGGCAGGTGACAGTATTTACAGTCTTTGGTCTTGGGGAAGAGAGAAAAAGAGGGGAAAAAGGCTGGGCTCTTTCGGTTTTTTTACCCTCTCCCACCCATAGCAAGGGGTTTTGTCCCCTGGGAGGGGTCAGGGAGCACACGGCACTCTGTGCTGGAGGGTGCAGAAAGATGCTGTGAAACAGCAGGAAGGGCAGGGCTGCAGGCCGAGGAGCAAAAAAGACCAGTTCTCTGGTTTATGTTGGGTGAAAGACTAAGAAAGCAGTCCCTTCTCCTTGCAAATCCCCCACCGCCTTTCCCTTCCCGTTATCCCTCCCCTCCCCAGGAACCAGGCAGCTGAGGAAGGAGGGCAGCACACAGGACCCAACCCGTCTCTTCTAGAGCCTAAAGAGACACGCTGAAACCCATGTGAAATCCAGCACTGGGGCCACAGTGAGCCACCTCCAGCCAGCAGGATCACATCTGTCTACTGGCTCCGCAGGGCGTGTGCTCCCCGGTCCTCCTGCTCATGGGCTGTATAGAAGAGGTGGCACTCGGGGTCCCCACGGATGGTGGGTGCACCCTGGATCACCTTCCCATGGATGGGGTCCACACACCAGCACTCGCCACGCTGCCCGTTCACCGACATCTTGCACTGTGTGGAGAGGAACAGGACAGGTGTCAGAGAGAAGAGAGGGATGAAACAAACCACTTCACAGGTCAGCCTGCCCAAAGCCCCAACACTGGCAGAGCAGGGTTTCTCTGGTGATCTGGCACTAGTTTGGATTTACGCGAGGTCCATGGGATGCTGTACTCAAACCCCCAGGGCCTGTGCTGCACCAGCAGTGTTATTGCAGCAGTCCAGCGTGAGGGCTGAACCTCCTTCCCCAGGGGCTGTGCCAAGGACCAAGAAGCCAATTTTAGTGAACTGGAAGGACAACTGTCCCTGAAATGCATCACCCTTTGCCAACTGTGGAGGAAAGCATCCAAAGATCCTTTGGGAAAGAAGGATGAGACAGACTGACAGAAGAGCTGTATAAGATTCTTCTCACCTGCAGATTAGGCTAAAAAAACATCAGATCAAGGCCCCCACAGGCAGACCAAACAGATTCACTAATCTCAGAACAGAGGTAGGGACCATAGTGCATCTGGACCTGGACTCTGTCCTCCTAGTCTTGTTAAGAGAGAAGTTTCTTGGCCTAATGGTTATTGTTCTCCTCCTACCCTGCAGTGCTGCAGGCGCTTTGAACCTGATGTTCATCCCTCCATCTCCAGCAGATACATTTCAGAACAGGGTGTAGTGGGAGATGCAGAGGTTACTCCAAGCAGGCCAGTGCAGGCTGACCTGTTCCCCAGACACAAGGAGCAGTAGAGACTGTTTTTTCTTCTGTAGCACACAAAGCATCTCTGCCGTGTCCGGGCTCATTCCCCAGACATGGCTCATCTTACAGGCAATTTGCCAGCTCTGCTCCTTCCAGCCCTTCCAAGTGTGCTCATGCTGGGGGATCCAGCCAGCCCATGGGGCTTTTCAGGGGGAGACAGAGGGTGGGGGTCCAAGTGGGACAGAGACAGGAGAAGGGACAGAGGGAGATTATCTCAGAGCATCCCATTTTTTTTAATTTAATGCTTCTGATCAAAGGGTAGAAGTAGCCCTGAGTAAAGGCCTAGCCATGAAAACAGCATGAGTCTCCTCCAAAGGCTCATCTATAAGGGATCCTCATATCCAGGTACTATTCATAGGTGACTCCACTCAACCCTCCACCAGATGGTTGTTCTGCTGTTTTTCCTGGCAGTTTTTTCCCCATTCCTCAGCCACTGACACCTGATGGTTTTGCATGGATGAAGCCAAGAAGTCAGAATTCAGACACACAAGTTGTCTGAGTCCTTCTGGGTCCCATAAATACCTTCAGAAGCATGCTGCACCCCAACCCCCACCTTGCCTGGAAGGAATCCCTCCTGGAGCTGTGGGACCAGCCTCAATTTGTGGAGGAAAACCAGTAAAGTGCAGTAGAAACCTTCCTGACTCCCAGAAGTGCTTTTTGCTTTGTCTGCAAGACTGGCCAGCATTCAGTCCCTCTCTGCTTTTCTCCTGCAGCAGGGCCCAGATCAGACAAGACCTGGCTCAAAGTTCATGAAAACAGACCTAGACAGATAAAAGAAGCTCTTGTGGGGAAGAACAAACTGATTCTCCATCTCTGGACTGCCCACAGCCATGTGTGGATGTGGATTTCATCTCCACTTGCAAACCTGTGGCTGCAGATGCACCTGGGTATAACTAAACCTGTCCATGCCACATGCAGCATTTGCTGTTTACCCCACACCTCACATCATGTGTAGGGTATCAGCCCAACCCTGAACTGTGCATGTTCTGTGTCTGCACATGGTGGGGACAGACAGTGAGCCAAGGGCTGCTGCTGGAAGCATAGACAGCCCCAGAGCTCCCACTCTCCCCACTTACCTGTTTGAGATTGTACAAGCCATGCTTGTCACAGTTGGGGATGTGAAGGGAGTAGAGGTGCTCCAGGGGCCCTCGCTCATCTGGCAGCCGCATGGTGGATATGCGTTCTAGGACCTGATCCAGCTCCTGCTGACAAGGGGTCTGAAAACAGCCCAGAAAGCAGGAAAAAAAATCAGGACAATGGTACCATTCAGCATCAACATTGTGGACAATGGGAACATCAGTAGGGATGAACACGTGTGCATCCCTAAAGACACAGGTTTGCCACTGGGTCCTGCTGTAGACTTCACCTCCAGGCACCCAAAATCAAAGTAGTGCATAGACATGCACATCTCTCCCATGTACCTGACGTGGGCAAGAGCCAACATAATACCAAGTCCCAAGTCCTAGATACAGAGAGGAGGAGAAACCTCAGAGAGGCTACCATGGCTCCCACTGGTGGTGACAAGTGGCATGAAACAGGGCTAGTCCGGACAGACCAGGAGGGTTTCCATAAACACAGCCCAGAGCATACATCTGTGATGTAGTTTTGGCCCAGAAGTGCAACTCAAAAGCATGTGAGACTCCATGGGAGTGAAGAGAAAGACCTGGGAATTAGAGTACCCAAAGCCAGCCTCTGGAGGCATCCTTCTTGCTCCACAGCAGCTCCCAGACAGGGCTTCCAGCCAAGGCCGTCTGGTTGAACTATGCCTGATGTGAGCCAAACTGAGTCCACACCTCTCTGTTTTTTTGCAGTGGGTGAGGTTTTTTTTTGCAAAGGAGCAGCAGCAGTGTATAAGCTCTCAAAGTTGATGGTGCCTGCAGTTTATTTTGAACCTCTGTTTTGCCTAGTCCTGGGAAGGCATGAGGACTCTTTTAAAGCTCCTTTCTGTCCCTGTGCTCCCCAGATATTAATACTCTGTACGCTTACAGGGATGTATATTGTGGACCCTTTGGGGTGGGTTTCCATCTCCATCCCCATTCCCAATTCTATCTAGTTGCCTTGATCAAGCTTCCCACTAGAGGGAAGCCACGGCCAAGAACTGGATAACAGAGAGACAGGGACAGGCAAGAAGGAGACAGGCAGGACTTAGAGCACTCTCCCTGCTACAGGACAATCACAGCTCATCCTCGGGGCTTGTGGCCTCCCTTAACCTGGACTGCGGCTGCCCTGCAGCAGGCAGACAGCACTGCTTCTGCTCCCTCAAATCCCCTTGGGCCATGCCTGCTTAGGGACAAAGGGTGTGAGAAAGCCAGTCCATGGGCAAAGGGCATGCCTGCACCCCTGCACAGGTGGGTGTTGAGCCAGCAGAAGCCCCCCTTCCAGAGGTGAAGCTGCATTGAAAATAATGGCTCCTGACCAGCACAAAGTTCATCAGATGTTCGGCCCCAGCATCAGGCCAAAAATGTTTCCTTTTCCTCTTTTGCTTCTCCCCGCTTTTTTCTGTCATTTTTTTCTGTTTTTAAGACAGTTTACTGCAGATGCCATTAAGGCTTTACATTCAGCATTTCCCAGTGAGCCCACAACTGCCCCCCTTAGCTCCCCACAGCCCTGCCCTCTCACCCTGCCCGTCGACAGCCGTGACTTTTTGGAGTCCTCGTGGTTGTGATGGGCCTTGCTGACTTTGCCCATCTGCCGCTGCTGCTCGTTCACCTTCTCCCTCATCACTGCCAGCTCCTTCATGCCCGTCTTCATGGGCTTCCTCCCTCCAGCTCCACTCAAGATCCCCACGGTGCCATCCACGTGGTTCTCAGCAAGAATGCTCTCGGACCGGTCATCACCATTATCTGCAGGAGACAGGGCAGACAAGGAAAGCGTCCAGTTCAGTCAGGCGCTGCCTCACGTGTTCATCCTGCCCTGGATCATTTTCAGACATGGCTGGTTACCAAGCCATAAAATCTTTGCATGCAAAAATTTTAAATTGCATTAGCCCTTTCATCTGGAAGGTGAGAATAGATCCTTTCATTCTGGAGTTATTGCCGTCTAAACTGTCTAAAAGACCGTTTAGAGAGCAGGGGAAATCGCTGCTGGAGAAGTTCTTTCTGGCTTTTCTTCTAAATTACTTCCCAAGAATGCAATTTTTCCATCAGAAATCCAGTTGGATTAGAGATGCCAAGTGTACTTCAGCTCCAACACTTAAAACCACAGTGATTAGTAACAATACCTTGAGTCCATCTATCATCCCCCAGAGTATCTCCAGGAATACTTAGTCAATATTCGTGTGCTAAAACAAATTCTCAGGCCTGCTTTCAAAAATACCTTGCCTCTGTTCTGCGGCTACCCTAACATCCTTTGGAGATCTTGCCATTTCAGTGATTATCATCCTTGCCATACCATCTTTCCCATTGTTTGTCATACACTGTGTTACTCATTTAGCTTCTACCTACTTCTGCATTTGGCCACTTCTGCTGACAGTGGAACAGTCACAACTCTGCCACTCCTGAAAAGCCACAAGATCCCAGCTAGTTCAGCCATTTCAAAACTAGTTAGCAGAAATCTGGGGATTTCTGGACTTTTTCCATCTCCTCTGCTCTATGCTTTATGCATTTTCCCAGTTCACCAGAAATTTGTGAGAGCAAACCTTGCCACAGCAGGACACGATGGTCACAATGCTGCAGATACCAGTCTCTTTGGACTTGGCAGTGGCAACGAGGACAGATTTCAATTCCTCCTGTTTGCTCCAAATGCCCAGAAGGTGACAGCTGATCCCTCCTTGTTGTCTGCTCTGATCTGGCTGAGCAAGCACATCTAATACTATAGCTGAATGTAATATTGAAGCTGACCCTGCATTAAGCTGGGACCTGAAGCAAGACCTCCAGAGGTCCCTTCCAGCCCAAATTAGGATTGAACCCACACATGCACATCATCTCTCAGTGCAATAACTCAGGCCAGGCTTTGTACATTTCTGTATGTATCTCTCCATATAAGACCTGTTCAGCAGCTCCATAGGTACCACACCAGGGGACAAACCAGGCTATTCTGGTTGGGACAAACAGGAAGTGTCTTTCACTACTGCCAAAGTAGAACTGTAGCACCCAACCTCCCAGCATCAGAATTCTCTCTGGCACCTCCAATTTCAGTTTTCCAGCATTATGGAACTCAGGCACTTACCTAGAGGTAAAGAAATCATATCAAACTGTGCATGATGCAGTGCAAGCAATGCTTTAGCTCACATAACAGTACTTAATTTATGGATCTCTCCTGCTTCTCAGAGGACCAAGTATACAGAGCATTTACAGATGTTAACAGTTGCTTTTTTCAGAATCTGCATCACGATGTTTTGTCAGGGCATAGCCCTACTGTCATGACAGAGTGAAAAATTGTAAGAGAAAGTGTTTTATTTCTGCCACAGCTTTCTAAGCTCTTTTCAGGTATTACAACCCCAAGCTCACAAAGGAGAAACTGCGAGAAGAGTTTTGTCTGAACTTACTCAACAAACATGCAGTTGCCTGATGCCAAGATGGCCCAGGTGGGCTGGATCAAAGAGCCATCCAGCCCAGCCTGCCATTCATGAGAGACTATCAGCAGCTGCTTGGGAGCAGAAGGACCATTCCCAGTCTGTGCTGCAGACCAGCAGTAAAAGCACTTTCATGGCTGAAGACTGCATCTGACCCACAGGATTTAAAAGCCACCAAAAGACCCATCCCTCAGTGGATTTGTCCAGTATCTTTTTGAACTTCTTCACAATTTCCAGAAATACTAAATGCATTTGGTCTGCAGGTTTTTAGCTGCTTAGGTAGCAACTGAAAAGCAAACATGGGGCAAAACCAATCTGGCAAAGTCCATTACTTTCCTCAAGTCTGGTTCCAGATGAGAACTGAGACCAGGTTTGATAGCCAGATGGGCGAGCTCAAAGTCTAGGCTGCTATCTGGTGATTGCCATCTGGCCATCATCCTAGGAGTCAGACAAGCAATATTTTGAGCAGGAATATTGTTTATACGCCAGTCTCCCTGTTAATTAGAAACACATAGTGAGAAGAGAGAAGGCCATGAGGCTGCCTTTAGAGAGGATCAAATAAAAAAGCACCATGAAGAGATGGGCAAGGCTGGCCAGGCCCTGATCCTCAGCAAGCTGCTTAGGAGAGTTTTAGCCTTCTGACCTCTTTTGTGCTCCTCTCCTTGGTGTCCCCCAAGTTGCCAACAACAGCAGAATAAAGGCAGCAGCAGGGCAGCTTCTCAGACACACTGCAGTCCCCTGCTTCATTCAGAAAAAGATGGTACAAGAAAAGCAGCAAACTGGAAGTGATGTCTTCCCCCATCCATTCTCACTCCTTCCTGCCTCCAAGTAAAATATATAGACATCTGCCCAAATAAGCACTGTGCTAGTAAATGCAGGCAAGCTGGTAAGCCTCTTGCCGGCTGATTCATTCACAAAAACTGCTTCTGATAATATTTTTGCTCATTTTTCTCACTTTCCAATGCTAACAAATATCAGCCCAAAGAAAACCACCGATGGGAGTGGAGTGTGCAAGCCAATGTGCATGAACACACCCAGGGACAGGAGAAATTGGTCTTGGCTCCCCAGGCACCATCACAGGAGCAAGACTGTATCAGAGGCCAGGAAGGTCTAGCTGCTATTGACTGTAAGCTCTCCTCTCCAAGGCCAAGTGAACCATGGTGAGCCATGCCTTTGACCCTGCTGCCAAGCTGGACTGGTTCACCTGGGGCTGATGCCAGAGCCCCATTGCAGCTCTTCCCTCTCCCAAATCTGGTGCTGCTTTTAGGAGAAGCTATCCTGACTTGAAGCTCCCAGGGGTGGCTCCATCACAGAGGAAGGGAGATGAAACAGAAGAGGATGGCCCCATGTGCAAAGCACCAGTGTTTCTTTCAGGACAAGCTGCATGCACAGGAGGAGGCTGAGCACCAGGTGTGATGGACCACATTTGAAAGAGCAAAAGGGCCGGGAAGCAACAAGAACAGTGAAGAGATAAAGACTCAAGGTCAGGAGAGCACAGAGCATGCCACAAGCCAAACAACCCCTCTTACAGCCAGATAATGCTTTTTTAATGCTGCCCAAAAGCTGCAAGTCATGCTTGTTTATGACTATCCATGAACTAATGAAGCCA
Source organism: Pachycephala philippinensis (assembly GCA_013397055.1). NCBI lineage: Eukaryota > Metazoa > Chordata > Aves > Passeriformes > Pachycephala > Pachycephala philippinensis. Next base: position 747,965 of record VWZT01006494.1, read on the forward strand.
CCTACCACCCCTACCAGCATGGGATGGGCAGGTATGCAATAGCCTCAAGATACACAGCCCTAATCTGTCTGTCATCCTGGCCAACGCCTTTTTGCTGACCAATTTCAATTCACACTAAATGTATCTGTAAGGGAGTGGTGCCAAACTCCAAAACAATTGTTTTATAGTTCTTTCCTATGGCATGTGGAAAACATCTCCTGTGTTATTTTGGATCAAAAGGTAGAGAGCTTTGCACAGGGTGGGACAAGTGTGGCAGGAATCTAAGCAGATAGTCTCCTGAACACTGATGTAGAGTCCATGAAACACCTCTCTCCTTGCCAAGAAAATGATTTCTTTATGGCCTTTTTCAAGGAAAATTCCCATTGGCTTCAATGGGGCGAGGACTTGGCTGAGGAAAAAGCCTGTTCAAATGGCCATCAGTTAACATCTGTAGGGAGCTGCACTGTCTCGCCAACATTTTCAAAAGCGACTACCAATTTCCAGTGCTAAAATTTTCGGGAATCTGGTTTGAGACCTCTAGGCACCTCTGCCGAGACAGCTGAGAAACAGGGGGGCTGAAAAACAACCTGTCACTTCCAGAGCTATGAGAAAAAATGTACCACACAAAAAAAGGCAGCTGCCTCAGGTTAAAAATATATTTTTATCCCTTTGAAGAGCCCTGAAGCGTATCTGGGCTGCAGGACGGGATGGAGCCAGTAGCACTCACTTAGCACGGGAGGGCCAGGCTGTATCACGGGAGCACACACCATGCCAAGGACTGCAGCCGCCCTCACCAGTGCTGCTCCTCCTCTCTCTGCACTTGCTTTCCTTCATCAACAGCTTGCCCAGAGGGTTTCACGTGCATTTGCTTATCTGCCTGAGGTGTTTGTACAGCGTTTAAATGCTGATTAAGGTCCCAGACCCACAGAAAGTTTCACCCAAGTGGCCTTCAACACCCTGCCTGAAAGCCCACTAACTGGGGGTCCCGGCTGTGTCGGGGGCTGGATGGGGCTGACACCTCCCTCCCGCAGCAATCACAGCCTCCACTGGCCAGCACTTTCCTTCTGAAGACATCTAAGGGCTTTGCAGTTCATTAATTATCCTGAAGACAGAAAGGTGTTCATGCTGAATTGCACATGGCTAAAGAAAAAAAAAAGGCACAGAAATATTTGAGAGTGCTGCCCAAAGCCATGCAGGGAATATATGGGCAAATCCAGAAGCCCAAGTCCTGGCCTGGCACTGCACCATGCACAGGAGTGAGCACACCTGGGGTTGCAGGAATGCAGCATCCATGGAGAGGTTTTTCACCCTAAGGAGTGTCATCCATCTTATCTAGGTTTGGGGGGGTTTTTGCCTCCAACTCTTTTAGTTTTTTTGTCTCTGCAAGTTCTACCATTTCAGGATAATTTAAATGATTTTTTGCATGCCACTTTTTATTTTAAGTAGCAGAGATGCCTGTCCCAGGCTGCCAGGAAGCCAGTGCAGCCTGAGAGCAGAGCCTTTAAGCCTGACCTTTCATATGCACAACAGCCCCAGAAGAACAATTACTCGTAGGAAGGTGGGAAAGGAGCAGACAAACCCCAACCACAGCCCCGGTGACCTCTGTCTCATGAGTCTGCAAAGTAGTTCTAGAAGAGCCCTGGGCAAAGGTGCAACAGCTGTAGGGTGTGTGTTACGACCTGGAGCTCAGAAACCTCAGAAAAACTTTGCCAACAAGGATTATACTGGCATTGCAATTTCCTCACAGCAGGAGCTGCCAAGAACAAAGCCCACCCCTACACCCAGGACCTCTGACCCACACCCTACCCCAAAAAGGATCCAGGATTTGCTGATTAGCACTGCCAACCTGTAAAGCACCAAGCCATGGCACAGCATCCATCCACACTCAGCTGGCAGCAGAGGGAAATGTGGGAGCACTGGTATGTGGTCTGGCCCCAAGCATCATCAAGCCAGTCTGGATGCAGCTGTCCAGAGGCAGATGAAACCAAAGCACCCACACAAGTTTCACTCTTCACTTTGCACAAAAGTGCATCTGGAAATGCCACAGAGAGAGCATGAGCAGTGGGCTGTGTAGGAGAGGGGGCAATGGCAGAAGGGCACACATCAGAGAAGAAGCATCACCTGCCCTGGAATGACATCTCTCACAGAGGGCAACCATGGGCACTCAGGGGAGGGGCAGAAGAAAAGACAATTACAGAGCAATTCCTCCTCAGCTCTCCTCCTGGCCATCAGCAGTTCAGAAACCAAAGGTATTTCATCTAGACTGAGTTTAACAGCCAATGATAGACCTAAATAGGTAACAGCTGTGCATGACCCCTTCTGGATTCAAGTACAGGGACACCCCCATACTGCTTCCTGTCCCCTCTCCTCAGCCAGCAGCCTGTTCTGCTTAGCCTCATCCAGTCCTGCACAGGGAACATGTCATGTTTAAGCTGTCAATTTGGTTGCAAAGGACTTAGAAGCCCAGAGGTGTCTGTGCTACCCAGCTTTTGGGAGGACTGGCCTGAAGACTGGTCATCCCAATCTCTCAGAAACACAGGCTACCATGAGACACCAATCATTTCAGAGCATCACTCCATCTGCTGAAGAGCTCCCCGGGACCCTCTGCCTGCCTGCATTCCCAGCGTTATTTCATCACACCAACTTGCTCAGTATCAGTGAGGAATTGCACACCACAGCCAGAAAATTCCTGCACTGGTCTCCAAGAGCATGTTTTACCTCTGTGATAAGCTGTCCACAAAGCACTCTGAGATGCCCTGGGGCCAAAAGCCCTAGGGCTCTGCAAACACCCTTTTTTTTATGCCATGAGATCTTTTCAGCCCATCTCTACCAGCAGGGAAGGCAGGACTGGGGAGGGAACGGCATGTTCTGGCCAGGGGTTGCTTAGCAAGCTCCTCTCCCTGCCCTGAGCAGCTGGCACTGAGGGGTGATCCAAGGGGCACCCAGTGCTTTCCTTTGACTCAGGCATCCTACAGGAAATGCTTTATGCTCCTCCAAAGTGCCAGGGACACTGACTCAGGGCAGCACAGCTTTCAGCAGCCTGCTTTGCTCTCTTTTTCCTGCCTATTCCTGGTGGCTGGAGAGCTCAATTTTCACTCCTCTATCCACTTAGGTCCAGAGCCAGAGGAAAACCTGTTACCACTGCACAGTGCCCTGTAGCTCACCTGTGCACCTCTGCACGCAAAGCCCTCCAGCACCAAGGAAGAAGCAATACTGATATGGAGCTGATGTCAGATGAAGAAAGGAGCGGTACCGAGATGTCCCTCCCCCCGGGTTTTACTTCAGTCTTATTTTCTTTTTTTTTTTAACCATGTCTGTAGACTGGTTTCCCAAGGATACAGGACTTGTGCAATTACACAGCCTGCCTCTATGTGTTTCTGCATGTGCGTATGTTTGTATGACTGCCTGTCTCCCTATTAGTTCTCCTCCCTCTCCACCTCCCAATATATCTACAAACACGTCAGCAAATGCCAACTGCATCTCAAACAGGAACACAATTCGCAAAAATAGTAAGTTTCCACCATTTCATGAATATGTGCAACCAGGCTGAAGAGAGACAAAATAGCAGGGTTTGTTTTGTTAGCTTTCTTTCCAAATGATTTGGCTGAAGGGCTGTGTAGCACATTACCAGTCCACTCTGTGCAGACCCAGCAGAGCACAAACCACCGCTGGGGAAGGTCTGCTCCAGCCCTCCTCCTGCCAGCAGTGAGCCTGCATGTATTGTTTGCAACATCCTGCTCCCTCCTGCACCAGCTGTTCACTGTGTGCCAAGAATGGTAAGTGAGAATGCTGTTCAGGACCCTCAAAAATGCAGGCGATTGCTTCACGTCCCTTCATTTACCAAGCTTCCACTTACAATCCTGTTTTTCTTTCACCACTTCTCCTGAGCACGGAGCTGCTGTGCATCCCCAGTGTGCACCTACAGCAGAGACACTCTGGACTTACCTAAAAGCTGAGGCTGAGGAGCCACAGGGTCTCATCTCACGGCTGATGACAGTGTTTTTGTGCATGTACTTAACCTCGACATGTGTGAAGGCAGCATGCTCAGGGGAAAGACCTTAACGCATTCGGAAGGTTTTGCTGAGTGAGGCTCGCCGAGCTCCCTGCCACCATAAAAGCATTCCCCCTTGTTAGTGAACCGTATCTCAGCCTTTTCAACACAGTTCTACAATTAGCCCTCTGCAAAGCTCCAACCTTCCCAGCAGAACCAAATGAATTAACTTGAAAACACTTCCAAGCTTAAATTAATTGCACTGCAGCTTCCCGATTTGACATTGACCCTGTCTGTAAAATCCCCAGAGTAGCTACTACTGAGTCATTAGGAGCTTCTGCCTGAATGAAACAAGCCATTAATCTTACCAGGCCAAGTCTCTGTTCTCCTTCCCCGGTCACTCACATGCATCCGTGTGGTCTTCAGGCACCCCAAAAAGCCTGAACCAACTTCTAGTATAAGATCAGCACCTAAATCCTCAGTTCCTATGAATTTCCAGAATAAAATCAAACCACAAAACCACCTTCTTCATTTCCTATAGGTTTAACTGCCATGTTTGAATTACCTGTATTTCCCCAATGGAAACATGGGCTCATCTCTAACCGTGAGTCAAAATCTGTCGGGGCTTTTGCATCCCACAGTCCAGAGTATGCAAGCACAGAAGAGTTTCCTTACTGCAGCCTCCATGAGGGTGCCTGCATGTTCATTACTATCCAGATCATCTCTGTTTGGCATTGGGCTGCTGCACCTCTCTTTCCTGCAGGAGAGCCAGAGGCTGCCAGAATTACAGGAGCTGTGAATCTCAACAAGGCTGATTCCCAGGTATGATGCTCTGCAGCCTGCCAGGAAGGGCTGATGAAGGACTTATGATCTGATGGACACACAATCACAAACAAGAAACTCTTCACAATCACACTAAACATTTCTGCCTCCCTCACACATTTAGGGAAAAATTACAGTATACAGGATCTTTTCAGACTACTCTCCTATTTTTAAATTATTACCTTTCTAAGTTCAGGCAGCAACAAGCAAACACCACACTAGCTGGAGACAGACTGCCAAAGATCAGTTTGAACCTGCACAAATGAAAGATGGACTACTAGAGGAAGTGCTCACATCTGTCCATGTCTCTTGGATAGGGTGCTTTAGCCAAATATAAGACATCTTGCTTCAAGGAGAGGTGGCTGAGGAAAATTTTGTGGGTTTTATCATATAAGAAGCTAAGGGAGATAGTCTCTGACAATGCCCTCTGGCTCCTCAAGGATGGACAAAGGCTCACCAAAAAGAAGTCCTCTGGCTCTGGAAGCCCAACTGCAATTCACTGATTTGTGAGTAACCATTAGTCCCTGTTCACAACGCCCATCAGGATCAATGGCTGGTGGGGAAGTGTCTCTGGACATGGCATGACCAGAGGAGCCTGCGGCAGAGTACTGCACCATCTGGAAAGGCTGCGTGCAGCACAGCCGGAAGTCTGACCTTCCACCCTCAAGAAAGGTGGAAAAGCCTCAAAACCAGGAATAAAAAAACTCCAAACAAAAAACAACTCATAAAGCAAAAAATACTTAAAACCCAGAAAAGTGCTTCACCCTGCCTGTGAGAGCCATCTCTCACCTATCTCTGGTATTGCTCTGCTCCCTTCTCAGCCACATTGGCTTCTCCAGTTATGTATACAAATGGAATGAACTTCAATCATTTGTATTACTAGTTTTTAAATAACATCTCACTTTTCCAAAGGCTATTTTCCAGACAGCAGCTCAGGCCAGGGCTCCCCTCACCACCCACCCAAATCTCATTGCACATTTCCTCAGTCTGCCTTTTTCAAAATACACTATTATTACAGTAATTCCTTCTTACCTTCTCAGAAACTCTGCCAGAGCCCAACAGCCACTACCACCAGTGTCACCTCAAGGTCTGCTGGACCCACTGTCCCCACGCAGCCCCTGAGCCATGCACCAGCCCTCAAAGCCAACCCTGTTTGCTTTTTCCCCAGAAACCTGCATTCCCCAGGGACAAAGCACAGGTTCCTCCAAATAAAACCAGAGCACTGAACCATAGGTAGAAAGAGGGAGTATGTGCTGCAATTTTGTTGAGTCTTTTTTGCCCACCAGCATCTCCCAGATGCCTCCATCACTCACAGTCATTACCCTGCCCTCCTAATGAGGGCTATTACTTAGTTGCTATATCCCACATTTAAGCCACAAATTGAGCTATTCCCAGATTGTGTTTTTTTCTCATTTGACATCCAAGCTAAGCAACATCTCAGTTGTTTCAGGTTATGTCAAAACTCTTTGTTCATCTGTTCTTGGGGCAATATTTCACTCAGTTTTGCAGTCACTTTCCTAGATTTCTTTAACCCTTGTTTTACCCTTCTCCCAGCTAGAGGCAGAGCTACATTTGAACCCTTGTGTTCAAGTACTCCACAAGGGGAGACTGAACCGGGTCTTGCATGTGTATTTGTTATGCACATTTACTATTTATCTTAGTATGTGCATTTACTGAAACAAGGCAACTGCCACTCTCTAAGCATAAAGTCTTCACTGACACAACACTGCTACTGAATTAACCAGGAACTTTGACAAAATTAAGACTTTGCAGATTCATCCCACTGCTGACTGGCACGTGCACACATGCAGGAACACAATGAAAGGTTCGAACTCATGGACACTCTACCAGAAGGCAGCAATTTGATCTGTAGTAACTGTTTGTGGCATACAAAACAAGGCACATGCAAGTAATGCAAGTTACCTTTACGGTCCCTCAGTGACTTGCAACCTCCAGTGCCTACAGCACGGCCACATCCATGCCACTTGGCCTTCAGCAGGGGAAGTTTCCTCCCCACAGATGGGAGGGAAGAAACGCCAGGCAGCCTGCTGCTTCACTCTGATGTCGCTGCTTTGGTCTCTTGCCTTTATAGAAAAAAGGGCTGGATCTCATTTTGTTTGAAAATGACTCTCTCTTTTGGGCCACCCATGAAGTTGCCCAAATTCAAACCTCAGGAGTTTGCAGACTCCTGCTGAGCAAAAGGCAGGAAGAGAGAGCCATAAAACTGTGGTAGAGGAAGGAAGAAAAGACAGGGGAGCATCAGTAGCTGCATTCCCAAGGAGTATGGAGGCATTGCAAAGCTTAAGAAACAGAACACCACAAAACAGTGATGGAGACAAATGTGATAAGCCAGCTGAACCACTGGAAGGGAAGCTGGGATGCACATCAGTCAGCTTTCCACTCAAAGAGCTCCAGAAAGCACTTTGTGTACAGCCACCCAGCATGCTCAGCACCAAGCGCCCTGGTGTGTTTGCTTTACACCTGATCTACACAGCACCCCCTTCTTGGTGGGACGATCTGGATACTACTTAAAAGCCTTGGAAGAGATCCAGGCATGTGGCAAAGAGCCCTCGAAAAGTGGGATCTGTTGATACATCGGGTGAGATGGTCTCCAAGTTAGAGAAAACCACCCCTGCCTTTGAAAACAACCCAAAGAGAGGAACACTGAGCTTCTGCAAGGAAATGCAGGGAATCCCCTGGCTTAAAGAAGGACTGGTTTTCTCACGGAGTTCACCCCAAAATGCCAAACGCCATACGCTTGTGGCATATGGATGTTTATGTCCTTCTCCAAACCAACCCTGAGCAGGTGTAAGCCTGGCGTGGGTGAGCCTCCCCAGCCACAGCCCAGCCAGCTGCTCTGCAGGAAGTACGGCTCACACTGTACTCTGCTGGTGTTGTACAGCATGCAACAGGTTTTACCTGGCCTTTATCTATCGTATTTTGGAACCCCCAAATTTTCAAAGCAAAATGACCAGTCATTTAAGAGCATGTAAGTCCCCAAGCATAGGGTCTGGGGAAGGAGCTCATCCAGGGGGGCACTAAACCCTCCCAGGAGCCCTAAGGTGGGAGGCTGTCAGTAGGTGAATTGCCCTGGAGTGCTGTAACTCGTACTGCTCTCAGACAGACCACCACAACTAGAAACCACTGCAACCACAGCCACCCCTGAGGCAAGGGGGCAGGAGCCAAGGAGGCAGTGGGGAACAACAGCCCCCAGCAGCTACATACCCCCTTTCATCAGTCCCCAGAACAAAACCACTGCTGCACTATTCCCCATTGGGAAGCAATGGGCACCCACACCCACCTCCACCACACTTGGTCCATAAAGCCCCATTTCATTAGAGCCACTGTTGCCACATCTGTTAGTGCTTTAAAGCACATACATCTGGCTTAATTGAGCACTTGACTTTATTTCTGTTTTATCTCCATTTTCTGAACAGGCCTTGGGGAGAGGGTTTTGTGTGGTTGAAGTTTGCTTCCTTTCTCATTCTTCCTTTTTAAATTTTTTTTCCACTGAAATCCCACCTGAAGTAGGAACAAAAGCCGCTATGACAGCTGCTCACAATCTCTGGGGCTGCTTTTAGGAAAGTCTCCTCTCTAGACAATAAACCCTATCCTAAATATATGCGCTTCAAAGCTGCAGACCTCAACCCCACCAATCCTCCCTTCCCACTATGTTTCCCCAGCAAAAAATCAGAGTGAGTGGCAGAAGGTGGCGTAGTACATGCCAGGAAGAAAGAAAATAAAAAGGATCTTGCTGCCCCTGCAGTCTCTGAAACTTTGCCTCTGCCAAGTTACAACAAACAGGAAAAGCAGAATCAAAACACAGCCCCCATGTCCCCCTCCATCCACCCAGTGCAGGCTGTGCTAGTGCCAGCTACAGCTCACAATCAATCATGCTGTGAGATTCCTCTGGCACATCCTTCCAGGTGGCCTAAACAACAGAAGAGCCCAGCTCAGGAAACCTGCATTCAATGCATGCAGTGCTTGAATCCCTTCCAGAAAGTACAAGGGTCCTTCATGCCCCCGGACTGAGGAGAGGTTACCTGAAATGCCCTTTGCCAGCTCCTATGCTGGAAGATGTCTGTTTCCCTGTGAAACCAGAAGCCAGAGTAGTAGTTCCCACACAGTAGCTGGGAACAGAGGAGCACTGGCTGTAAAGTTGGCTGTTTTCCCACTAAGCCACCCCAAGTACTTCGCAGCCACTGGGAGAACAGGACTGGTGCCTCCCTTGGCGAGGAGTTAGGGCACCTTTGCTGGACCGTGGAATCCTCACAGGGACCCATGCCCAGCATCCTTCCACAGCTTTCAGGCCATGATATGGGATGGGCACTATCCCAGACAGTATTTCTCTCACTGCAGACTGAGGCTGAGACTGCTCAGCAGGCCGCCTGACTGTCACGGAGCACCAAATGCACACAAATACATCATGCTGCTTAATACTACCACAGAATGCAACCCACACAAGCAGCCCAGGAGCTCTATACCTGCCGAAAGCAGGATGACCTGCTGAAATCAGGACTATTGCAGCTTCATGGTAAGTGGCTGGATGAAGTGATGCTTCATCACACCACCTCACGTCATGGCTGTGACGCAGCAATCCCCACAATCTATTTCAGGCACCCAGAAGGAAGCTCCTCAGTTATATCGCCACTTGCTTTTCATGCCCACCAGGTACACTCCCCACCCCCACCAGCCATCTCCCCAAGTGTCTTGCTGTGACCATCAGCTCCTTGTTCTCCTGCTCCCCACATACAAGAGAATCCTGTTCAGCCACTGTCACATCTTGTGAACTCTGGCTTTCAACTCTTCCAGTGGAAGAGGCATCAATCTCCTGCCTGTCCCCCTCCTATGCGAGTAAGATGTTCGAAGCACTGTGAGCTCTCCCAACACTGTGTTCCAGTTTGATTTCATGCTGCAGTGCTGAGTCCAACCATCCTTTATCCCGGCTGCCTGGTATCTTTTCTCAGATGTCTAAACACAAAAGCCACCCTCAAAGCGAACAAAAAGCAAGGCGTACTAGCAGCAGCCGAATGAGCTCCCCTGGTCCTTCCTGTCCCAGTCCAACAAGACTTCAAGCCCAGGAAAAGAAATATCTGAATAGTGAAGTGAAAGAGAGTCAAAATGTAATTAAACTCTGCACTTCCTATCCTAAATGGGTAATGGATGTTCAGGCACTCTTGTTTCACTGAGAGGAAAAAAGACCTGTCTTTAACAAGACAAACTCTTCTGGATTCCTTGGGAGGAAGGCAGTGAGCAAATTACAGTCTCTAAACCTCTGCCTGCCCTCCTCTCTTCCTCCAGCACAGCTCGTAAGCACAAAGCAAAGACATCTTTCCTATGAAAAAATCCCTCTTTAGGCTTTACAGTTGAACCCAGCTGGACTCTACCTGTAGGAACACCAAGTTATCCTCAAAAGGACACCCCATCTTCCAAAGTTAGGGAAGGCAGAGAATTTAGGTACTGCTGTACAACCCACACTGACCCCCACTTTGATCAAGACAGAGAAGGGACAGCAGATGGCTTCTGCAGCACTGCTTCCCACGGAAACAGGGAGAAGTCAGGGAATGAGCTGCTCCTCTGTGACCAGCAGCTGATGTCAGGAGGACTGTAATGACTGATCATCTCCTCTGCTTCTGGAAACCAATGACATAGGGACTTTCCAAGCCAGAGGCTGCACACGGATCATCACATTTCTTAGCCAGCCATACTTGTGTGAATTTCTATACTTCCTTTTAGATGCCATTTATATAAAAGCCATTTCCAACTTCTTACAGCAGTGACCTTCATAGTTTAGTTCTGTACTCTGCTTGATCTTTTCATGAAATGCCAAATGAAACTGAAAAATAGTGATCTTCTTGTTCCTGCTTCATAGCTTTCCCTCAGCCCACAGGAATAAGTCAGCAGAAAGACCTAAACACCACAGTGCTGGCCTTTATACCCCATTGAGACAGGTTTTGAAGACCCCTTAGCCAAGGGGTGACCTTCAGAATGCTAAGTGCACCTGCTGTGTGCCACACATGCCTCCAAAATCAACCACAGCCCTGGTGAGGGGCTGGCAGCCAGGACACCTCTTCTTTAAAGAGAAAGAAAAATGCCCGGCCTTTTCACAACTACAGAAGGTCTTGGCATGAGCTGAGGGCACAGGAACAAAGCCAAAGCACATGGAAAACAGCAGCAGCAGTTCTTACTGCTGCCTGTCTAACTGGAGAGCTGGGACACCACCCTAGTGCAAGGAACTCACTGCAAGCTCCTGTCGAGCTGCAAAGGGTACCCTGACACAGAGACCCCCTCCAGTGCCACCCCCAGTGTTGCCCCGATGGCCCCAGCCCATCAGTACTTGCTCTTGTCACACAGCAAAACATGTTGGCCAAGGACCAATGAAAGCACCTTCTAATGGGATTTTTCAGGTTTCAAGGATATCAGTGTCTGGCACAGGCTGAAGTAATTAAGAGAACTTCCAAGAGACAATCTGGCATTGATTAACCAGCTATTTACCACTGAACATTACAAGTCCCACTCTAAAACTCTGCACCAGAACACTTGCTTTTTCCTAATTGTTTTTTCCCTTGCCCCATCCCTGTCTCTCACAAAGCCCAGCTGTGGCCTCTCACACCACTCCCTCAGCCTCACCATGCTTTGCCTTGCTAAATAAACCATGATGTTGTCAGCCAGACTAAAGCTGAAAGGCTTCCTGAGGGTTAAAGGGAAAAGCATGTTTCTCTTGGCAAACAGATAAATCCAGTTTTCACTGAACAGGTCTCAAGATGGACAGCCACAGCCACATGTGCTTGCAATCATCATATTTACATTTGAGTCTTCCTACTGAATACCAGGGTAAGAAAATCCTTGGGCTGATCTCATTTCTACCAGCTTCATTTGGCTGATCCCTACACAGCCACAGATCTCTTCATCATCAAGTTCCTCCAGACCAGAGATATCCCTAACGCTTCAAGAGCTGAGTTAACTCATTTCACTACTACTCCCTCCTACATCCCTTAGAAAGAGTGCCTGGAGGAGCAGCAAACAGGTAATGCTGGAGGGAAGGGTTTCTAGTCAGCAGGGAGGAGTTACTGGTGGCATTTAACACCTCACAGGAGGGGTAATGCAGATTTTGCATTCAAAGGTAGGATTTGTTACAGGACCAGAGAAGGTAGAATGGGCATGTTCAGTTTCAGGGCACTTCCACTCACTCTCCATGTGTAATATCACCAGCTGCTATGTCCTCCCCTCTTTGAAAGGGAATTAGGAAGGTCTTTGATTTCCAGCGAGCTCCAAAGGAGCAAAATACACCCAGCCCCTGCAGTCTGTGGGTCCTTCCCTGCAAAGCTGTATCATCTCTGCTCCCAGTGCCCCCACAGCAGCATGGCAGATGCATGAAAAGACCAGAAATCGGTGGGACAAGATTTTGCCTCTTTTGAGAGGCAGAATACTATGTAAATTGATGGGGCAACATAAATATTTATTATTAAGGAGGTATAAGAGAAGAGGAGAATGGAAACTGCTTATCAATAATGAAGAGTAAAAGTGAATAAAACCTATGGAGATAATTCCACACAAGCGTCTCTCTTGTTCCTAAAATATATAATGGAGCACCACAGAAGAAAGTAGGACAGATTGGTCAGATAAGATACCAGAAAGGAAAAAGAGCAATCAGGGAAAATTTGACTACACCTATAGTTAAGTCTAGGAAGACCAAAAGGAATTAACAACTCCTATAAATATGCAGCTTTTACTGAGATGAAAACTACTGGATTAGACAAACATGGACAATCCAAATAATTAGTCACTGGTACAGTTTACAGAAGGGTTGTGATACTGTATCATGCTGTGAGTGATTTTAAAGGCAAGACCAAATTTTTTTGTAGTGTTATAGTCAAAACCACCATTCACACAGCAAAAATCTGTGGTCTAAACTGGATAAGGAAGCAGGCTTGAGAATGAGACATTGTCCTTCTGGCTGTAAAGCTGGGAAAAACTAACCTGAGAGCATCAGAGATGGATGCCCTAAGAGGTGACCTGACACCATGTGGAATGATCCCTTAACCAAGAACCTCCACCAAAGAAAAGGGCAGTGCTCAGACCACACCTCCTTCAGTGGCACTGGGATGGAGGTCTCCAGATGTTGATTCCTTACAAAAGTGGCCTCAATCAGTTGCCAAAATTGACACAGTCAGCATAAATCCTTAAATTGGACAGAAAATGGAGCAGCATCCATACAATGAAACAGCCCCACAGATGGACAAAGGAATAAACTCTTAATAGAGCATCAGGTGGTGGAAAATGTGAGAAGTCATCGGAGAAGTCATCAGACAAAATAACTTGGAAAATGGCAGAAGGCTGATGAATATTTGGCATCAAAACAGCCATCAGCCTCCCCGCGATGTTCCCAGAATGAAGCTGTAGAGTGAGCCATAAATAGTCTGAAGTGCATCTTACTCCTTTGCCCCAAAGGCAGCATGGCCATGCTGGGGGATCTTGGAGGTGGAGAGAAGCAAATGCTTAAAATCCAGCCCTCACTGAGTCACAGGAATAAATCAGTCTAGAAAGGCCCACAGTAAGCTGGGGAAGATGAGAGGCCTTAAAGGCAAGTGACACTTCTCAGTTTCTCCCCTACCAGCTTTTGTTTCATTTGCAATTAAAGTATCAGAAATGCCAGCTATCCTTTTCCCTGTTTCTGTCAGGGCTGTTGGCCTCAGACAACATACCTGATACCTTCTCTTGAGCAACCAACTCTCTATCTCTGTTTCCAACTTTACCACATTATCTAGTCATTGGCATTGTATAAAGGCTTTGTTTTAAAGCCTTCCCCCGTTTACCTGCTGCAAATATTCACTGTCGATCACTTGCTCCATTTGCCAAATCCCCTTTCATTTAAAGTTTAAGGTCACAAAGTACAGATTTCCCCAAAGCTGGAGTAATTTGGCTTAGCTGCAGAGTAAACTCTAGAGCCTAAAGAAAACAAACACGTAAGACACTTCTGCTACTCTGAAATGCTGAGCAATAAAATCTCAGTAAATAAATAAATAGATGGAAACTCACTTTAGGTCAGAGAATGTCATGCTACTTGGTTTGCTACAATTAAAAATAAAATCAATTTTAAAAACAGGCAGACTAGGGACCCACACCCAAAAAACAGTATGAACAACAACAGCAAAACCATCTCTCCATTCTCTTTGAAAATTCAGTACAGTAAAACTTATTGTGAAACAGGAATACTGCTTTAGCCTCAATCCAACTGTACTGTGAATGAAACCCAAAACTCTTGAGAGCACAATTTTATTTTGAATTTGGTCTTGATCAGCATTTGGTCACATTGATCTTTAACAGTCACTCTCCCATGACAAAACCTGCCTTCTGCCAAGCTGAAGGAGCATTAGCATGGCAGGGTCAGCACTGTGTTTCCCTGTGTGTTGACAAAACCTGCTGGGCTCATGAGGAGAACTAAAACATTTTAGAAAATTCTTCTTTTAAGGAAAAAATTAAATCCTCCCTGGGATTAGTGCAAGGGCGTCCTGAGCCACTGGACATGAGACTTTCCATCAGCCACATCACAGCAGCCTCCCTGGGAGCAGGAAAGTATCTGCCCTGCCCTTGAGGTATCACCTGGAGATGCCATCCTAGAAGGACAGTGCCCCAGCCAGCAGAAGATGCCATATTTTCTAGACAGGATATTATTAGGGCTGAGTTATGGTATGACATCCTTATGCCAACACTCTTTTCTCGCTCACAGTGCTCTTTCCCCTCCCTGTCTTTGTTTTCCTCCTGTAACTCGTCAGAGCTGCCAAGCCCTCCCCGTGGCACAAGCTCCCACTCCCCTGGAGCTCTTCCCTGCACCTGTGCCTGCCTACATCCATTCTTTCAGGCTCATGACTACTGCTGAGGGCTTGCCAGCTGCTTGCCGAGGGGTTAACGCTTCCCTCCCCATGGGACACTTCTCTCTGGATACAGGGTGAGCCTGGGTGGTTTTCACAAAGCAGGATGGAAGTCTCCCCTCACCCTGGGATCAATTAACACACACAGGTCTTAGCTGTCCACTGGCAGGTTTCACTAACAGAAAGTCCCATTCATCAAAGTCTCCAGCCTGGTCTTTCACTGCCCATCCCAGCACGCTGTGCTATTCAGTTTTATCCCACTCCTGACCCTCTCAACTATCCACATAATTTACCCTAAAGAGTCTTTCTGGGCTTTCTCTCTTCATAGCAATGAGCCTAACAGTGCAATCACAAGGATTCAATGTCTTCATACCTACAGTTTCCACCAGGGCTGGTGCTCCTACCCTCTGACTGATTTCAATCAATTTGATTCTTTTAGTTCTTCCCCTCAGTTTCCAAGATTTCCATGTCCCCATCCCCTCCAACTGTACTGAACACTGAAGCAAAATTTGGTTAATATTGGATCCATACCTACATGATCTTTGATCTTCCAGTTGGTCCTTGCTGCACAGCGGCTTCAAGTCTAATTTTATTTATGTAGCTGAGAAACCTGTTGCTATTTGTTTTAATTTCTTTTGCCAGGCCTAACACAGCATGACTTTTGGCAATTCTCATTTTATCCCTACCCTTCCTGACCTCTAAGACATTGCTTTTCTGCCAATTAGTCTTTTTTTCCATTCCTTACAGACTCTCTGTTTAATCCCAACTATCCTTTTTAAGGTGGCTATTCACCAGCTTCAGCAAGGAGCCCTTTCCTGCCCTGTTTTCCTCCTCTGCTTAGGACCCCTGCTCCAGATGGTTTCTGCACCTCTGAATTAGAGGCTCTATATCCTCTGCATTCTGCATTCATGATTCTTTGCCCAGATGACTTCACCCACCAGGTTTATTCATTTTTCAAAGTTTGCCCTTTCAAAGACAAGTATCCTAGTTCCAGATCCACTTTTGTTTAGGCTTCCATTTAATTTAAAAGGAATCCATTTTATGAGCACTAGGTCCAAGATTCCTCTGTACAATCAGGCCCTCTTAACATCAACACTAGTTACCAAAACAAAACCTAAAATAGTACCTCCACTTGCTGGTGCTCTAGTTAATGAAAAAGTCTGGGCTATCACATTTAGCCATATCTACGTTTTACCTTATTAATAAAATGTGTTTGCCAATGTGTATTCCTACATATTAAGATACATTTCTAAGTTCCCAGAGCAATATTATTTTGGAAACTTTTATCTTTCCAATAACATTACAGAGACATTTATCCACACAACCCCTGCCACCCCACAGAATTTCCTTCATTTTCTTAATTTCCCTAATTTTTATTTTTAACCCCACCTTCCCCACAAAGGCTGCCTTTCTCTTCTTTACGCTACTATAGCTAGGACAGCACCACTACCAGTCCATATAGACTACATGCCAGTGCTTCTGGTATCACCAATTCTGGGTCCTTGACTTCTGATCACAGCCACCCAGACCTTCTTCCTTTCTGAGGATACTATCAAATAAAACAAAACACACCATCACAGAGAAACACCACCACAAAATCTGTCACTGCAGAACATTTAAGTCTTTGCTAATTGTGGCCTCATCTTTGGTCTGTTTGAGTTGGAGTCAGTAGTGTTGGCTCAACATGAGGGACTGTGAATGGACTTGTCATGGATGTCACAGGCTCTGGCACATTTCTTCATCAAAACCAATGTTAGCCAAAAAAAGGGGAAATGCAAATGAAAGGATGAATTAGACTAAGACAAAAATGGATTCTGGTAGACTAAGAAAGTCTCAGTGCCCATTTTGTTACTGACTGTGGGACCAAAGAGTTCTGTTTTCAGTACTTTCTTTGTTCCTGATCCCACTCCAATTTTTGTGTGCTCTGTTTCACAGAAAAGTCCTTGAAAGCAACTAATGTGGCCCTGGCCATAATCTTCTTAAGGTAATTTATGGTGGTACAATACAGCTGACTTCAGGGAAGTCAATCCTGACACCAGGAAGGTCCCATAAACAGTCTCAGAGCCAAGTTCGTGAACTAGGATCCAAGAGAATTGGATTCGAGCCCTCCTACCCTGCTTCTCCATCCTTAAGAGACCTTGAGGAAGTAATTTTATCACTCTGTCCAGCAGGACACATCTATTAAAAAGGGACCATAAAAATCTCATCCTTGACAGAATGTCTGTTAGCATCAAGCCAACAGATAGAAAAAAATCCTTGTAACTATGCCAAGGACAGCCATATAGCTAAAATAGATATTTAGGTGCAAGCCCCTTGCTCTGACACTGATTGTGCTTTTAGTGCCACATAAATAATTCCCCTTTATTTTGTCATGCTATTATCACTGAACATGCAGGTTAAAGTAAAAAGGGGCAGGAGACTGGGGGAAAGTCACAATTTCTTCCTTTCTTCAGCCCTGCAAAGGCTGGAGGCGTTTAGCAAAATCCAAAAAAAGGATTGTGGTAATTACCTCACCTGCCTTGCTCCAAAAATTGCCTCTTCACAAAAAACCTCATGCACTGCAGCTGCCCAAACTAAGACAACCCCAGACAATAATCCTGAGCTGTGTATTTGACTTGATTTTTTTCCCTCAGGCTATGCAGATTGAGCAAAACTGACCCCATGCAGAAACACAGGAGATACAGACAACTGCCTCTGAATGCTTACCCTGACATGGCCCCCACTCTGAACCACACAGCAAGGGAACACAGATGTTCCCCCACAGCACCAAACACAATTCACCACACTGATACCTTCTTACCTGCTGAAAAATTCCTATTCTTGCTTGGCACCAGGCACTGTGATTACCAAGCCTGGCAGAGGTTGGACACTCCTCAAACTTGGAAATTTCAGGAAAGATTTGGGTGCATATTTTTTTTTCCTTCCTCCCTCATACAACAAGAATCAGCAATTTTGCAGAAGTGATTTGCATTTTCTCAAGCCAGTCATTTTACATATCAAAGAGGTGTACGTGCCAAAACACACGTGAGCCTAGGCACGTAAGAGGCAACAGTAGTCTCCAACTTGCCCTTGAGAAACATCAGACAGTAATAAGCTATTTATTCATAGGGAGAATGCTGTTCCCAAGTCAGTGAACAGCTTCAGAAGGACCAAGATTTGGTTCTGAAAGAACTGTAAGACCCTGGGAGCAAAGGTCAGACTCTTAGAAGTGATAAATCTAACTCTTCACCTGAGCCACTTGATCAAATGCTATTGTTACCACTTAAAATCAATGTGTTCACCTGAGGTTCCTCCAGGACAACAGAGTCCCAGTATGCAATTTGCTCAACAGACTAATTTAGAGATAATCTTGTATACTAAAGACTTTTTCATCAAACAACAACAGTCAGGCTCTAAGGGAAAGCATGAGCACCCCTAACCTCACTGCTTCATGACTGGATTAGGTAATATAGATCTTCAGGTTCAGGTCCTGAAGCTGAGCTCCCTCAAATCCACCTGCTCCTGCTGAACGTCCTGAGGCCAGAAATAACCAGCCACATGATGAAGTCCTCCAGCCCTGAGCCTTTGCTCTCCATAAATTCATCACAGTTTATAAGTTCTCTGAAATCAACACTGCACCATCACAATGCTTAGTCCTTGTTTATTCCACTCTGAGTAACGTAACTCCAGTGTTGGGCAACTTGACTTGCAAAAATCCAAACTGTATGCTCGTCCCACCCTAAGGAATGCTCTTGCCTGCTCTCCATTGTATGGTCTGGATGGCCATGGGTTTTGGAAGGAGCACAAAGCAAAGACAAAGGGACAATTCAGCGGTTTAAGACAGCAGCCCAGTCTCTCATGTTGCCCTATCGCCTCAGCTGGTTATAATCTCCTCCACAAAATGAAATAACAAGCGAATGACTAATGACTGGAAGATGAGTGTGCCTTGCTGAGGCAACACAGCAGGGCAAAGGATCCTTGCCAAGAGCAGTGAGAATCTTATTTCAGTGCTTCCATGAATACAGCTGCCATTTACCTATCTCCCCAGATCCCAGCATGCCTTCAGAAGGCTGCTGCGATGAAAAGGAAAAATCCTGTCCTCCTCTTCCACCCCAATTAATGCCCCCAGATCACCTTAGTTGCTCTGAACCGATTTTCCCTTAATGAGCTAGGCCAGCCTGATGCTCGTTGCCCACAGCTGTTCACAAGCACCTATGAGAGATCTCTCAAGCACCCAGAGAAAGCAGCATGAACAGGACCAGCCAGGAAATCCCCAGATGGCCTAAGGGGAGGGAAAAAAGGCTACATGATGCAACCTTGTGCTGAAGTAAACATGCCCTAACCAGTTCCCATCCAGAGTAGTTTCTTCCCAGGGCAAATTAATTTCTTCCCAAGACAGCTGTTTGTTCATGTGCAGATGTCCAGAGGCAGCTACCTCTTTGCCTTGTCTCCACCACTTATGCTACATCATCAATTATATTTAATGTTATTTCACTCCTTGCTTTGGGCAACAGCAGCTCTTGTTTCAGGGAAGGACACACTTCCCCCTCTTTGTTTCCCCATCCCAGACCAAGACTTCATTGTCTCTTCTGAGAGCAACATTAACTTGTGACCCTGTCCTTCCTTATGTTCTGATAGAAAAAAAGCAGTAGTTCAAACCCATTCCACCATCAGGATTCCCACCTGGGACCAACTTCTGGGGACTACAGCATTTTCTGTGGCAGCTTAGTCTGAACTTGAGGGTTGTGTTGTGCTGTACCATCAAGAAACACTTGGAGAAAGGGAACTGGGCTCAGGGAGCTGAAGAAGGAATCAGGAAAGTCTGACAGACATCAACCTGCCATCAGCAGGGGTGTTAGCAGTAGCTTTCAGGAGGTTGCAAAGAATAGGAAAGAAAAGGCTTGACAAGCCAGAAAGGATCAATTGCCTTAAAACAGCAAGATTTTGACCAAAATACTCTTGAATTGGGGGAGGATGAGGCCAGTTTTAACATCTCTTCTGCCCAAAATGACAATGGACTGGAGGGTTCTCCAGGGAGCAGAACCAAGGAGGTTGTCTGCTCAGGGGACTGGCGTGGATGAATTCTTTCCATTTGGTTTTCCAACACCAAATTCGTAGTATTTTAAGTACAGAAATTAAAAGCATCTCTGCCAATTTTCATTTAATGAGTAACAAATAGTTTAAATGGCTCCAAAGATTATTATACCAGACATGAAATGACTGAAATGTGGGAAATGTCACCACTCATGTTTAAAAAAAAACCACACTGGAAAAATCATCCACAGGACCTGATTCCCACAGTCAGTCTAGAGGGACTGACAAGTGAGTACACATTTGCTTACCACCAAATCTTGTCCAGCCTAGCATGGAAATACTCAGAGACACAGCTGGGCTGGAAAACCTACTGGTGCCAGACAGCATCTGTGTGCCACTGCAGCTGGACAAGGCAGAGGAAGAAAAAGCACTTGGCACATCCAACTGATGGTGCAAGACAACCAGTAAGTCCTCAGTGATCATCTCCCTTCTAAGAGACCTAAAGCCCATGGGAAACATCAAACACAAGGTTCCCCTTCCAGTCCCCCACTTTATCTCCTCACATTCACTGCAGAGTGTGTGACCTTCATGAGGGGAGCAGAGACAATGCTCATCCCAGAATAAGATCCAGGGAGGGACAGAATACAGACATCTCTGGAACAGAGCTCAGCAACTCTCATCTCCCAGAACCTGAAACAGTGACTAATTAGAAATGTCTTTAAATCCCCAACCGGGGAGGTGCCTGAAAAGAGACAAAACATAAGGATGATGATGGTATTTGTAAGTGCTGTTACTTGTTATCGTCTCAAAATGTTGACAGCAACTCTTAGCAAGCACGCACCAGTGAATAGCTTACATGCACTAATTCTCTCTTAAAACGCACATGTTTAGCCTTCATCAGAGACAGCACTTCTCCATCCCACATGAAACCTCAGGAATTGACAAAATGATTTAAAGCCCTGGCAAACAAGAGCTCTTGGAAGTGATAATCAACCCCCTCTTGCCCACACGTGACTCTCAAGGTCTGTTTCTCATGCTCTACAGTTTCCAGCTGGGACCCATCAGCAAGCTATCAATTGCCCCTTACATACAGATGAAAAGGTAATTAGTAAAATGACCTAATTAATATTAATACACTTGAGTGACAGAACTAACAAAGCTTGATTTTTAAGGAATTTCATGTCTCTTGCCTGAGAGTGTGCTTGTGAGCACATTGTTGGTTCTCTGATGTCTAATACTGGCTGAGTTTCTGCTTCAACCCCTCAGGAGACAGGAACAAGGTACAGTCCTACCACCCAGCAACTATTTCCATAAAAGCCATAGGAAACCAGTATCTTAGAGCTCAATCCCTCCACTGAATTTTCCGGTTCAAAAGTTTTCAGGGTAGCCATAGAGACAGAGATAATCCACACGTGCCCACACACAGGCTCGTTTGGAAGAAAGCCAGGCTCAAAATGGGACAGCCAGTGCATTGCTTTAAAACAAGAAAGAGAAGTCTTTACTGAGTGCAAGAGCCGAACAAGGACCATGTTTGCACGTTATTGCCCAGATGCCCTCCCAACAGAGTTAACATGGCATGGCACACTGTAGAGGTGACACATCCCCTCTAAAGGGGAAAGATCTGTACTTTGTCTGCAATCAGATGCTCTGGACGCATGAAGTGTGCATTCATATGGTGAGGATTTTTTTAAAAAGTAAGATTTGGAAGTTTTAGGGGGTGGAGGAGAGACAAAGAACGAGCACAGTGAACTCAGCCTCATAAAACACATGCATGCACTCGCCTGCACCACGCGGGGATGTGGAGAGCTCCGGCGCCAGGTCCCGGAGCAGCACAGGGGATCCTGCCCTCCCCATCCCCGGGGCTCAGGCGGTGGCACAATCAAGCAGGGACAGACACGTTACGGAGCAGCCCGCAGGGAAGCACAAAGCCAGTTGCTCACCTCGCAAAGCCTGCGGGCAAGGCTTCCTCACCGCCTGCCTGCAGCTGCTGCACAAGGGGAGCCAGGGGACGTAGCCTCTGTGCGCTCAGCGCAGCACCCCACAGCAGCCCCACACACAGAAATGGGATGTGCTGCTCCAGACACCATCCAGGCCTGGAGGTGTTCCCATGTCTCCATGACTCTGGCACATCACACATGGAGGAAACCCAGAGAGAGGGCTGGATCAAGCAGGAGAAATGAAGTTTGAATTCACTTAAAGCAGTTTTAGGACTCAAACAAAACACAGCGGGCCCAGGGGACCCTTCTGGCTGGCTGGGCTGGCCTCACCACAGCTGAGGAATTGAGGGGTACCTTCTGCAACGAAGAGACCTTCCATCTCCAGTGTCTGCCAGTAGCAGCATTTGCCCGTATGCCCCATTACCCAGGAGACCATTGAACTAGTCAGCAATTCAAATATTCCACAAGTTTTCTGCTCTGTTCAGGCTGGGACAGCTTTCAAGGAACATTGTCAAGGCAGATATATCCCTAACAAAACCCCACCACACACATCACACCCCCAGCCTGAACCCTTCAAAAGTGAGAGAAGGAGAGGAAAGGAAAAAGCTGTGTCAGGATGGAGGACACAGCACAAAGGGTGCAAGCACAGGCACGTCAACAGCTCCTGGGAAAGAGGGGGGGGTTGAAACACAGCCCAGACCTGCTGCTTAGCAGCTGGGATTTAACACTTGTTGCAGCAAGAGAAATTAGTAACAGAAATCAGCACAGGGAAGGATGGGGGTGTCAGGTTCAAGGCAGTGCTGCACCAAGGGAGAGCAGCAAAAGTGGTCTTTAGGGAAGTGTTGGTTGGCTTTGTTCTATTTTGTTTTATATTTTTGTGAATAGTTCTTCATATTCCTGATCACAGTCCCCAGAGTGTATACCCTCCCTTAGATCTTCTTATTCTACCATCTTGGTGCATCTCCAAGGTATGAACACCCTGGAAACATGAACAGCAAGTGAATTTTTATTATTTTCTCTGCTGGAGCTCTTAGGGAGTTTAAAGAAAATGCTTTTGTTAACAGCAACAGCTAGCTTTATCAGCTGTAATTCCTTCCACTGATCCAAAGAGAGTATTGAATAGGAGGAGTAAAATGAAAATCCACATCCCATGAACATTTGTATCGCTAAATGTGCTGGTGCTGCCCAGGCATCATGGCTCCTTCAACACAAGACCACCCCACTGACCCATTCTTCCCTGGCGAGAGGGGAGGGGGCAACACGTGAGAGTGAGACCTCAGGATCACACTCATCATTTTTGCAGGACAACCCCATCCCCATACTCCTGTTGCAGATCCTCTGCAAACACCAGGCTCTGCAGGGAGAGTGAGTGGGCAGGAGCAGCCTTCCATGCCATCCCACCTGGGTGCACATGCATGAATTCCCCGACCTGAGAGCAGCCGTGGTGCAAGATCTCTCCCTACTCTTATCTCGAACCATGAGCCTTTATTTATATTTTCTCTCCCCTGTCCAGCTGAGGAGGGGAGCCACAGAGCAGCTTTAGTGGGCACCTGGCATCCAGCCAGGACCAACCCACCACAGATGTGCAGCACACATTGGCTCCTATTTAATATTTAACAGGTGCCAGCAGCAGCTCAGGTTCCTGTTGCAGGTGGCAGAGCTCCCTACATCAGGATGAGCATTGAACACCTCCATCCCACAGCTGAAATTGTTTGAGAAAAATAAAACACTAGCTCAGCTACCACCCATCTGAGCAGATACTCAAGAAGTGAAGGCTCCTGAGATTTTCCCCAATACCTGTGCACTTCAGTCACACTTCAGGTTGTGACTGCAGAGGATCACGCAGTCCTCTGCTTCCAAGATTTCTTCCTGCAAGGAATGTGAACCACTTGGCTTTCCCACACAGTTGAACAGAGGAAAGCCAAGACACCAGGCAACCGCAAGCTCTCAGAAAAGAATTCATGATGAAAAATGATGGCTTTTCGTCTCAGAAGGTGTGACCTTAAATCGGGAGAGAATCTAGAACCTCACTGTGCACTGCAGCCCCTCACTCCAAGCAGAGATCTCAGAGCATGGAGGGCTGCTGGATCAGGACTGCACCTACGCATTAGAACTCTTCCTAAGCATGTCAGTCAATGAAGAGACTCAGCAGGAGCCTAGTTGGGCTGGTGAACAAAAGGGAGGAGGCAGGGGAAAACTGTGACAAATTGAAAATTCAGCGTGGATTGCGTAACTGCATGAATAATTCCTTTCAAGCCAAAAGAGATTCCTGCAAAAGAGGTAGCTTGCTGCAGTCCCCCAGCTCCATTTAATGAAAGAACTCCCAGACAGTTGGGTGGTTTGGGTGTTTGGTTTTTTGCTGGGGTTTTTTGGTTTGTTTTAACAAAAAAAGAAAAAATAAAACACACCCAAAACCAAACTCAATTTCAAGATGCAACTGATCTTCCACCAGCAGAGAAGAGCTGGTGGAACCAACCAAACAGGTGACACTGGCGATAGATTTTCCCACCCTGGTAGGATAAAAATTTGCTCAAAATGGCAAAGATTCTCATTCCTTTTGGCTAGACACAATTTTTCATTCATGAAAGCAATAGAAGAGATGTTCATTGAGGGGGAAAGAAGATATGAAAAATATTTTCTCTAAGCCACTGAGACTTATGAAACCATCAGGAAAGAGGAATTAGTGAAATGAAGAAAAGGGCTGGAAAAAAGTCCCAACAGTAAGATATACTTAAGTTACTGAGTGTCATGCCCAGAAGCAGGGAAACCCCGTATCTAAAATTACAGGATTCAAATCTGGAACCACCCAGCTCAGGAAGGGTCCCATCCCCTGCATCTCCCAACTGCCATGGCAGGGTTAGGCTTTTTGCATATGCCAAATCTAATTCTGCAATAATCTCTTCTGGCCCTTCTTGTAACAATAGGACAAGAGGAAATGCCCTTAAAGTTGTAGCAGGGGAAGTTTCGATTGGATATCAGGAAAAATTTCTACATGGAAGGAGTTACCAAATATTGAAATGGACTGCCCAGGGAAGCGGTGGTGTCGCCACTGAAAGTATTTAAAAGACATGAAGATATGGCACTTAGGGACATGGTTTAGCGGTGAACGTGGCCGTGCTGGGTTTAGAGTTGAACTCAATGATCTCATGGGGCTTTTCCAACCTAAATTATTCCATTCTTTTGGTGCAGAAAGTGCACCATTTCCCAAAGAGAGCCAGGCATCTTGGGAGCAGTATTGCCAAAGAGTGCATCTTGGCCCTTAAGCACCCGTAAGAGATGCCCTGACATCTGATATTCCAGTTCCATGCTGCAGCCTTCCTCTCCAAGTGGACACTAACATGACCCTTCGTCCTCTCTCTGGCTAGTGATTTTCACCAAACTTTGAAGAAGAAAATCATTGGTCAGACCTCTGCACCACCCCACCAGCAGGGAGTTGGTCAATGGATCCAAAAACTAGTGGGAAAGAGAAAACCGTTACAGAAAGCAGACTAAAATTCATTCTGTCCTGTGGGATCTTTAGGAGCCAAGCCCACTGGCTTTGGAGCTCCCTCCTTGAATTCCACATATTTTACACTATTTGCCTAAAACCAGATCCCCAACTCTCTGCCAAGCCCTACTAATCCATCAGCTTTGAGGCCAGGACTGCAGCCCACTCCACAAGTTCCTCCTTTCTTCTGGGCAGCCCCAGCTTCTCCTCCTCTTCCTTGAACACCACTCCCACAACTGCTCATTACCCATTTTTTCTCCTTCACCTCAGTTCCCCTCTTCTTGCTTCCCACATGAACATCATGAGCTCTAACTCCCTACCTAGCCAAAGCCAGGACACAACTTTTTCAGGAGAGCCTGGGTACCCACCATGGGCCCCAGCACCAGGCACAAAGACCAGAGGAAAAGAACAGGGTGGCAGGTTGGGTAGTTTGTAGGCTGCTGCTGATTGGGAGGGTGGGAGAGCACTGATCCCTTTTTCCTTGTTGGGGGATAGGGATGTGTGAAGGGGGTTCAGGACTGCCTCCCTCTCCAGCCCCTGGTTGGCATAAGCACTTCAGCAGCTCGGTGCTTCACACCCACTCAGGATGGCTCTGAGCACCCACACTGCGACCAGGAGATGTTGCTACACATGCTCCTACACCAGCCCACTCCAGACAGTGCTCACGTGGCAGAACCAAACCTCTGCATCCTCCTGTCCACCCGGGCTGGGGCGTGAGCAGTGAATCCCACGCCTGACCCCCAGCTGGGGAGCAGCTGTGCTGCACAAGTGCTGACTCAGGCGCACCAGCACAAGGGCATCGCCTGCCCTTGGCATCCAGGGCCAGACAGCCGGCAGCCTCAGCCCAGAACACGTTCTGCCCTGGTGAATCACACACCAACCCCGGCAAGTCCTTTCAAGACCCATCAGTCACCAGAGGGGGAAAAAAATTACATGCACACAAAGTAATTAGAGGTGTAACCCTCTCGCCTCCCTCTGTGCAGGCTTAATGCTCCCTTTGTCCAGGCATGTTTGCCTTGCTAAGTCATGCTTCAGGACAACTTTCTTGACAGAAAACAAAGGTTAATTAATATTAAAAAAAAAAAAGAAAGAAACAGAAAACCACACAGAAACCCCTCATTAAAATGGCCACCCTCTCAGCACAGCTCTCTACTCACACTGGTCCTTCCTGGAAACAGAGCACTGACCCATGGCAATGACCCCTGCAAAAAAGCCAAACTGCACACAACCAACTCAGGGCTGTCTCCAGTGATGGAGGGGTGGGAAGCCAGCCAGCAGAGCAGATCAGAGACACAGCAATGTTCAAACCTGATGGCTGTAATCCATCTCACTCACAGAAATCCCAGCCCCACTGACCATTTGCCTCCAGCTAAATCAAAACCTTCTCCTGGCAGCTTGGTGGCACACATGCTGTGACCTGCTGTAGCTCTGCTACCCCCTGCACCAGCAGCTCTGAGGAGTACATTACAGAGGAAGGGATACCAACTCCACAGAAACAGAGACAGATACTCTGCTCCCATCCCTCCTCACCTAAGCAGCTGACACCACAGAAAAGTCACTTCCAGTTTGCCACCAGCATTATCAAATGCTTCACCTCCATGGTGGAAGTCCCTCATTACAGCACAGACATGAGAAAAGCAGGTAGAAGTCTGCTTCAAACCTGCACTGTCCAAGTGCAAAAATATCTCTTCCACATACTCCTCCAGTTCACCTCGGACACACATAGCACTTCTGATCCAGTTGGCTCAAGAGAGGTGGTGAAAGCACACATAGACACGCATGCTCACCAGCCAGCTCATTAAATCTAATTAGACAAGTCTTCCACAGGGAATTTTGAAATGCATATCCAGCAATTACTGTGTACTGTTCTTTCCTCAACCCTCTGGATGTGTGAGCATGATTATTCGCCACATGAAAAATAAAAATTAATATGAAACTTTAGAGAGTTGCCATATGTGCACATTATCAGAGGTGCACTGTAATTTAATCAGTGCTCCTGCTTAGAGACAAATATGGTGGCAGCAACACAGGGGAAGAACACTCAAGCCTCAGCTGTGGATCCAAATGTCTCCAAGAAACTGACAAGAGGGAATACCACAAGTTTTCCCCAGTACCTTTATAAAAAATTTGTCCTGCTGATTTTCTGTTGTGTAAGGTGTGAAGCCACACGTGCACAAGATCACCAGCAATCATGAAGACAACTAAGCCAAAGTACAAGGGACTGATCTTTGATGGACTCAAGGAAAATGGAACAATCATCTTCATGTGTGTCCAGAATAGGAAAACCATAATTTCATGCCTGATATATCATGTATAGGATATAAGAGGGCTAAGCACTGAAGTGGAGGGTCTCATGCATTCCCTAAAGTGTTCCCCACCCCAGCTCTGCCAATGCTGCCAGCTTCAGGGACATTCCCTCTGCTCACAGCAGATTCCTTTACAGCTTCTGCTTTACTGCATCAATTCATCACACAACAAAATTCCTCACCTGGCTTGTTTACATGGGGGAAGCTTAATCTGAATTCACCTTCACAGCAGGGTAGCTAAACCATACTAAACATGCCAACTCGATACAGAGCATCTCTCCTTTAAGTTTGCCTTCTCATTTGCAGGGATAATTCTGCTCATTTTGAACAAGGAGCTCTTCAACTCCCAGTAAATGTCTTGCATTGAAACTTCTATAGATAAAACAAATCCAGACTATATGCACATCATTAATTCCTGCGAGTCCCTCGGCTTCCAGACTCAGCAGCCTCTCATCATGCCTAATCCAGCAAATCCCAGATGAGTTCAGTAAACTCCTGGTTATCTTGCTGATGTGAAAGCACCCCAGCAGATTTCACCGGGAGATGACAACAGGATTGCTCCACTGCAGCAGGCTGTGGAGGGTATTCAGGACACAAAATAAGCATCTAATCTGGAACCCACCATTTCACTGTTTTATTGTTAGGGTAATTGGTCACCTAGAACAGCTCTTCTGCAAGCAAAGAAATGCTGTCCATTTAAACACACATAAAATATTTAAAAATATGTCTTTCGCACTGAAGGGTCATAGTGTGGTCTGGTCTCTCCATGGCCAGGTCTGAACAACCCAACCCACACACCACTCAGGACACTGCTGCTACATTCTTTCAATCCCAGCAGCAGTAGCAACTAGTTTCACCTTCAGAACCTACCTCCTTTTAGATGAGCTTTACAAATGTTTTTAACAAACAAGGATCAGAACACACATGAGCCACTGAAAGTTGAAGAGCATTTGACACTTCAAACCCCAGCACACAGCATGAGGGCACTCACTTGACCATGCCATACTCCACTCCTGCTAAGGGCAATGCTGAGCTTCTCAGAACAAGGTCCTGACCAGAGGCCTCAGACCTCAACTGATGTTTCTGACAGAAGCTGAAACACTCTTCTTCGATGTATCATGAGTGCTCTGCCTCCAGGTCTCCACTCCTTGGTGACTTTGGATGAAGACCATCCCCAGACCCAGCACCCACAAACTGCATCACAGCATTTCGCTGCACAGTGAGGCACATTGGAGAAAAACCTCTTACAATAACATGCAGGGCAAAATAAGACTCCAGTCCTTCTCTCCAAAACCCTGCACAGAACCAACCTCACAAGCAGCAACAGTCACAGCCTGACCATGCTCAAGGAGCAGCTTTACTTGATGCCACCAGCCATCAGCCTTGGGAGCCCAGGGGGCCAGCACAGCCCTCCTGCCGTGGTGCAACGGGATCATCCCAGATCCAGCCACATCGATGCACAGAGACATTTCAGTGCACACAGGGGCTGC
This sequence comes from Pachycephala philippinensis, assembly GCA_013397055.1. NCBI lineage: Eukaryota > Metazoa > Chordata > Aves > Passeriformes > Pachycephala > Pachycephala philippinensis. Next base: position 776,862 of record VWZT01006494.1, read on the forward strand.
AAGTGGCTGTGTGTCTGTCTGGGCACGCAAACTGGTAATTTCACGGCAGCCACTAAAGACAGAACGCAGATGTGACAGCACAAAAGCCACCAAAACTATGTGCAACAAAGAAACTGCCCTAATCCTTCTCAGATGTACTTTGGGTCAAATCCCGCTGCAGGCAAGGACTGGGGAAAGGCTCCCACTGGCCTTCTGGGAGCTGCATTTGATCTTCATGTAGATGCACTTGCACAGGGCACAGCTAGCTCTGTGCAAGGTTGGTGCTGTTCAGTGAGTTTGCAAGCTCGGCTAGTGAAGCCAAAGGGTTTGCAATTTCCATAAAGCAAGTTTTTTCACCCTTGCTCTTTCAGGTCTTAAAGATACACACAGAAAGAAAAAAAAAAGCCAACAAACAAGAATCCAACCACAACACTAACAAAAGAAAAAAAAAAAACCCATAAAAAAATACAATACTCTACATTAAAGCAGGAAAAATTATGGAATACAATGGACTAATACAACCATCATTTATATGGATGAACAATGAATATTCATAACATTTGCCTTTGTTTAGCTTGTTGATTAAGTATCTAACTTAGATTCCTACTGTTGACAGAATGGCAAGTCCTAAAATCCACAGGATGACACGTATCCACTTAGGGTTAGTGCACACAGATGCCCTGACCAAGCTGCTCAGATTTTATGATTACTCCAATGGTAGAATTTTGTCAGAGAAACAATTAAAGAAAAACTAAGAAATTAACTGTGAACTGTAGCATACAAAGCTGGAGAATAGCTGTCAAAACAAGAAAAAAAAAAACACCAAAAAAACCCACCACACCCAGAACATTTTCGCCAGTAAGATCTTTCAAAAGATCAAGATTTCAGCAAAGTGATACAGCCAGTAAGTGACAGAAGGAAACTGTACTTAAAAAAAACAAAAAACAAAGTTCTCCATAATTTTTGTGACATTACATTAGATGGCTTTTTGTTGCTCACAATCAGAAAAAGCAGTGACATACTTCCAACTTTTTTTCATTTTGGCCTGAAAATTGTGAATTGTAGTGAAGACTTTTAATAAAAGGAGAACCTGTAAAAATCGAGACACAATGCAACTAAATGCTTAGCTGTATTACAAAACTGGCTTTGCTCTGTAAAAGTGTTGTTTCAGCAAGAAAAGTAAAAGAAGAGATAATAAGACATTTATTCTGGCTACTGGAAAATACAGATGTTAGTCCTAGATCATATCCTGTTACAAACAAAAGCTATGGGAGGGGAAAAACTTTAAAAAAGCATTGGAGTCACAACAGCTTTTTCACAGAGACAGAGAGAAGCAACTTGAATATAAATAAGTGTCCAAAATAGGTCAGCGCTCTTTTCTTGGCCACTGAAGTCTGATACTTTTCACTTGAGGTTATCCTGGACGGTGGTGGCACACACACTGCAGGGACAGAGGCTGAGGCCAGGCACAGCTCCGCGCGCGGTGGGAGCTGCAGTGCCCCAGCACAGCCGCGCAGTGAGCACCGCCAGGCATCACCAGTGCCCACACGCTTTGTGGCAGTACCTGCATTCCCCTGACTCTAGCTGTTTCCAACCTGACCTCACCCCCCTCCAGGAGGGTTTTGAAATGCTCCGTGTCCACAGTTTTAACCTCATCAAGCAGGAAGTGTGATAAGAGAGGGTTTTCCACAGCCCCTACCCACCAGCTCCACGCATTCAGCCCCGAGCATCCCAGCCACTGCCTGCCAGGAAGCAGCTCTCTGGGCCAGGAGAGGACTGGGCCCTGCACCACCCAGCTATGGTGTGTGGGCAAAGCCACTGCCTTCCCACCAAAGGTTACAGTCCCTTAAACCAATGCAGAAAGCAGTTTTAAACCCCAAAACCAGGCCATGAGGTGCAGAGCATGCACCTCAGCTGCTCTGCCACAGCTTCCATGGGGGAGGCTGGTAGGAGCATCAGACTGCAGGAGAGCCACAGGTTTGCTCTCCCTCTTTAAGGAAAAAAAACGAACAAGTTATTTCTACAGCACTGAGAGGCAAGCCTGCCAGTCCAGCCTCGGCAGCATTCCTGTCTAGCTCAGCTTGTTTACCACCAATAAAAAGCCCATTAGTTGCACAATGCGCCTGTTAAAAATAACTCAAAAAAAATCATCACTGGCAAATTAGTAAGACATCAGGACATGCAGACACCTCAGCATGGTGTTATGGAAACCACAGAGGAGTCAGACTTCCCTCAGGAGCTTTTCCCAAGGAAGACAATTCCAAAGATTTCTCTCCTTTTGAGCGGGCCCATCAAACTTTGAAGGGCTCAGAACCAAAATGCAGCAGCCATCCAGTCAACTGACCCACGGTTTCCAATCGAGTGACTTCCAGAGAAAGTAAATTTACCAGGCTCAAATGCTGCTGGTTTGCACTAATGGGAGCACAAGGTCCCCCTCACACAGGAGCAGCCAGCAGAGAAGGCTGCAATGGCCTGAGGCATCCCCAAAACGTCACACCCCTGACCAGGATCTGATCCAGCAGCAGCAACAGCTGCTGACTCAGCACGCTCCCCTCCCCAGCCATCAAGAACCCTGCTTTAAAAGTATTGCTGATGTAAAGGCAAAAGGAGGGATGGGGTGAATCATAAGCTGCCCTCCTTTAAGGACTGGTCACGTAACTGCTGAATAAAAAATAAGCAGCTCCCAGCCCAGTCCCTGACCATTCTGTGCCACACACACAAAATCTATCCTTGCTACCTGCCACACACACCACTGCTCTCCAGCTAAGCCCACAGCAGCACAGCTCAGACCTTGCAGACAGGGCTTACAGTGCCTCTTCTGACACACTGCCTCCAAATTTGTGCAATTCAGGGGTCACTCCAAAGCTAACCCCAAGCTTCAGGCAGTGCAAGAGTGGAGGCCTGCCTGGCTTCTCACATGCCTCCTCAAGCACCCAAAACCCAGGACACAAGGAGCAAGGTAGAGCAAGTTCAGGAAGGTACTGCCCTGTGGATTTTAGGCAGAAGAGCTGAGGATTTTTACAAGACTGTCCCTCTCAGCAAACTCCTCTAGATGCTGAGCAACCCCAGGAGCTGCTTTCAACTCAAGAGTAATCCTGCTTTTCCTCTTGAGTCCAGCCAATTTACATGGAGGCTGCCCCAGGGGAACAGCCCAAATCCATAGCATCACCCCCAACCTCACCATTAACTATCTAAGGAAAACCTGAAAACCACTTTGCAAGGATGCAACCTGATTTTATTTCCTGTCTCTCCACAAAACAGTGAGGTGTCTGAGACTCCTCTGCAATTTCTGCCTTTCCTCCATGTGAGCACTTGTGTGAGCCCAGCCACCCCTCTCCTCAGCCCCTCAAGAAGCAGCTCCTTTGGGAGCATGCCAAGCAGAGATACGTGTGGAGGACACTGCATTTGTGAAACAGGATAAGGATTCCCTTCTGCTGACAAGGGGATAAGAGGGGATTTCAAGAACAGCTGCAAATATCCAAAGTGGCGATTTACCTTTTCACAAGAGAAAACTTTCTCTTCCCATGCGCACAAAAGAGAGAATGTATTTTTCAGATAATGCACTCAATCCTCCAGATTTGTATGAATGAAAATGGGGTCACACAAGCAGGTGAACAAGCACTGAGCTAAAGCCTGGATGAAAAGTATAATCTCTGGATATAAGAAACAAAAACATCCATCAGAACAGAGGTTCTCCAGTATCTGCATTACCTATGTGACAAACAATTCTCCTACAGAGCCCTGAACACCAAAAATTCCCAGGAAAGGCCCAAATGCCACACCAGAAAACATTCCCCATCTCCAGACTGGAGGACAACAGCTAACTGACTTACATCCAGGACAAGAGCTCCTCTCAGCTCAGGAGGGAGAAACAAACAACCAAACCCCCTCCCACCTAACATAAATTCAATTGGGACTTGATGAAAACAGAGGAGTAAGAACCCAGTGTTTTGGCTGGGATGATAAAGATGCCCAGTGATCAACTGTGATCACCTCCATCTGGAAATGGGTGAGAACCACTCCCCTTTCAGGGTCTCTGTTTCTGAAACCTGCATTATGATTTTAAAGCTGCACTCAGGAACAGCTTTCCTACTGCCAACAAGCCCCTTCCACAATGGCTAAACCAGTAACGCCAGCAAGGTTACAGTAAGAAAGAGCTTAACCTATTGAGGTTCCTACCAGATACGTTTTTTAATAAATAGCAAAGAAGGGTGCTTAAAATCAGACACAAACCACGATGGCCAGTGGCCCACTCTGTGCTCATCCCTACGGCATCTAATGCATCCAAAACAACTTTGGGGGAAGGGGCAGGAGAGGTGACTCCACTCCAGCAGATCTCACACCAGATAAGAGTATCACATTATCTGTGCCCTGGTGCTGCCAGGCAGCATGCCAGCACAAACAGCATGCAGGTGCTCCGACTGCTTCGACAGCATTGCAACCACATCCTTGGGATGGATCCAGGCCATGGTCTGCCAGCCGAGCCACACACGAGCATCTCTGCTGCTCATGGCCATGGAAACTGAGCTTCGGTTTGCCCTTGTTAGGCTGGTTTGGGGTGCAGGGCCGGCACAGGGGAGGTGGGTGGGGGTGCAATCCCCAGGAGTCTGCAATAAAGGACATCTGTGTGGCTGGCAAGTGTGAGGTCTCCTGGGAACAGCCCTTTTACTGGGCTCCAGATGCTGTGGAGTGATTGCTTATATGAAGGCGGGGGAGGCCTCTTTACTGTTTCTCATTTCCTCTTTTTTTGCTTCCCCCCCCCCATTTCCTGGTTTTGTTCAGAAGCACAAGAGAGTCATTCATCATTTTTCTTCCAGCACAAGGAGTGCTCTCACCTCCCCCTCACCCCTAAATCCCTCCCCACCAGGAAAGGGCACGCGTTCTCCAGCCAAAAAAGGCTCGCAGCAGGGAAGGCAAAGCTCCCCAGCTCCTGCAAGCAGCTCCGGCACAAAGGGCTACATTCTCAGCTGGGTTTGGTGGGTGCCAGCCCCCAAAGGGGGAAGGCCAGAACTCAGCAGCAGCAGAAATGCTAAGTCAGAGAACGGATATCAGCGGAGGAGGAGAGCGATTTGCACCGGCTGGAATTATGATGCAAAGCAGAGAGGAATTTGCATGCTGAGACGACAGACAGCACCTCAGGTAACTGGAGAAAAAGAGCCAAGACATAAAGGTCCACATATGTCTCAGCCCACATGCCATAATGGTCACTCAACTCACCAAAACCTGGGAAAACCTTCCCTGTGGATTTGCCCCATCCCCCCCCCGCTCCCCGGAAAGTGGATGGGCACTGATCCAAGTGCAGTCCAGGCGCTGGATTTGCACCACTTTACGTGCCACCAGCCCCAGGTTTGGGATGGGCTTCCAGGAAAGCCCTGTTCAGTTTGCAGGAGGGGAGAAAAGGGGTGGCTATAAATGCAAACATTTAACCCATCCAGGGGTCAACACCACCCCCAGGAAAACTTCATTGGAGAGCTTTGCTCTAAAGTCCACTTTGGTTCTCGGTCACACCGCTCTTTCCACAGCTTCTTGATGGCTTTTCCTTGCCTTGCCTTGGAGAGAGAGTGCCAGGATGAAAACACCTCAGTACAGCTGTAACAGAGAAGAGGATCTCTCTCCTAATGCCCTTGAGAAAGAGAGCAAGCAGGAAAACCCCAAGTTCTTGCACACATTTTTATAAAGAAACTGTGCGTTTTCATGAAAAGCAGGACAGTGCAAACACCTGGGGTCTGTTTGGGGCTGTTTGGTTTGGCTGATGACCTGGAAAAAAAGGAACTAAAACTGGACATATAGAAAACATTCCAGGTTTTGGTTTTGTTTGGGTTTAATCGCAGTAGTAACAGCAATCAAATTCAAAAGGCTGGCTTATGGTCAAAACCAAGGCTTCTTTTTGGTCCTTTTAGAAGGAAAAGAAATAGAAGACTGCGGTCAGTTCTGGGGCCAGTTGGGTGGAGGGAGCCTGTGTGCCAGCAGCCCCACCAAGGAGGTACGTTTATGGCCCAATTTCAGCAAGAACTGCAAGGGCAATGACAACACAAGCCACCAAGAGCCTGGCCATTTGGACTAAAGTCCTCCACATCCACTGAACCAGAGATCCCGCTGGCTCCTGCAGTTGCTGCTCAGGAGGTTCATCGAGCCCAGGGGGATCACTGTGCTCCTCCAGGCTCTCCCCCAAACACCACCAGCTGCTTATGCCAACTGAAATGTCAGCATTTTCCAAAACCCATGTGTTACAGCATGGGAGCCCAGACAGCCTGGGTTCATCTCTCAGGCAAAGGAAGAGTTTGGGGTGACTTTTCACTGCTTTGGGGTGACTGGGTCACTGGTGTCATGTTCTTTGGCACTGCTTTTGAGAATGTGAACATTCGTTCCCTTTTCTTCCTTTAAAGATGCTCAATTGGTGAACTTCTTTAGCTGCTGGTCTCCCTCAATATCTTTGCAAACTTGTTTTGAGGCTCCTTTGTGCTCCCAAGGGAAATGCCAGTATTTCAAAGTTACCAGAATAAAACCTTAGATTTTACCTTTTTTTTTTTCCAAATGGTTTGGCAGCCAAACCGAAAGGATCAGTCCCAAGCAGGAACCAACATGTGGATTCCATCATACTCCAAACCCAGAGTGTGTCACCTCCACAGCTCCCAGACATGCTTGCGCAGAGCTCTGCCCTGACCCTCCCACCCTGGCAGGAGGGCTCCTGACAGCTCCTCTCGCTGGATCAATGAATGGCAGGTTTCAGCAGGTCTTCAATGAGCCAGACAGGTCACAATAATCCTGCTAGCACCCTGCTGAAATATGCAAAGTAAATATTGAGACCAAGCATGGGGAGAGAAGATGAGGCTGGCAGAAATGCAGCAAGAACACAAGAGGAAGAAAGAAAGCACAGCACCTTATAGCAGGAAAATAATAAACTTGTTGACAAAAAAAAATGCAACGGGGAAAAAAGTACAGGGCTCTAGAGAAAAAAAAAAAAGCAGCAAGGAAAAAGGCTGGCCTGAATGCACATGGTCAGCATGGGTATAATGATGCATATTTTCTTCTTGGCACTAAGGAGATCCCAGAGGGCCCACAAAAGCCTTTTGCAAGTCAAAGGACAAAGCTCTTGACTTTTCGCAGGTGGAGCAGCTGCTGAGTCATTCCTTACCCATCAGGCTCTCATCCCACAAAAATCCAAACTTCTGCTGCTGCAAACAGTATTAAAAGAAATTTTTAAAAATTCCAAGGAATTTTGCATTGGAGCCTTTTCAGTGTTTTCCCCACCCTGGCATCTTCAAACTAGGCAATGCGTGGCACGGTCATCATTTCTGTAGTGTTCCTCTCTGGAGCAACAAGCAAGCTATTAAGTCTAACAAACTTACTCTTCTAAGGTACAGTCCCATTACTGAGTCTTCCAGGACCAAAGGATAAGCATGCCCAAGAACAACACACTCAGCTGTACCTGCCTTAGTTTCCTGGACTTCCAGGTGGAGCTTTTACTGTGCAGCAGAGGCCGAACAGCCAGTCTGTGCCTGGGGGCTGCAGAGCCACAGTCGGGGAGGAATGAGATTAATTACATGAATAACAAAAAGCCGGATGCCAGCCACCAGCCCCCACCCCACACAGCTCAGCGGGATGCAGAAGGGAAGCAAGCAGCTCAAAACCCAGAAGAGCTCCCAAATGAGGCCAGTCTTATCCTATTCCAGCTACAGACCTGCATCTTGGCCTTCACAAAGCCCAAGAAAAGCCCTGCACATTTTCTTTAGAAAGGAGCACAACAGTGAAAAGCCCCCAGTAGGAGAGTTTTCCTTTCAGTCTGACCTGGACCGTCCTGTGCATCCGCCACGAGGGCACGGCCACCGGGAGCCAGCTCGCCTGCTCGGGCAGGAGAAAAGGGAAGTTAATTTTCACAGCCAAAAGAAAATAGGGAGTTCTTTTCAGATGGCAGGAATGTAACCGTGACATTTAGTCACTTGCTATTTCTGCTTCCCGGCTGTGTCTCTCCACAGGAAAGCCCCTGGACAGAAGCACCCTCCAGGCAGCATTGCAACATATGTGTGCACAAACTCTGGTGTCTAATCCCGCTCCTGCGGTCCCCGCTTCAGGTCCTTGGGAAAACAGGGCGGTTTGGGGGAGATTCAGTGTCGCTCGCTCTGTGCCTTGGCTGCCTTAAACAGATGCATGTGTCTGTCTGGGAAAAGGGCAAACCTGCAACCCTGGCCCTGGGCCGCTCAGGGTCTGACCCCAGCTGAGAACAGCAGAGCCCCACGCTCTCCAGGACACGCCAGCCAGGACAGGATGGCAGCGCTGCCCTGCATCGGCCCCTGCGCTGGGTTCAGAGCAGAGGGGAACCAACACCACCTCTCCGGCTCTGAAATGCAGCCGCTGACCACTGTCACTGTGGGGAAATCACATTTGCTCCAGGTTGAGCTGCAATGATGGGTGACTCTACCCGATGGCTTTCAAGCATCCCCAGCCTAACACCACGTGAGCAGTGTCTGATCTGCACTGTCCTAGTCCCTGCCAGGCTGTGGCTACGTGTCCTCCAGGCACCGTGCATGCTTCCAGAGTTGGAGAAAGGAGAGCAGCCCAGCTGGGGTTACTCCGGTACAGGGCAGGCTGCACACCCCGCACAAGCCCCAGGTACTGGTGTCAGGCAGCCAGCCCAGCTCAGGTCACGCCGCTGACACGGCTCAGCCTGCGATTCCAGGGATTTCCAAAGCTCAGCCCAGCGTGCCGGCCGCTCACACAGATACCTTTGCGGCTGTCTGACTGCACGAACTGCAGCCTTGCATTGCAGGCTCTTTCTGCCATACAACCTGAAGTCCCATCCATCCGCAGCTATTTCTCAGGCAAAATTTTGGTAACTTCCATCATCTGATGGGAGTCCACCGATTCAGCAGCAGAGCTGCAAAATCTTAATGCACACTGTGCAAAGGTTGTCAGGATGTGGTCTGTATGGCAGTGGGCAGCCCGTAGTGGGGCGTAAACATTCCCACAGGAGCATGCACATGCTCAGCACTGAGCTTGGTGTCAGTCTCAAACATGGTGATTATGGAAGACAAGCAAGATGCATAACTTAACTGCCAAAAATGCCATTTCATCACAGGATGTGCATTCAGTTGACTATCCACACACAGGCAGGGAAAAGCAAAAGAGAAGAACTGGAAGAAAATGCACAGCAAAACACAGACTCAGTTAAATATTTATGGGGGCCACTGCCTTTCAATTACAAGCAGTTTTTTAGGTCAGCTGAGACATTTTAGTTCTGCTAGGGCAGATCAGCTCCAGGGGACAAGATACTGCTGACAACAACAAGCCGGAGGCTCAACCCTCCTAGCACACCCCGTAACTAAGGATAAAAACAGATCTGGGCAGGGCTGTGTTTTCACTGGGCACAGCCCAAGTGATGGGGCCTCCCTTGTCACCACAGCTGAAGCCTCAAGACACAGTGCTGATGTACACAGACATCACTGTGGGTTTGTCTCTCCCAGCAACTGAAGCCCCACTGCTGGAAGTCAGAAGGGCAGCTCACCTAATAAAGAAGGTACCTCTGAGAGCAGTCAGCAGACCAGGCTGTGCTTTGGAAATCCCTGAAATCATGGGCTGAGCAGTATCAGCAGCATCATGGGTTTCCATAGCACTGTTCCCACCTCCCAAGGCTCACTCCATACTCTTTTCATAAGTTCCCAATTTGCGCACCACTGGCTATCACCTAAGGCAGGATTATGAATGTGACAGACATTTGTCCAGATTCACCTCCTGCCCCATCGGATCTGCACTGCCCAAGCACTTTCAGTGTGGTCTGAATTTGCGAAGGTCAGTTTCAGCATGTGCAGGACCAGCCTAGTGGCCAGGAGTAAGGTAACATATCCTTTAAACCAGCCTGATAAAAAGAATAAACAGAAAAATGGATGAAAGCAGTGATTGAAATCCACAACAAACATTACTAGAACAATGGAAGCTTTCCAACCACCTGAGATTAAAGAATCTATGTCTACATTTGCATTTTTTACTCTTTGTACAGGGCACATTTCGTTAATGCTGGAAATTCTGCATTTCAGTCCTTGTTAGCTCATTTGGCCATCGTCCAGGATGAGGGCCACAATTCTCAAGAGGGCTGAGCAACAACCAAATCACTCTGTGCCATGGGACCTGCAGGAACTTTACCACCTCACTGGTCAGCTTTCTCATGTTGAACTCACTTGACCCAAAAAAACCAAGTCAAGCCTAGGTCACAGAGGTGGGGCTGAGCAGAGAGGAGGGGTCAGGCTCACATGAGAACCCCTGTCCAACCACAAGTATCTGAAGCAATGTTCATAAAGCAAACACTGGAATGACCAGCAAGCAGTACACCTGCCCTTACCAGCAGGGCAAATCTCAAGACAACATCAGCACTTCTAAAAAGGGATTAAAATAAAAGCACACTGAGTCCATGGACAACATTTGTTTAAAAGCCACGTGAGAGATGGTAAGTTTCTGCAGGCTGACCCCCCCCAAACGTATGCGAGGGAAAGTTACCATCTCTGGGCTCCCAAAATATTTACTCAGTCTAACATTACTCTGACTACACTCAATCTAACATTTCCAAAGTCCCATGCTACCATAACTCAAGTGCAGAGCACCCTTTCACAGGGGTATTTCCAAGCACTTCTCTACCATAAAAGCAAACAGTGTCCTTGCAAGGTGGGAAACCCATTCTAATGGGGAGAGGAGGCTGAAGGTGTGCAGCCTTCACTGTGCAACATGCAAGGGTCATACCTGAACACTGCATCAAACTCAAATTGTGTGAGTAACGACAGAGCCTACATGAACAGCCTAAGCTGAGCAGGGAATAAGAGGCTAAGACTGCCTTGTGGAGCAGACTGGGGTGTTTAAGTGGCTGCAATTGATCTAAAACTCGGTTTTAGATCTCATCTGGCCAAAAGCCACATCTTGGGAAGCACGTCTGGTGGAGGATGTCAGTATACTCTGTGTGTTTCCTCACAAAGGCTTGGAATACCAGTTCTTATTTTTAGCATTATTTCCATTTCTTCATATAATGAGTTCAGTGTTTCAGGCAGCCCTGGAGGAGCAGGAAGGACAAGTCCTGTAATAAAACTAATTAAATCATGTGGAATTTCTAGCCATTACTGTGAAAGTGGACCGATTCCTCACTTCTGAAAAGCTGCCCAAGTGGCCATTAATCTGGCTGTGGTCACAAGCAGGATTCCTGTGGCCTCCTGCAACACCCAACCGGCCCCTGGGACAGAGCCTGCAGAAACCAAAGTGGATGTTGTTATTTCCTCACACCAACTCCCACAGCCCGAGTTTTACTAGACTAGATAGTTGCTTCAGAGGGCTCCATGCCAAATTCCTCCCTGTGCCCACAGACCAACCATGACTCAGTTATGTGCAGAGAGGTCTAGACCTTCCTAGACCTCCAAAGCCAGCCCAAAACAGGCATTTTGGCTTTATTCAAAGCTCTGTAGACCAGTTCCTTTCCACCTGCCCAGTCTTGGCCATGCTGTCAGCAACAGGTGCCCTGAAAAGAACAGGGTACCAAGTTTGTCCTGAAGATATCAGAAGTTGTACTCCCATCACCCAGCTGGGTGTGTGAGGAAGTTGAGCTTTAAAGGTCCCATCTGCAGGCAGTGGGAAGCCAGGCTCCTCCACAGAGAAATTCCAGGCAAGAATCTAATCAACCAAAATCCCTCAATAATGCACAAGAATTAATGGAATCTGAAAGCTCAGGGTGACAGGGTCTGTGTGTCTGGCAAGGAACAAAAGGAGAGAATACACTGATTTTAGTTACTAAAATCAACAACAACAAAATGACTCAGAGTTCCCACAGGGAGCTGACCTGTAAGAAGGCACCATTTTGCCATAGTCTCACTTTTCTCTCCCAGTTCCAGAGTGCTCTTTAAATTCAGTGAAGGATTGGTGGGTTAGCCTCTAAATACTACCTGTACTGCTGACCCAGCATCCTGTCCCAGGAATGGCAATATTCCCAAAACACCACCGGAAATCCAGATCTTCTGCTCCAAATGATCTCTGTAGTGGACTGTCCGTAACAACCTGGATTTCTCCCTAAACACAATCCTGCCCAAACCACCCCTGCACAAGCCGTGGAAGCAGTCCTGTTCACTGTGGCCAAAGGAAGAGGCACCTTACCATGGCCAGCCTTTGCTCTAGGCCTCCTCTTCCCAGTTTCCATCTTGGCACATTATTTAGTTGTTCATTCACACCACAGTCATATCAAGATGCTGCAGCAGTGGTTTTCCTGCCATTCTATTTACGAAGTTTGGATGATGTTCAGACATAAAGAAAGAGCCCTCTACACATAACAGACCATTTCAAAATCACAGCCCTTGGTAGTGGGTACTGTGCTAGAAGAATGGCTGTAGGAGCCCAGTAGTGTCGAGAGAGAAGGTTCCAGAAAAGGAACATGGTCCTTGATGAGGTGGACTACGAGATACCTTTTCAGAGCCTGGGGTGGAGCCTGGAACAGTTCTTCCACCTTCAGAGAGCAGTGTAAAGACTCGTTATAGTGTCATCACTCAGCATTTTCCTCACACTGGTTCAGCTGCAAAGCGAGAAGAGCAAAGCAGCTACTGAGGGAAGGGTGGATTGCAGCACTCCTGAGAGGTGTCCCCAAGTAGCAAGATATAATTCACCAACACAACTGGAATTTGTCTTTAGCACAGTCACTTCAGAGTGAGCAAGGAAGACGAGGAGGAACTAAAAACAGCCACGGGAAGTCCCAGGGCTGTTGGGTCAGCTCCACCGTGAACAGAAGCAGCATGGTGGCTCCAGCCTTCACACCAAACCCCCCCAGCAGCCAGGTCCCAGAGGACACAAACCAGGCACCCTGGTTGCTCTGCACCAGCTGTCCTGGATTATCCACAGCCTTGGTAGCTACAGTCGTAGTCGGGGCTATGAGGAAGAGCTCCAGCACCAGCTCCGGGCTCCAACAGAGGGAGGATGGAGCCTCATGCCAGCCACCCATCTTGCTTCTCCTCTTCATGCCACTCCTCTTCGCTAAACCTGAGTTTTCCTCCCCATTTCTACTTGTTTTTTGAAGAGCCAAAGGGAGGTGACCCTCTGGATGCAATGGGAGAGGAGCGCTCACCCCAGCTCAGCCTGCAGCCAAATTGCACACTGAACACTGCAGACAAAACCTCCTGGGCTCAAACAGAAAATGACCCTCCGCAACTTTTCACATACAAAAAAAATGTCAGATTCTGTCCAGTTTCACTGGAGCAAAATGCAGGAATTCTTAAATACAGGGCACTCCCTGCACTACAAGAGCCTGGTCACACTAAGGACACATACCTAATCTTTGGAGGTACCAAAAAGGTCTTAAAGGACACCCAAAACCACAAAAACACTTTCAATAACTCACCAGTCACCTCAGACTGAGCAGCAAGCTGTCCTGAAGACATGGACGTCAGATGCTCACCCTCTTCTAGTTAGAAAACAGCAAGGAGAAAACAAGGGAAGGCTTCAATCTCCTCACCAAGCCAAGAGAAATTCATCAGCTTGGACTAAGTCTTCTACAACCAGCCAGGAGAGCTGAGAACAGACTTCTGGCTGAAGTCTGAACAGCAATATCGTACCGGGAAATCTTGCTGTAGTCTGGAGCAAAAATACTGGGCAAAGCTTTAGGAATTTTCATGATATTACAGAACTACAGGACTCTCCCACACACGTTGTCATGCAAGTGAGTGCAGTGCACTGTGTGTCAATGTTGTAGACATTCTGCATCACCTGACTACAAGGACAAGCTGCAAGGAGGCACAAAAACATCTCTCTACAATTGCCTCCAGACATTAAGGTGTTGAAAATATTATAAATTTCAAGGGCAGAGCATTAGAAATACCCTCATCCCACCTGAGCTGGTTTATCTGCAGAAAACGGCAAGAAAAATCAGGGATTTCAACACAGTCCAATTCCCACCAGTGCTTTGTGTCACTCTCAATTACAGTCCAGAATGAAATACCAAGAAATCGTTCCTTGCAGCCGGCAGAATTAATGGGATCTTTGACTACAGAGAGCACCAGGCAGTGAACTTGTTCCCTTACCAGCCAAGAGGCACAGTGCAGCTTTCTTCAGAATAAAAGCTGCAATGTCAGAGGATAGTTCAAGGCTTAAAAAAGTGACCTGATGTCTCCCAGTATTTCAGTCCATAAGAAAGGCACATGATTACTGATCCTTTCCTTTCTTAAACAATTTATTTCTACCCTAAGCTGATGCAGCAAGAGACTTCATCTTCCCACTGCTATCTCACTAAATGACATGTCTGGCAAAACACTGAGCAGAAATCAATCAATAATGCAATTACAGAGAGCCGTCAAATGCTGGGCTGCAGCAAAGCTCTGATAACTGAGCACTAACCCCTTTCTCCTCAGCCTTTGCCTAGGATAGCCATCATATCACGTGTTCTTGTAATTAGGTGTCAGCTCAACGTTTAATGAGGTCACATTTGGCCAGTTTGTGAATGAGAAACACCTTCCAGCTTGCTGGCAGTGACTGCTGAAAGTAGGCAGAGATGTTTCAGTCAGACTTGGTCTGCTGAAGGTAGTTTGTCTTTGTGGAAACAATAAGACTAGATTTGAAATTTGATAAATTGGCAGAAAACTCATCCTTCCAGAAAAGTGAAGATTTGGTTGGGTAAACTCCTTGTTGTGGTTCTGGGGGTCCAGACAAAGACCAAGACATGTATGACAGGGCATGAGAATGTGCACCGGCAAGAAAGCGGCACACGGCTGCCACGACATCGGCTCAGCAGAATAATCTGCACAATAGGACCACCAGCTAGGATTTTTCTTTCTCTCACAAGTCCACAGCAGGACCACGCACCATGGTCAGCCTCCCAATCCCACAGCACACTCAGCACCCCCGAGGCACCTGGTGCACACACGCACTACAGCTCCCTCCCACGGGAAGACACGGGGGCACTAATGCAGGCCTGGGGACAAACCTGCCCCTTTTGGCAGATGCAAACAGTCAGAGAGCACAAGTTGGAAAGCCAAGCACAACGTGTTCAGGACATGCTGCTAAAGGACACCGTCACAGGGGCCCTGATTCCAGCAGCACCTTCCCAAGGGAGAGCCAGGGTGAAGATGGGCGGAAGTGTAAGCAACAGCAATGGATTTGCATCTCTCTAATACAGAAAGGGTCTGCTAAGCAGACACTTATCACAGTTACGTATCTCAGCCCAATTCAAGGGAAGAAAACAGGAATTCTTATGCCTGAAAACTGAGTACACCACCAAGCTCAGCCTTCCTTCTGTAACAGAAATGCTTTATAAAGCATCTTTACATTCTACCTTGGCCTTCCTCTTACTCTGTCTGCTTAGAGCAAAAGATCCTCCCTGAAGGAGTCCCAGCAGGAAAGGCAGATGTTACCATACTCAGAAAGCTAGAATTGTCCAATCCAAATAGAAATGCAAATAATCCACCAGGCAAACTACTGTTTCGCCTAGCTCCTTAGCTCAGAACACATGACCAGGAAAAGCAGGTACCGGAATGCTGCTGCTGCTGGGATGAAACCCTGCCTTCACAAATCCAGTTGTGTTTGTGGGTAACCGCAACAGCTGCCCATCGGGCAGATAAATTAGACCCAGATGATACTGCAGCCAGGTCTAGTACAGAGCCACACACAAAGACACCTCTCACATTCCAGTTTTCACTGTTTTGCCTCCTGGATTGTTTATCTCAGCTCAATTCCTGGATGTGGATAAAACAAACGACATGGACTTTCTCACAGACGGGGCTTCTTGCTGTTCCCTTGACAAATACCATACTCAGTGAGTATAAGCCTGAAATCCAGAGGAAAGGAAACAACTGCAAAGGGCAAGAAGGAAACAGGTCATTTGCCAAGGGACAGCATGAAAACACATTTCTGCTTTGGGTCAGAGCCTTGAAATCTTCCCAGACTTCCCTCTCCCTCCAAACCACCATTTTCACACCAGCATCACTCCCACCATGGCAAACTCCAGTGAGACTGTGCCAGGCGATAGCATTATTTTTCAGAAACTGCTTCACAAAGGTGTTATTTATTGTCTTAATACTTACAAGATGACCAGGTTAGCTCTTGACCAGACACGGAGGAGCACGAAGACCTGGTCCACCTACTGGCAAAGCCTCAGAGGCAATGAGGACAGACGAGCTGTGTCATTTTCTCGTTCACCTATCATCCCTGCAGCTGTTACTAATTGCATTTCACTTTTAATACTTTCTTCCAAGGCAAGGAGCTGTGCAGACATTTGGCTTATCCTGGGCAGAGCTGCTGTAGTGGGTATGGACATATTAACACACTCCTGTGGATTTGTTTCTCGTAGTTGGCTTCCCTGGCGTGTGGCAATGCCCAAGCTTGCCTAAGCCAGGCTGAATGCCTGGCTGCTGCACTCCTAACTAACCTCCCTCTTGCTCATGTGCTTCCAGCACAGGATGAGGGGGACACTCATAGCCTGGCTGTCCTCTGCTCCTCACCCACGCTTTAGCAACACAGTAGTTTCAGGACATCCACTGCTGCCTTGGATCCACCAGCTTGACTGACAGGGTCAGAAGTTGTGGGGGCAGAAGGACAGATACACAGATGCACATGCAGATCATGACGGATGCTTCATTTCCTTATAAAAGCAGAAGAAACGCAGAAGTCTTCCTGGCAATTCAGTAGACATGAAAAATGCATTCATAGCATTACTGGCGTGGTTTTCAAGTTGCTGTTAAAATTCCAGTTACATTATGCTACCTCCAACTTCAGAGTCTTCTGTGTTTTGGAGTAATACATTAAACTGTCTTTTAGCAGCTGCCTGCCAAGGGGAAATGAAGGTTTTGACATCTGACCTGTAAGGAAGGATGTGTGGCATTTGGAGCTACCCAAATAAGGATTTTAGCTGGATGTTAAAACAAGCTGTGTTTTAACAGTTAACTATTTTGAGGCTGTTTTTGTATCATGGGAGTTCAAAGTGGAGACCCTGGTCAGGTGAATAAGGCCACCCCATCCCTCCAAGTTCAGGTTTGCTTGGAGCCACATTCTTTGCACAGCTCTCTTTCCCTTTGGAAAGGTTACTTTGCGCTGGCATGGGCTAAAAACACCACATTTGTTTTAATACATAAGTGAGATCCAAAGCAGGACTCATTAGCTAGCAATGGGTTCTGAGACATATCCCACTAAATTCGTACAAGTATCCCAACAACAAAATAATACTACAAATGAACTGCACTGGCAAAGGGAAAAAAAATCTCTTAACTTTGAACAGTGGCTCAAGAACCTTTTTTTCAGAGTGAAACAAGCTTTATTCCTAGGATCTTGTCTCTATTAGGAGAAAATATGTTCTTCAGCTGTTCTCATCGTTTGGGCAAAACAATCTAGGGCATTTGCTGACATCACTGAGATCTGCCCTGCTCCATCTCTTAGTGTTAAGTTCTAACCTAGGAGCAGCACTTGGCATCCTGCTGGGCACCCTGCTGCACCTTGAGCCAGTTCAGGTCATTGACCTGACAATTGCTTTCTGGGGCTGGCTTGCTGCAGGACTATCTCCTGAACCAGCCTACTCTGAGATAAGGCGAGAGCCGAAGCCAGCAGAAGGAAGGGGAAAGGACATGGGAGCTGAGAGCTGGACAACACCACACAAGCCCTTGATTCCAGTTCATCATGGCTAAAACAGAAGGCAGGATCCCCACCCTCTGGCTGAGATCGGAGGGGTTGAAAGACCCCACTGGTACCTAAAACACCTCTCAAATCACACTGTGTCTGGAAGACCCACATGGCCACCTTAGGCCTGTTTGAACAGAGAGTGGCTGTAGGGACTGGCACATTTTCTGCCAGGACACAGATTAACACAATGAAAAGACAGTCCTCACTCTGCTCCCCGTGTCCTGGAGGACCTTGGGTACATCATTTACTCCATCTGCGAAACAGCGTGATAATCTTGCTGAGGTGCTGAGAGAATAAATACACTCGAAACCAGCATGAGCTCTGCGAGCTCTGTGCACACAGTAACAACCCTGTCCCCAGGTCAGGCGGTTCCAGTCACAAGTACGGACATTTGTTACACCATGACCTGAAACGAACTTCAAAGGAATGTGGTCCAGAGGCACCAAAACTACCTAAAAGGCCCTGATCCCTGGAGATGCTGAGTATCCATCTCGCTCCCACCACTGGTGGGAGTTGATGCACTCGCCTCCCCAGGGAGGGCAGAAGTTCTCAGACTGATTTCCACAGACTGCTGCTATTTTGTTCCAACATTCCCAACATCTCCAAAATACCCAAAGCCTCTTGTGCAATGAGCAACATCCCCTGCTTCTTAGCTACATGGTGGTTTATGTTACTTTCCGCCTACAACGATTTCAGGACTGGCTTTACAGACCTTAGTGGAAGACTAAACAATGCTGGAGCCACAGCAGGAGAATTTGCAGAGTTTTATTCCTTGTTTCATTTGGGCAATCCTTCTGCCTCTCATCAGGGACAAAAAAACTTGCCAACCTCTTAATTTAGGAATAGCACGAGCTCTGCATTCCAGTCCTGAATCAGCCAAAGGAACCTTTTCAAGCTGGAAAGGGGAAAAAGGGTAAATACCTTTAAGCACATTTAAAAAGAAAAAAAAAAAGCACCACAAAACCAACCACACCAAAAAACCCTCAACACCTGCTTTTTGCAGGCGAAAACTTGCTCTTGGGGCACTCTTGAAACTGGCTTAACATCAGCATTTGAAAGCAAATTCCAGTCCCTGCTCTTTTGGGTGCCAGAGTGCTTTCCCTGTCACTGCTTAAAACGAAAAGCAAACTCAGCTCCCTCATATATGTTTAGCAAGCACAGTGCAGATGGGATCAAAGATGAGAGTCTGAAGAGTATCAAGTGAAACTGGCAGATTTGGGTTTTGTTTTTGTTGTGGGTTTGGTTATTTTGGTTTGGTTGGGATTTTTTTTCCTAATGGCTACAAAAACCTGTTAAAAGTTTTGTAATCTGAAGAGCGCAAACCCTTTTCTGGATGTCCAAGCTCCTCTGCCAAGACATGCTCAACTGTGAATATTCCAGCTGCATGTTTCACATCACGCTGGTTAAGGATGTGCCAGTATTTTTATTATTCACCCCCTCTGGATATTACAGAGCACCACATACATTATAGGGTTCTTAAACTGTGCTATTTATGCCTGTGTGTATTACATACAGAGATACAGTCAAATAAATCACACCCATTGTAAAGGAATAAAGATAATAAAATCAAGCAAAATACGGAGTGAAGTTAACGAAATTCTGAATTAAAGTGCATAAAAGAAAAAAAAGAAGCACTAACTCAGAAAATCCCCTCTCAGCCCATCACTGCAATGCCCTCCACCCACCCCAGCTTTTTGTAAAAGCATAAGCCTGGAAGTCAGCACCAAATTCCTTAAATCTAAACGCCCTTGGCTTCTTCTGGAGAGCCTTAAAATTCATTCCCTTGACACTCATATTCTGTAGTCAAGGAAGATTTCACATCAACATGTTCTCCAGAGTCCTGGCTCTCCACAGCCCTTCACAGCTGGACAAAGGTGCAGGGACAGGAGAGGGGACAGGAGTGGGGACAACAGCAGTCGCAGCCTGGCTGTGCGAAGCAGCAGCTTGAAACGTGCAAACCTCTCCGTGCTGCTGTTTTTTCTTTACTCCTCTCTCCCCATCTCTCCTCCTCGAGCAGAGCAGCATGCACAGGTACCCGGAGCAGCGTGCACAGGTACCTGGCTGCATTCCCATCCTCACAGAGAGGGAAGCCAAGAGGTACAGCCCGGTTCAAAGCGCTTTTAAATAAAGCCTCAAGAGGGAAGGGAGGGAATTCAAAGTCGTGCTGCTGAACTAGTTATGCAAACAGGGTCAGAGCCCCAGTCATAGCCAGGGGAGCATAACCAGCAAGGCAGCGGAAATCAAGGAGGGATGATTACAAAGGAGAAAGTGCTGGTTTCTATTTCCAGAGCTGATTTGTCAATTCTCAACATCCCACGGAAAAGGAAAGAGCTTGCAGTTGATCGCAGGGGAGAGGAGGCATTAATAAAATCCAGCACTGCTGTATCGGCAACCCCAAGAGCGCTCCCTCCCACGGCAATCACAGCAACAGGTCAGGAGCCTGTTGGCGTCCCTGTCCCCGGGGCTGTGCCCCCGGGAGACGCTCCTCCTGACCCTGCACCCTGGAGCAGGGGGGCCTGAGAGGGCCAGGACCCCCACGGGAGCTGGCAGAGGTCATCCCATCTCCAAGGTGGGCTCTGCTGGAAAGGTGGCCATAGGGAACAGGTTCCTCACATAGCAGGGCCCCCGCAGTCTCTCAGCCTCCCCCTTCCCACCAGGCAGCACATGGTCCTCCCACACCTCCTCTCCCCAGATCTTTGGGGTATCCATCACCCTTCAGGGTGGTTTTACTCCTCCACCAAACACAAATCTGAAGGTTCACTTCTCTCTGCTCCCCAGAGGACCCTCCCCACCCTTCAGCTGCATCTCCCCAAAGTTCACCCTTATCTGTTCCCATGGTGGGTTTTTTTCCCTAAAAGACCCCAGCCTCCAGCCTGCCCCGTGGAGCGGTCCCTGCATTACCCCCCACATACACACACCTCGTTATATTCCACCCCTGGGGTTCCTGTCCAATGTCAAGGAAACCTCTCTAATCCCCGAAGTAACTGCACCCCCAAATATCCCATTTTACCCACCTCAGGGATGTGCTCATGCTTTGTCCCCCCTCCAGCGCCCCTCTCATTCCTTCCCTCTTTGTGCTTCCCTGGACTTACTCTCGCTCCTCTCCCGCACGGATTCCCCTTGTCTGCCCTCCCGCTGGGTCCCTCTGCCTCGGGAGGACCCCCTTCAGGTCACCCTTAAGGATTCCTTTGTCCCCTGGACGTGCCGGCACCCCGGCGCTGCCCCGGCACACGCTCCCGAGTGCGCGGTGCCCAGCGCCCACCTGTCCCCAGTGCCCTGTGTGCGGGGCACGACACGCTGTCCCCAGTGCCCGGTAACCAGTAAGCGATGCACGGTGCACTGTCCCCACTGCCCGGAGCCCGGAGGGCGGTCCCCAGTCCCAGGTCCCTGGCGCGCAGTGCCCGGTCCCTGGCGCGCCGCGCAGGGCGCTCGGTGCCCCGTCCCCGGTGCGCGGCTGTCGGCGCGCCGTGCCGGACCCGCGGAGGCCGGGGCCGGGCGCTGCTCACCTGCGGGGCGCTCGGCGCTGGCGCCGTACTCGGCCGTGTCG
>VWZT01006494.1:798447-832825 GCA_013397055.1 Pachycephala philippinensis
TCGGCGCGGAGTCGGGCTGAGCGGAGCTGAGCGGAGCTGAGCGGGGCCGGGCGCGCCGCGCCGCCGCTGGGTCCTAGAGCCGCCCCCGCGCCCGCCCCCGTTCCCCCGCGGGGGTCGGGGCTGTCCCGCCCTGTGGGGAGCGGGGATCAGGCCCGGAGTGGGCTGGGGGCAGCGGCACACAAGACTGGGGATGACCCAGTGAGGAAATGGGGAGTCTGACCAACACGGGGCGAGGGCCTACTGCAGCGAGAGACAAGGTCTCCCTCCGGGGATGGGGTCTGCCCTGCTGAATACGGGGGCCAGAGACGAAGGGATCAAGACCCGCCTCATGGAGACACTCAGAGCAGAGAGGGATGGAGATCCCACTCCACCAGGGGCTGGGGTCGTGCCTCACAACAACACCCAGTGCTGGGAGAGGGGGAACTGGGTGATCTCCACAGCCGCAGAAACGAGGGGAGCTGAGGGCATAGGCAAGGGCCCACTCTCACCCCGCTGCCACGAAAGTGCCAGGCCTGGCACGAGCGGCCACATTTCAGTCCAGGTGCCACCATGGCGGTGGGGGCCAAAACCTGGGCTCAGGGACAGTCCCAACACCCAGTTGCTCACCAGGTGTTGGGCCTGTGAGCCACCCTGCCTCCGTGGGAACAGGACCCTGTGGCTGGGTGAGACCTCTTGGAGACCCGGGGCTCTATGCCCACAGGGATGCCCCATGTCTCCAGCCTGGCTGCCCACGGGGCGTTTTACCCCCTGATCAAAGGTGTCTGCATATGACTCAGCACCTCCCTTGTGGCACTGCCTCACGAGGGTGACCAAAAGTGGGGTACAACCAAAGGTGCGGAGATAGTGGGGTCTGAGCTTTGGGGTTTTGGTGTGAAATGCCCATTTCAAACCCTATCACACTCCTTTTCCTGCTGCCCGACTGTCACAGACTACACAGAGGATTTTAAGTACGAGGGGTATTACTTAGAGGTGACTTCTTTTTTCTGCAATAAAAAAATAGTAACAACAAAGCCAAGGGAATGCAACTCAGCTAATGAAGGTGGAAGACTCAGTTAATATCTTTGTGGGGTGTATGGTTAAAGTCAGGCACCGAGGCAGTGGGGAAAATGTCAGTTCTGGAGCATTTAAAATTTGCTGGTGCAATTTTTTGTTGTTCTGGTTTTGTTTTTTTTTCAAATTAAGAAAAATGCAAAATGCTGCTGTTGACGACTCGCGCAACACAACTTTTGGCACAGGATTACTCACGGCTCTGGAGTTATACAACAACATGTTTGTGAGATTGATGACTGCAGGGTCGGTTGATGGACTGCAGCGTTCAGCATGCTCTGTGAAATCTGTGATACGTCCTGGGACTGACTGTGCAGTCCCATCCCAGTCCCTGGGTCTTCCCAAACAATAACTCAGGTTTTACAAGAGTTTAATCAAGCATGGTCCCTTTCTCTGTCCGCCCATCATGCTGCAGATACCTTGCCATAGAGGAGCTACCCATTTGCTTTAATTCTTAAAACATACCATTGCTTGTTTGCACCTTCCTTAAGCTGGACACTGATTTTAACCAGTCCCATTTCACTTTGGAAAGTATCCAGTTGGTGTTGGGGTCCCTGTGGCAGCAGCACTCATTGCTCTGAGTGTAGGGGACTCTGAAATTCCAAGCCAACAAACATGTTCCCCTGAAATTACAAGCAAATAACGGAGAGATTTTTGTTGTACTTCATGTTACAAAATCTCTTTTTATATTACAGAACCCAAATTTTAGCCTGGGTGACTTGAGAAAGTCTCTTCAAGAAGACAAAAAAAAAAAGTTAAAAAAGCCCAGCACAGAACTTGCAATTGTTACTCCCACAGGTCTTGAAGTGGGAAAATGGGATGCACAGCCCTGCATACCAGCAGCCCTCAAAAGCCTCCTTTTTAAACAGATTTCCCAGCAGATGTTCAATAGAAAATGGAACAAATTATTTTCACTGCACACTTACAACTTCTCGGGGATAGCGGGAAGGAGGCTCTCGGTACCTTTTTTATGATCTGCTGTTGACTTCACTAATGACTCACATTTGGTTCCAATGAGATATTTTCATATGACTAATGAATCTATATTTGGAGGCGTAAGAGGGTTTGGCTAATTATCTGTTGCAGTCAGTTAAATATTCCAAGTATTCAGAGTAGGTTTTCTTCCAGTGGCAAATGTTATGCCCTCACGGTCTGTCTTCTGGTGCTTTAAAAGAGCCCAGAACTTTGACTCGCACCAAGCTGACATCTGGGTTTCTGCATGTGTAAGCACAAGAGATGGCCTGAACTTAATTATACAGCAAACCAATCCTGCGTTTTTTAGGTGGCCAATAGGTCATTTCCCCAAGGGACGATTTAAACCCGATTTTTCAACACGCACTTGATGCTTGCAGCGGCCCGTTTTGCTGGGGGCATTTACTGGGGTGCCATTAATAACTCCTGGCAGGGGCAAATTCCTTCTAAGCACCGTTGTGTAGGCTGCTTGTGCACAAATCATTTTTCCACAGGGAGGGCTCGAAATCTGATGAGAGAAGGGAAGGTAGAGAGGAGGGGGAGGGAAGGGGCTCCGCTGGCTCAGCTGCCTGAATTGCAGGAGGACATTAAACATAATGATCCTGTAGGGAAAGAAACTGTACGCAGCTCAGATGTGGGAACGAGCCAGGATTTGCTGTTCATATGCCTCTTTGGTAGATGCTCGGGCTGTTCTCCTTCTTTTATCGCTGTCATTTTCTTTGTCTGCCACTGAAGCAATAACACCGGTGCAGATACAATGGATCAGATGTTCCCCCTGCCCCTGCTGCTGCAGCCCTGGGCTGGGAGACCTCTCTGCGCCGCTCTCCAACTCCAGCAGAACAATAAAGAAGATTTTACAGCTGTTGTGGGGATGGGGGGAGGCGGGGAGGCAGAGGGAAACAGCTTGAGTGCCCGTGGCCAGCTATAATTTCTCCAGTGGGTCTTTGCTGACAGTTTTAGGATTAACAAGTGAGCTCTGTTCCCAGGCATTTACCCCTCTGGATAAGCTGGCCTGTTTGTTCTCAAGGGTTTATTTTACCCTACAAAATATGGCATTGCCAAACAGATGTAGGCTTGTTCCTAGAAAGGCAAGTTATAGCTGAAGCTGCATCTCACACAGGCTTTAGCCCTTGGAATTGTTTGGAAATGCTACAGTATTCCTCCGACCCTTTTCAGGGCAGTTTTTTCCCACAGACGTGCTGGTTGATTCTTTTATGGCTCTGTCCTTTGTCAAGGATGAATTAGAAAAAATAAACTCACAAACAAAAAGTGGAGGCCCAGCACGGAGATCCTCTTGCTCCCAATGATTAAGAAGTATTTTACAGCTCCGAGTGTGTGGGGGGAGAAAACAAAGTGCCCTTCTGCCTTTTTCTTTTCCTGATTTTTTTCTTCATGGGTAATGGGGGCTGGGGGAGAGGGGGAAGAAAGGGAAAAAAAAAGTCAAGAAGATTAAAACAGTGTTATTATTTTTAAAGTCCTGCTTTTTAGTAGACTGACGCAAAGTGCTTTGTGGTGAGTGCTGGAGAAAGTCTCCCAAGTCCCAGAGCTGGCATGGTGAGGGGCAGGTGATGATGAAGGGGAGGCTGTGGAGAGGAAGGTTGGGATTGGTGTATTTGGTCTCCAGCCTTTTGCTTTCTCCCTGGAAATTCAGCAAAGTTCGGCCATGAGTATAAGGTACTGGGAGGTGGGAATTGCCTCTGGCTCACAGTGAAGCACATCAGAGTGGGATGACAGGGGGTCTTCCCTCCCTCGTCTCCATCCCTTCCCAGGGGGTGCCAGGGGAACGTGACCGAGGCCAGGGTGAGTCGGTAGCAGTGGCAAAAGGAGCTCTGCCCTGTCCTCTGCCCCTGCAGGGGGGACTCTTACTCCCCCTCAAAAGGAACATTAAGCCTTAAAATCCAGGCTATTGGATGCCAGGGTATTGGCTCTCTGCCCCTCCCTACATACTCCCCAGGACTGTAGGTCCCAATTCTCCAGCCCCATGCTGCCCTGGCGCATGAAACTTAACCTGCCTTCAGCCACCCCAGTTCAGTAGCTTTGTTCATTGAATTGGGGTGGTGGGAGTGAGCTGAGCAGAGCCCTGCAGGGAGGAGGGAGGCACTGGCAAGACCCACTTGTTCCATCCTGCCCACAGCTGCTCCCCAAGGCAATCACACTGTAAACAGCAAGCTTTCAAGGAAATAAACGAATGGCCCAGAAATGAGTTCCCAGCATCACGTCTTCCTCCTCGTCGGGGTTAGGTGCCCAGAGGTTCGCTGCACACCTTACCTACACTGCCAGAGTTACATCTGTGGTTGCACATCAGCCTCTTGTACTTCCACCCCCCAAAATTCATCAGCACGTTTCACACTTGCATCAGCACTTGTTCTCCGGAGCCTAGTTGGCTTGCGTGCAAGGGGCTCAGGTACCCCACAAGCTCCTGCGGCTCTGACCCACACCCTGAGCTCTGCTGCTCCACAGGTCACGCTCAGAGGTAGGTCTGGACCTGCCTGATGCCCCAGGCACCCCTCTTCATCCTCGTATTGTTTTGCCCAGGTGCATCAGCGCAGCCAGGGTTCAGATGTCAGCAGAAGGGTCAATTATAGGCCACTTTATTTACATTCACCCTATCTGAAATGTTTTTAGAG
This sequence comes from Pachycephala philippinensis, assembly GCA_013397055.1. Lineage (NCBI taxonomy): Eukaryota > Metazoa > Chordata > Aves > Passeriformes > Pachycephala > Pachycephala philippinensis. The sequence continues at coordinate 803,094 of VWZT01006494.1, forward strand.
CAGCCCTAAATGCATTATCTCTGAGCCTGATCCAGTAATTATGAATGCTTTGGAATGGTCCAGGCTAGTTTGTTTAGGTTTCTCCAGCACTGATTAGAGATTAGCAGAGCTAAAACCACCCATTAGCTGGAAGGCATAAAGCAGTGGTGATTCTCATGCTAAGGGGCCAGGTGCTCCGTGCTTACCCTTCTCCCAGGCACCACTGCCCTCCAGCAGGGGTGCATGGGGGGGAGGCAGGGTGTCACAAGTTTGTCTGGTCTGCAGTTGCCTATATAGCAGAGGCTTGTGCATTTGGACACCCCAATAGTCACTCCTCACTCATCCCTACGCCTCCCTCAAAGATGCCTTTGTTAGTCTCAGGGGTACAAAACAGTTTGAAACCAAGAAGCTGACCAGGAGGAGGTAAGGAAAAAAGGTTCAGTATTGACCTAGGCAGATCAGGCACAGTGACTTGGCTTATAGGGATGATAAAACAAAAGCAGAGAGTATTTATGTGGAGACTGTCCTTGATTTCTGCAGGTGCCAGGGCTAATTGCTCTTGGAAGACGACCTGGCAAGGAGATGTAGCTGAGGGAGGGGAAGGAAGAGCAAAGGTAGCAGTGCATCTTTGCAGATATACTCCTACTTTAAACAAATCTCTGTTTGAAGTGGGCCTTGGGTGGCTAAAGGACCTGGTACTGTCCACAGCTTCTTTATTACAGTTTCCCAGTGGCAGTTCTCAGGACACCAGAGAAGGTGACTTGTTTGCAAAGACCCTAAATTCTCAGCAGCTTTACAGACATCACAAAATCCCAGCTGTAACTTAGAGGGAATGGGGACTAGTACTGTTCGTATTTGGTGACTAACAGCCCTTGCTTCTTACCTGAGGACCTGTTCTTTTGGCGTCAGAGACCTTCCCTCTCCAGACCACTCAACCGTGATTTCCCTTCAGTAGTAGGAGTGCTCCCAAAAACTCTCATGCCTGGGCTTAAGAGCCACCACAGTCTGTACACCTACCGAGTCTTCCAGTATGATCCTTGGTTTCCGTGGGGATTTAGATCCCAAGATAAAAGTTAGATTAAAAATCCCTTTGTTTCAGTGAGTCCAGATGCTAAAGGGTCCAGCATCGTGGAGGGAGCTGGGACAGCCTCCCAGCCCCTGGAATAGCAAATGGACAGGATCCCCCTGACAGATATGAGAACCCAAAGATACTTTTGACATTTACATTGACAGGCTTCCCTTGGTGCCTGGTACCCCTTGAGCAGGGCAGCGGGATGAAAGCATTTCAAAGCACACATAGATGCTTAAGAATTTTGTTAGCAGCATCAGCCAACATTTCCACTTGCTTTGTATTTGCTGTTGGAAAAGCAATAACAGCTTTGGAGAATCTACTCAGGAGAGAAAACAGCTCTTTTCCAGGCACCATGCTGGGATCTGCTTTGAGTAACAACATTGCATGCAGGAATGGAGTGGAAAGGGGCTGCAGCCCCAGGGAGAGCAGGGATTGCTTACACGAGTCCACAGAAAGTACTTGGATGGAACAGGATGAAGGATAGGAAAGTGTAGTACGGCTACGTATTAAGAAAGGACTCCAGCTGCTGGTCTCTAGCTGCCTATGTCAAAGCCTCCTCGGGGAAGTAACTTTATTCGTCTCATGGGACAAATAAAACAAGTACTGGAAGAAACACAGGGAACAGTCGTGTTTTGGCTGGGGCAAGACAGGCCATTCAGATCTTGACTCAGAGCACAGAGCTCTCCTAGGGCAAGAGAAGTGTTTGAAGGTACACTGACATTTATGTCTAGCACAAAGCAAATCCCAGCACTCACAGTCTCCTGGCTGTTGAAGAACAGGAGCTACTCCAGGGCTAGGGAGCACACATTTCTGGATATGTGGCCAAGGCAGAGGAAGATGGAGCCAAGAGCTGAGGGGACATAGCATCTTGCAGAAACAGGTCCTCATCCTACAGCTCCCCAGGCCCCAGATAAGCTCTATCCCACCTCTGACCCTGCTCAGTAGCAAAGGCAGAGACCACTTGTAGGGCACCATGGGGCAACACCAAGTCTGCCCTTCTGCCTCTAGAGAGAACCCCTTGCCCTCTTCAGCAACAGCACAGGAGAAAAACTGAGGGACCAGCCCTGTATGAAAGTGTCCTTTCCTGCTCTCGGGTTCAGAGGAACATCCCTGAGGAGCATCACGGCCACTCAGCCCAGAGCAGTTCTAAACCCAGGGGCCAGCAGGAAAGCACAGGGCCTCAACTCACAGTGTTTAATTATGTGCTTTATAGCACACTACCTGTCAAGACAGGTGTGGGAGGGGATGATCTGGATGATCTCACCCCACGGTAGCACAATGAGCCCTCCTGCACTGGTGCAGCCCTGCTGAGACGGCCAGGCAGCCTAAGACACTCCTACAGCAGCAAGTCTTTCCATTTCTTCAGTGTGTTTATATGTACCAGCCTGTGAACACAAGCACTGACATGCAGCCCACAAGCCAGACCCCCTCTGCAACAAACTCTCCAAGCATCACTGCTGGTTTCTGGCTTGCTTCTCTGGACCCTCCCTGTGACAGAGGAGCTGGACTAACAAACTCTTCACTTCCTTGCTGATCTGAACACCCTGCCAAAGCAAAGGCATGACTAAAGTAAGGTTGGGCCACCACTGCCCAAGGCTGTATATTCCTTCCACCCTAAGAAAAGGTCCCCTGGTAACCCCACAAAGCAATACTTCCTGGAGTCTCCCACCTAAAGCAAACAGATGCTGTGCAAAGCAGAGGGTTCAGCTAGAGACCTACAGAGTTCCCCCTTTGGAGCTGGAAAAAGTTGCTCAGGGTCTGTTCTGATCCAGTTTTGAGTATCTCCAGGGATGGAGATGCACAGCCGCTCTGGGCTAAACCACTCTCCCTGTGAAATTATTTTCTTTTTATTGAGACAGAACTTCCCTCACAGCAGCTTGCCCCTGTTGTTTCTTGTCCGTTTGTGGTGCCTCTCTGAGAAGAGATCTGCTCCATCCTCTCTGAACCCTCCCTTTGGAGAGTCAAATACTGCAAATGGCTCTTGCCCTCTTCTCCAGGTTGAACAAACACAGCCCACAGCCTCTCTTCATCACTTGCCATCACATGCTAGTAATTAACCAGACCTTTTATTAAAGATTCTTGTATCTCACTCAGCAGTAGAGCAGGATTTTAGGTTTATAGCTCTGTGTCTATTTCCAAGAATATTTTACTGGCCTGATGTACAAAGATGCTTAAACCTTAAAATGAAGTCATCTCTGCTGCAGAGCACAGCTTGCTAATTAACCCTTCACAAAATCATTACAGCTAAAATCTCAAAGCGTGAGCACCAGCGTAGCTCAATGGAAGGGCAGGGGGCTTTTTGGAAGATAGCAGGAGGGATCCAGATCACGGGTTTGTCTGGACATCGGAGCTGCATGAGCCAAGCTCTATCATGTTGCTTTGAAAGCAAGCAGACATTAAAGCTGAGGACGCTCCCACTCAAATAAACTAAATTTGGATTTTAAGCACAGCTCCACTCTGCAAAGCAGCTCTATAAAAATGTCATTGTGGGACATCCTGTTTATTGTCTCTCACAGATTCCAGATGAAACCCACCCCACGAGAGAGAGCTGTTTTCTAATGAGCCTTCTGCAAGCACAGGTTCTCCTCCCTCCCCCACAAGCTCTAAATGGAGGATCCAAATCTACCTCCCTGCAAACCCTATGCAGTACCCTGGCTTTTGGGATATCCACCCAACCAGAACCTGATCCATTTTCTGGATCCGTGCTGGACCCATCCTTCTACAGCATCCAGCTCTCCCTCCTGTCACTGTCCCAGTGGGCACTGCTGCTGTGGCTGCAGGGGGGAATGGGGAGCAGTCAGGAGCAAACACACCCTTGTCTAAGGCAATAAACCAGTTACTCACGCTTTTACCTACCAGAACAGCTGTGAGCTGGAGTAAAGCCTGCTTACCTTCATTACTGGGATTTTCCAGAAGAACCTAAGAGAACCAGGAGCCTGTGCACTACAAGCATTCAAAGGGAAATGAGTATATGATTTCCTTCAGCATTTTTAACTCTCCCAGCAAGTGCAGCCCAGTGCTGACCTTTTACAGGAAGCAAATGCACAGCAACTGGTGCTGGTTTCCCGCAGTGTCTTTTGAGAGTTGAACCACATTTTAATTCCCTTTGATGATGCACACACACCAACTTGTGCTGAGAACAAAGAGAGAGCATCCCAAAATAAAGGACAGGAATACCTGCTTCTCTTCAAACTTGCTTTGTTTATTTTTTAATTCGCTGATTAAATCTTAAATCTTATCCTCAGCCAGGTGTAAGGGTGAACAGTGCACATTCCCAGAAAGGAGGGGACTTGATTAGAAAGATTCTGTCCTGCAGCACATGGGACTGTGAAGCTGCCAGCTGGAACAGTAACAGGTTACAACGTGAATGTGGATGGATGTACTATAGCTGTAAAGCAGCAGCAGGAACCATTTGAGTAATGTTTGTGCACATGTTGGACAGAACTGCTCCTTACTTTTAGCAGGCTGGGGAAACAGCAGCTTCTCTGGGGAATCAGCTTTCAAGACCCCAGGGCCTGTGATCCAAAAAGGACCCAAAAAAGAGGAAGATGTCTTCCGAAACTGCAGGAAATAAACACAGGAAACAAAAAACATACAAAAAATACTTCCTGTGTCTAGTCAGACTGAAAAATAGCTAAAAGTTTTGAACAGAAGATCATGCCAGTACCAATCAGGACACCAATGTAGAAAAAAATAAAATATGGTGTTACTGACCAGGAGAAATGGAAAGGTGCAGGCAGGTGAAGAGGGGAAAAAAGGGGTTGGATAATGTGATCTTGTCTGCTGAGAGCCCAGAACAATCCCAAAAGATCTTCCCTGAGTAGTGAGCATTGCAGGGGGAATTGCAGGGACAGGATCGCTGTCTTAGCTCGCTTGCCCTCTGCCGGATGCCAGGAGCTCCTGGGTAGAGTCAGCTCTTTACAGTCCAGTCCTGCGTTTCTGCATGGCTGCAGGCACTGGGAATGCAAGGGGAGCGGGCAGGAAAAAGCTGAACACAGAGCTAGAAACTGCAACGGATACAGAAAGTGATGGAGGGTGAGTCAAAAAAACCAAAAAGACAAAAAAAGGAAACATCACAGAGGGACATAACTCTTGCCACTTGTGTTTCTTTGAATTGCCCAATGTCTCAATGAAACAAGATTTTTCTAGCTCAGGTTCTCAAGGTTTGTGCATCTGTCTCCCTGAACGACATTACCACTGCTTTCTAGTGCTGCATTAATGTGCCTGTGCCTAGATGAGGTTGTCAGGAGGATACTGCCATCCTTCTGTCCAAGCAGGACTACCCTGCCCCGTGGAGAGGAGATGGGGGCACCGCTGGTATTATAAAAAGATGTCCAGCTTTCAAACTCCTCCAGCCACCGAGCCAATATGGAAACAACCCCAACCCGATGGCTTTTGTGGGCCAGCCTGACCCAGCAGAGCATAAACACAAAGGATCTCCTAGGAAATAGCTTTTGCATCTCTTAATTTCATGGGACAGGTCAGGGCAGGTAGCTGCATGGAAGCCAGCCAGGATTCCTGTATACCCACACCACCAGCAGCCTGCACATGAGCTCCCACGAGGTTTAAGTCATGGTCTGTGGGAAAATGTCAGCCTCCCTACACAAACTATTTACATCAAAAAAAAATCAACAGCAGTGATAAGCACCTGGAGAGGTTTGATAGCAAGCTCAGCATGATCCACATGCCACTGAGATATTGCCTGCATCCTCCCAGGCAGGTGGAGTCTTTCTTAGGACAGGAAGATCCCCCACTGCTGGGGATTCACTGGAAAACCCACTCTGGTGTGGCAGAGACAGGACTCAACCATGCAGCTTCCTATACTCAACACTGCTGCTTGTAAAATCACCACGTTGCCCTCTATACCCACTTTTCTCCCACAAAAGCAAGTAGATGCTTCCACTCCAGCATGACAGTAACCTCTCACATGAAGACAAGGGGTGCCACTTCATGCATGTTGACATTTTGCCAATGAACACAGTCATTACTCAAAGAAGGGCAAAAGCATAGTGAACAGTATGAAGTGTTTGGTAAACCAGTTCACCACATTGGTCTGAACTGGGAAGAACTGCGAGAGATCAGCCTGCCAAATCCTCCTCTGGAGTCCTTCCAAATTATCCGAGCCAGCCAGGAGAGCACTGCTTGGCTGGGAAGCTGATGGGATGGGGTGTTTGCAGGCAGCTGGACTTCCCTGTGTCTAGACTGACTGAGGGGCAGGGGGGTTGTGCTCTGTGACTCACCCAGGCACCTGGCAGCATGGCAGTGGCCTCCACGCTCCCCAGCAGCTGGGGTGGAGGAAGTTGTGTGTGTGATCCCAAGGAGAACCACCCTGGAGCTGGGCCTGGGTGCGCTGCGGTGCTCTGGCTGGGGACCAGGCAGCCTGGCTGCAACTCCACAGCTGGAGCAGACAAACCTGTTCCATCACTGCTTCAGTCCATGCCCTGTTCTAGGCCTAACTCATGGGATCACAAGGGGACATGACACTTCTACCTGAGCTTGTGCCCAGAATGGGACTCTTCTGCTAGCCACATTACTCACACACCCACACATGTCCCACACAAGGCCTGGAGCCCGGCAGCCAAGATCCAAGCTCACATGCTCTGAGTTATCAGAGACACTGCTCCAAGATACCCAGAGCCCTTTGGCAGGTCCCCTGAACATGAGCAGGTCAGAGCTTTGGGTATCTGCTTTCAAACCCACTCCAGATCTGGCAGCATGGATGTCACGGCGAGCTCATGGCTGCCACAGCCGAGTGTGAGCCCAGGAAGACTCTCAGGGCTGTACTTCCCACTGGGACAACAAAGCCACCATCCCCTGGGATGACAGTAAGCTGTCCCCAGAAGAGAACAGTTGTGCTGGTGTGACTGCACTGGGGACTCCAGCAAGCTTAGCTAAAGTCACTCACATGTCACATCACCTCCCACCCCCTGACCCGCATAGCTCTGTGGGTACGAGTCTGTACCAGTGCTCTGGCCAGAAACATTAGACATAACAAATGTATTTTTAAAGCAAGGGGGAGGAACATTTTTCAGGCCTAGAGGGTAGAGGATGTTGGCCTGAACTGCAGGAGAAAGTTCAAGGTCAAATCCTCCTGCATGCAAACCAGCTCCTCCAGCAATGCTTTGCAGCACTTCCAAGTATCAGGCCCTATTCTAACATTGTCCATACAAGCACCTCCCTGCTTTAGGCACACTCTTATTTCTGAGAAGTGTCAGGCTGTAAATCAGTTCTGCTCCTAGCTGGTAAAGTCCTCCAGGTAAGGGCAATGTCCAGATAATACCTGAAAACCATGTGACAGAAAGCCAGGTGATGCTGCCCTTCTCACACCAAGATGCAGGTCCATCAGTCCATGCTTCTCATTCAGGATCTAAATGGAAGGCTTGGGCTTCATAGTTCTTGTTCTCACCTCTCTTCCAAGACTGGGACAGACAGGTGGACAAGCTCATAACCGAAAGACCCTGGACTACTCTCAAGGGACACCTGTCCAAAGCCCTTTTCCTAACAGAGATTGCCCAAAGCCTTAATATATGTAGTAAATGTCCCAGCCGACCAAAGGGCTACTTTGTGGATTGACCTTCAGTCAGATGACAAAGCCAAGAGCTAAAACCCAACTGAAGTCCTGTCTTGGGCCTCACTGTCAACAGATGAAGTCTTATGGGCTGGTTTTCTTTTGTTTTGGGTTTTTTAAAGTATTTCACTCTTCTAATTGGAAGAGGTGAGTGGTTGACTGTGGGGAAGGAAGTGATGAAGGCCACACCACTCACAGTGTTTGTTGATCTCACTCATCTCTCCCAGACTCAGCCACAGCAGAAGCTGCACAGGTTAGGTCTGCAAAACAAAGGTATCTCTTCATTTATGCTAAAGTCAGCAATTTGGTGAGCAGTATTTCCTGCAATGAAACCTCCTCTTGTAGGTATTCTTCCTCCCCCGAAGAAATGTCCTTGTGTACTGCAGATTAATCTCTGTCCAATGGTATAGGGATTGTATTCCTTTATTTTTATTATAGCAAATTATTTTCAGGAAAACTACTGTATAAGGAAATTAACTGTGCTACAGATGCTAAAAATTGCATCTTGTATGGCTCAAAGCAATCAACATGGTCGTTTTTCTACTCTACCCATTTTCAATTCCTTGCCACCTTTAAAATGATTGAAGAAGTTGTATAATAGAGGTGAGGCAATTTTGCCTTGAGGTCTTTACCTGTCCTTTAATTCAGTTAAATTCTCCACAGAATATTTTTTCAGTACCCATGACTTCAAAGCGCCCTTGTTAAGTGCATTCTTTATAGTGTTCCTCACCACATAGGTGTCCCATGGACTTCACAAAGGTTTTGGGGAGCACTTGGCAGCCCCTCCTCAGGGTTTGGCAGAGCCCCACAGCTGGAGGGGCAGCTCTGGCCATCTCACAGGAAAAAGCCATCAGCACAGCAGCGTGCCAAAGACTCATGCTTCAGTTCCAAGCAAGAAAATCCCATAACAGAAACCGTGCCACAAACATCTGTGCTCTTGCCTTGGTCAGGTGAAATGGGCTTCTAATTGGCCTCTCCCTGAAAACGGTCCAGGAGCTGCAGTCCTGAGGATTGCAGTACAGATGGAGCAGTGGTTGCATTCCCCAAAGTGCTGCCATCCAGGCAGCCCTGCTCCTGGGCTCTATGTGTTCACCAGCTGGGCTTGCAGTGGGCCACCTTCAGGCCTCCCAGATCAGCCAGGGTCACCCTATCTCCACTGAGGTCTGTTGGCCCAGGACTCTGTTTGGAGGAGATCTGATGGGCTGAGCCACTTGTCCTCCAGGCTGCCCACAGAGACCCACCCAGGGCTGGCTGGAGCACAGGGAACAGGTCCTTCCCATGATGGCTCACCTTGTCCTGCAGACACAGATCTCCTTTTGCTGGGGCCTGGTGATTAGAGAACTGCTCCCAGTGCCAGCTTCTCCTCTGTTTCCTGGCTGTATGCTGGGACACGCTGGCTTCGTGTTCAGATTTTTCAAATATTTTGCATTGTGGTTTTCCATGCAGTGCTCAAGATATTTTGCAAAAGGCACCTTATAAATTGACTCAATAAATACACATAAAACACCATGTTTAATCCTTCCTTTCACATTCTTCTCTTAATTATTAAAATGTACCAAACCTACTGACTCCCTCCCCACCCTGTGTTTAGGCCAGTCCAGTCCAACTTAAAATACTTTTGGCTTCTACAGGAAGACTGGAAAATTACTATTTTGTTTCAAGAAAGCTTGTTTTGGACTAAAATCAGGCCTTGTTAATGGTCAAAGCAAAGAATGGCTGTACGGACTCTCACATCAGGTGCACAAAATAATCACAGCATTGGTGGTGTTTTCATGCCAAGGGACATGCTAGGACTGTACAGCAAGGCCTCCACTCAGCAGCCCTTCCTCACTGGGACACTCTGAATGGGAAACCATACGTACAAAAGAAGAAAAAATCTGAAGGACGGAGAGGCTAAAGGACACACAGACATAGGGTGAGCAGTGTGGGTACAGCCTTGGGGATGGTCAGGGCCTGCCCACAACAATTGTGGGACTGTCTCCTTTGGAAGGGTCAAAAAGGTGCCTGGCTGCAGTGCATGAGCCCTAAAAAGTGGGTTCAGCCTCTCCAAAAAGCAGGTCAGATGGGCACTGGTTTGGAATTGACTTTAGAGGAAGATCCATCAAACCTGCTTTTGTTTCCTCATTTCTGTGGTGTTTGCACTATATCCAGGGATGCTCAGCTCTGCTTTTGTCAGCCTCCGGGTCCCATCTTCTCCTTGCAGCCCAGCTCTGCTCAGCACCAAGAGACCATTTCCAGGCTCTCCATGCATTAAAGAAGGCATGGGCCAAGGCAACACGGAGAAGAAGTGAAGGTCAGATTGTGATGATGGCAGTTCAGCCTGCACTGACCTGTGCTCTGCACCTCAGAGGTTTCCTTCAGCAGATGAGACATGGAGAGAGAGCTAAGCATCAGAAGAGCATTTTGTGTATCATGGGCAGTACCTGAGCATTCAGGGTTCCCCCTCTCACCAGGGGACAGAATCCCATCTGAAAATATGCAAACTAAGCTTGGCCATCTGCAAGCTCAGCCACAGGGCACAGTGAGAGACTCACACCACCCATAGGGGCAGGAGGGCACCCTCACCTGACAGGGCTCTGGATGACAAGTCCCAGAGGATAATATCCATGCTCCACGAAGCACAAAACTGCAAATAGGGTCTCATCAGACAAGAGGCCAGAACAGCTGAGAGACCATACTAGCCCAGATTTCGTCCTGAAGCCCTAACCTTGTGGTTTAACTTTCTTAAGAGATTTCTCTAAGGATCACAATGTTCTGGACAAAAAACCTTTGGGACCTCTTGGGTAAATGTGGGCATTTCTTGTATTCATTACCAGCCTTTGGCTGCATTAATACCTTAGCTATTTCATCACAGGCCTCTCATGCCTGTTAATATGTCTTTTGGACTCATTTCAGCCCGCGAGCCTTCCAGTTCCACAGTTCTGCTGTACAGCCGTGTCCTTTTTCAGAAGAAGCTGAGCACTGTGGTCTGGAGGTTAAGGCCCTGGAGACTCATGCATGGGACAGCTGGCCTCCGTGCCTGGCTTGCTGCAGCCTGGGCACCCCTTTTACCCTTTCCATCCCTCTGAGCCCAGTGGAGGAATTGTGGTGGAAGCAGGGGGCCTTGGCCTGTGGTGTTTGCGGGAGTGGGATTTACCTGTGCATGGGCGCATCCGTCTGCATCCAGTGTTCTCACTTCTTCAGGGATAACCCCAAAACACCATGGCAGCAGTGAGGCCAGGCAGAACTCTGGCTCAACCAGCCACATCCAACACTTGTAGAGTTTTAGTGCAAGACCTGAGTGAATGACAGAGAGATCAGGCTGTTTTGTTTGATAAATGAAGGGATGGACTCATCTTTTGACACAACTCTATTTAAAGAAGGCCATAGGTCCAAATGGAGCTTTGTCTTCAAAGTCTAAAAGGGGAAAGTCCTTTTCACAGTATTTTTCTGGATTTTTCTTTGCAGAAATATCTTGCTCCAGGGGTCAGGAAGAGCCTGCATGTAGAGCCAGAGACAGCAAAGCCAAACCCATGCACTTAATGAAAACCAAGCCTTGAGGAGTGGGCATGACAATGACTTTCAATGCCTTCTGTGGGAGGAAGATGCACAGAGCAGCCAAGAACCTGCTCCCTTGTCCAGGACAGTCTCTGCTCCATGAGCTCCTGGTGGTTTCCCTGCTCATCTCCCAGGACAGATGGAGATGATGCATGGAGGTTTTGTTCCTCTTCAAGGTTTTTAAGAGTATTTTAACAAACAATTAGCCAAGCTGGTCAGGAAGAAAGGTTGTTAAAATGTTGCTTTTTGGTGCTGGTCATTAACCTTGACCTCTTTTTAACATGTTTCTCAGGTTTAAGATGAAGAAATAAAACCTAAAAGGTTTTCAGCATAGGCCCATAAATTTGATTTAAGAGAAAATAACCTCAGAGTTGGGTTATTTGGTCAGTTTCCCATGAAAAATCTAGGGGAAAAGTCCTCAGAGAAAGATGTACCCTGTTGAAATGCTTAGTTTCACAAAAAGGACTGGTTTTCATAACAGAAAAACAGTTTATGTAAGAAAATAAGAAGCATGTCTGATGAGAGAGTTCATATGGGTTTGGTGCAATAGGAGCTACTGGATCTGGTATTCTTATATTCTTAGCCTGTCACACTCTTTCTGAAACTGTCAGTAAAGGATCTTGAATCCTATAGCCAGATAACTAAACAAGATTGACATGTCTTTGCTCTTTCCATTATAGGCATGGATTTGTTGCTGTTCTTGAAGGCCTTAATTTGCAATATTCAACAATTTAACAATTGCCCCATGCTTCCTGCTCATTAATTACATAAATGAAAGGAATGTATTTGATTTGATGTAGATTATATCCATCTACGTCAAAAACCAACATGAGTGACACTTTTAAACATGAACAATGTATTCAGCAATAAGAGAAATGTCACAGTCCTTTTCAGGATGACAATAAACTGATAGATCTTGGAGTTTTTAAAGCAGAGATAAGGTAAATTAATTCAGATTGTTCCTCCTGGTGCCAAGTCTGAAGCTGATGCCTTGCCAAATGTACTATAGAAGTGCAAATTGGTGAGGAAAAGCAATGAAAGATATGAACTTGTCACTTACTTTCCTGTTGCTCCAGACAGTATCTCAAACCACCTACTCCAAAACAGCTGCCTCCGTGGCGCACACACCCTACCCAAAGAGAAATCCCTGAAGGACGTCTTCCAACATGGTCCACCCAAGCACTCCTTTTTTCCTCATCTTCCACCAAGGGAGCAAGTGCAGGTCTCGCCTGCATGTGAGCTGCAGGTGATGACTTCAGGGACCTTACCTGTGGGCAGTAGCACAAGGAGGGAGGAACTGGAAAGGATATAGAGGTGCCTGGAGCCCCAGTGAAACCTCTCACAAGGCCAGAGGTGCAGATAAACTGACTTACTGCTATCCAAAATGTACAGCGCTCCTCCTGCCCTCACTTCTATGGAAAGGACCAGAGGTAGCATTAGGCAGACAATGTCTGGCTCAAAAAAACTACCTGACCATGTGTTTACCTATCAGCAAGCCCACAAGATACCCCTATCTGCTTGCCTTTCTCCCCACAAACGTTGTTGTGCAGGTCCAATCACTGCAAATAGTTTCACAGTGGTGGCTCTGGAAACTTAATCTGTTTTTGCCTAGAGGAGAAGCCGTCCGGCTAAGCCAGCAGAAGTTTCAGTCCAGTCAGGAACAGAGAAAGAGGAACCTGTCTTTTACCAGTGCCCTCTGCAGACACATTTGTTGGGCTGAGTTTTGAAGCTGGGGCTGAAGTATATGGGAAAGAAGATGACTGAGGACAAAAGATGGAGCGGGGGGGAGAGATTCCTTATGAGATCTACTCCTGCAGTCCTGAAAGCTTCTAGCTCTGGAACTGTTCAGAAGACTGGATGACCAGTGTCCCCTTCATCTTACCTGAGCCACTGCTCAGCCTTGAGATGACCAAGACAATCAGTCCAATAAAAAGAAATCATCATCTACATTTTGGTGAGGGACTCCGATTCAGCACCAGGCTCCTGAACAATGCAGCTTGCTGTCCAGATATTACTCTCCCTCTGCCTAACCCATAAGCTCAGAAACCAGCCAGAAGAGACCAGAACAATCACACAGTCTGAACTCTTACACAAAACAGACCACAGAGCCCGCCCCAGTAATTCCTGCATGAATACACTGCAGTCCTCTGGAGCCACTGGGAATACAGGGATGGAAACAATAGCTTCGAAAGAACAAATCAAACTTATAAAACAAAACAAAAAAGGGGGGTTGGGGGCAATAAAAGTCACGATGAGTCAAGGAGGTAATTATGTGTGATAGCAGGGTTCCTTTGGCTGGGGACCAGCAAGAGACACTGTCTGCATCCAGCCCCTGCGATGAGCATGACAGAGCAGTTTGTGCTGCAGAGAATTAAGTCTCCAGACAGGAGAAAGGCAGCCATCCGAGACTGGGCCAGGCCTAACTCAGACACGCACAAGTCATTAAGCTAATGTCTCTTAGCTAATTGCACACACAGAGACATATCCTGCAAGGAAAACAGCCTGAGAAACAGCCTCACGGAATGGGCATTAAACAAACGCATTAAGCAGGGGAACAGTAATCCTTTCTCGATGCCAGCAGGGTGTGAGGCATTTCTCTTCCACAGGACCACAGCCATTCAGTCATGCTCAGCCCACAGGAATCCCACAGAAGCAAGAAACTGCAAGAAGCTACAAGCCCCCCATCACTGCTTTGTGTACAAAGGCTCAGGGCAAAGAGGAAGAGATGTGGCTGACGATATGTGCATGCTGTTAAACACACCTCCCTGGAAAGGACTGTGAGTCCCAGGTTTAGATTTAGTAATGAAATCATGAAATGCGAGCAGCATAATGAGGCCAAGACTTCTGGGCATTTGCAGCTCTGCCTGTGTTTGCTTGGTGATTCAACCCAGCATTACTGGGCTTCTTAGAAAAGGGCCATGAGTCATCCACACCGTTGGTTCCTTCCCTCTCCAGAAAACCCCCAAACCAAGAGGGTGAACATGGGAGAACAACAGTTTTCTTAATGGAACCAGTTGGCCTCCCAGATTCCCCCGTGTTGTCTCATGCCAGGTATCTGTAAGCCTCAATATCCTCCAGGCCGAAGTGGAGGATGCATAGGCCGATGCCCTCAGATGTCAGTGCTTGAGAGTTAAGACCTGATGGTTTTTAAAGTCAAAGACAGAAGAGACATCAGGAGGACATTCTGCTTTCCCTTCTCCAAACCCTGACAGCTCTCCCCAAGCCACTTCTGACAAATGTCTGCCTAATCTCCAGCTTGGAACTTCCAGATGTGACATTACTATCACCTCATTTCATCACTGTGTGGCCATCCTTATTGCAGGGAAGTTGTTCCTATCACAGAATTTTAGAATTTTATTGCTGGAAAGGACCTCTGGAAGTCTCTGCTCCAACCCCAATTCACAGTAAGACCAACCAGATCTACTTGGCCAGAAGATGTCCAACCAACACTTAACCCGCTGCTGAAGTTTCAGTCATCACTTCTTGTCAGGTCTGCAATGAATATGGAGAACTGATGAGGCCATTTCACCTTACAGCAAAATACTTTGTGTATTTGAAAACAAACATTTTCAAAAAGGCTTTCCTTCTTCAGATCCTTTAGTCTTTCTTCATGGGTCATGTTTTTGAGACTGATGATCTTTTATGCCTACTTCCCACAGACATTTACCAGTCTCCAGCTACACAGATCCTGGAGCTGCCAGCCTCATGAGGACTACTGTGACTGGAGATGGGAAGAGTCAGATGCCTCCTTGGCTTCCTCCATGGAGAGGAGAAAACAGAAGAAACGCTGGCAAAGCAGAAACAGCTCATCAGATGCTCTGAACACCAGCCTTCCCTCAGCTCCCTTCTCCTCACATCTCTGACAACCTCAAGCATGAAGATGTATGAAAACTCCAAGTGCTCAGTTCAGCTGTTGCACTCCTTGCTGTGCCAACGTTTCATGCCCCAGCTCCTCCCCAGGGCTAACACGATAAAAGAGTGGAAAACCTAGCTCACGGGACAGTACTGTTACTGTTATCTAACTGGACTGTGCTAAAAAAATCCTCCACCCAGAGGAAAGCCCTTCTGTGTCATGAGCAGGCCGAACACAGTCCAACTGCTGACCAGCACTCCAGGAGGAGAGATCCCTGGCAAGAAGTGTTCCTCAGGATGGAAAAACTAGAAAAACTAGGACCAGGTTTTCCTTGGCTGTAATACTCTTGGGTATCCTCCGCTCTGCATATTCCTTCGTGGCATCACCCCCATCCTCTTCCCAGTCCTGTCCTGGATGCTTCACCATCCTTCCTTGCCTGTTCCCATTCCCCAGAGCACTTGTTACCTTCCAGACCATGAGAAAAAGCCTCACTCGACTTCTCTTCAACCTGCCCTAGTCCTGTGTACTCCCCACACATTCCCCCTCCCCAAATCTGTGCATTTTAGGACCAAGAAATTCCTCTCAAACAGGAGGTGCTTGAGGACAACAGGACTTTGAAAAGAAAGGGCTTTGCCATGTTAACTAGAGGTGCCTGCCGGCCAGCAGCCCAGCCCCTGAACACACAAGGAATTTTGACCTCACATAATGAAATTTCCTAGAACTTTAAACCTTTGTTGTTGTTGTTGTTGTTGTTGTTGTTGTTGTTGTCGTCCTCTCTCTGGCTCTCTCTTGCTTTTCAATTTTCCACTTGGCAACTGCGTTGAAATGATGCAAGGGAGCAGCCGCCGCTTAACTGCAAATTATTAATTAGCTGCCAAGGAGTCTGTGCATGACTGCACGCAGGGCAAGGGGGGCTCTGTCCTACATTACAAAATCAACCCACTGGCTTGGCATTGCTTTTCTGCCCAGAGATATAATTTAGTGGCGAGTCTCCATTTGTTCCAGAACTGATTCCTAAAAGAGAAGGCACTTGCACAGTCTACTGAGGGGGAGAGGGGGAGGAGAAAACCAAAACAACACCCCGCCCTTGGTGACCAAGGACTGATCCTTTAGCTGTTGAAACTCTTTCCGAAGAGCCTCAGTTGCTGTTGAAACAAATACTAATTGTTCTCAGCTAGGGGCTGGCTATATATAGCCTGAACAGGCCATTCTGCTGTGAAATATCAATCTGATAAAACTGGGAAAGACTTCAGGTGCTCAGGGCTACTCAGGTCTCTAAATTTTCTTAAGACTTATTGCCACCCCAGCAGGAGCAGACAGCCCTCTGCTGAGACAGCGTGTCTGGCCACATGTGCCCTCCTGAACTGCTGCAACACAGCTGAGAGTAGGTTTGCACAAGCCGTGGCTGAAGGCACTGAGGTTTTCGGTGCTGTTTGTACACTTTGCCCTAGACACGTCTCTGCTCACAGGACCTCATGGTTTAAATACTCGAGACCAACAAACATCCCAGGGGGGGATCTGTTCCAGTGGGTAATTGCCCTTATTGTTAAAAATTAACAACAAAACAATAATCGTAGACAGCTGGGCCTTCCGTGACTTTTATAGCAACATTCCCACAGCTCCACAAGAGACATTGTTTTGGATTCACAAATAAATTTTCACCCCAAATCAGGATAAATCCTTAGTCGACTGTTTCAAATACCTTCCCATGAGGGAATGGTCACGTCCCATGTGTCTCACTATGGCATATCTTCCTGGCATGCATATCTCAGGCAGTGGGGCTGGGGGGCTTCAATGCTTGTAGGAGCTG
The DNA here is from genome assembly GCA_013397055.1 of Pachycephala philippinensis. Classification (NCBI taxonomy): domain Eukaryota; kingdom Metazoa; phylum Chordata; class Aves; order Passeriformes; genus Pachycephala; species Pachycephala philippinensis. The sequence continues at coordinate 819,913 of VWZT01006494.1, forward strand.
AGCTCCAGACAATTCTTGTGCCCCCAGAGCTGCTGCATCCCTCATTTTCTTTGTGTTTTAACTCACAGCATTTCCTGGCCTTGACATTGACAGCGACTTGTGAGCCTTCAGTCACCCCCTCCTTTCAAAAGTTCATCTGGTGGCAGATGGCCCAAGGCAAAGGGAGGCTCAAGGGGAAGTGTAAACATACAAAAAGCTGCAGCCAGTTAATCTTCGAGGAGGTAGGCAGAGGTGACCAGGAGATGGACTTAAACTGAGTAGAGAAACAACCCCAGCTCCTGCAAGCCAAGCTGATACTGAGGAGAAGACTGATGGGAAGGGTGGAGGGAGGTTGCTCAGCTGCGATGCTGTGCATCCTACAAAGCCAAAAAAGCATCCTTGGCTTGGAATGCTCCGAGTGCCAAACCTGAAGTGGTCTTGAGACTGTTATTTGAAGGCAGACCTCAGCTGCACCCTGCTTGTCTCAGGCTCAGGTGTCTCCTTCTTCTACCACTCATAACAATTCGTATTTGTGTATGCCAGGAAGTGCTAACCAAGACCGAGGGTGTGGGCTGGCAAAAGGCAAGCAAAGCCTCCTGCAGCTCCCCGAGATGCTGTGCCTGATGTCTGACACTCCACAGCCTGACACAAAACCACAGCAGGGTGATGCAAACCATCACATAGACCCTGTCAGGATCAGCAGGAACAGCCAGTGCTTAATTCCTGCCCTGAGAATCAGAAACTTGGTAGTCCAGACCAAGAAATATCCCTAGGGAATCTGCTCCACTGATTAATCAACATCACACTTAAAAATTAATAACAAAACAATAACAGTAGGCAGCTGTGCTTTCCCTGCCTTTTATAGCAATGTTCCCACAGCACAGTGAGGGACATTGTTTTGGGTTCACAAACAGCTTCTGGGACAAGTACACACCTTTATCTCTTTTTCCATGGCTTACCTCTTACCTGCTGGATCCCACTCACCAGAAGGCAGCCAGCCTGAAATAAATCCAGCCATCTGGCAGAAAAGTACATGGACTGTACCGGGCTTGCATGGCAAGGTTTTGATAGCAGGGAAGCTACAGAGGTGGCTTCTGTGAGAAGCTGCCAGAAGCTTCCCCTGTGTCCAGCAGAGCCAGTGTCAGCCAGCTCCGAGATGGACCCACCACTGGCCAAGGCTGAGCCCATCCACAGCAATGCCAGCACCTCTGGGGTGATGGATTTAAGAAGGGAAAGAAGTTATTGCACCACAGCAATTGCTGCCAGAGAGCAGAATGAGAACATGTGAGAGGAACAGACCCCCAGCTCAGGGCAGAAGGAGGGGCAGGAGGTGCTGCAGGTGCTGGAGCTGAGATTCCCCTGCAGCCCATGGGGAAGGCCATGGTGAGGCAGCTGTTCCCCTGAGGCCACGGAGGAGGGAGAGAAAATCAGGAGTGAAGTTGTGCCTGGGAAAGAGGTGAGGGGTGGGAGGAAGGTGTTTTAAGAGTTTGGTTTTCATTTTCTCATTACCCCACATTGGTTTGATTGGGAACAAATTAAACTAATTTCCCCAAGTCAAGCAGCTTTGGTGGGCACCTGGCAGCCAGCCAGGGTTGGACCTCCACACAGACACACGCAGCAAGCTTGGTCCTAGCTCGGGTGAAGCTTAGCATTCCTTCACATTCTGGGTTGTGGAAAGAGTTGTTCAAACCAGGCTCATAGCAACCTTTTAGACGTCGCACTCAGAGTTATGTAAAATATTTTTCCTGCTTTGGTAGCTGGCAAGCTTTGTTTTATAAGACAAATGGAATTTATTAATGCAAAATATTTATCAAGTCTTTTTACTTTTTTCCCCAAGGGAGTAGAGAGGTTGACCAGGAGTCTTTCATCTTTGTTGGCTTCTGAATGTTAAAAATGCAGCTGATTTAGAGCAAAACCACAAGTCAGAGTCTGCCTCATTTCTATGCAACCCCTTTTTCTGCAAGTGATGGCAAGTTTTCCCTTTGACAAAGGTACCACCTTCCTGCTGTGATGGCAGGGAACGTTCCTGAAATGTATTCTCAAAGGCTTGGGTGATCTCCATGGTCCAGATGAACAACAGAGGTAACAGGCAGCGTGCAGGATCCTCTGTACTCAGCTGACCCCAGCAGGCAAAACAAGAAGATATTCCATGCCTCAAGAGCCTCACAACATCGAGGAGGGTCCATGTAAGGTGAGAACACACCAAAGAAAGAAGGGAAGTAGCGGGAAAGGGCAGGACAGTACACTGACCAAATGAAGAAGCCTGGTTACCATGTACAATCACTCTCTACCCTTTGAGAGCAAAAAAGTAACACAACCAGCAGCTCTACCACCATTTCTAATGCCTTAGATAGTCTGAGTGAGCAATGTGAAATGACTTATCAGTGATTAAAGTATATATTGTAAAAACCATCACTGTCTTCAGCTACTAAGCACTGGTGCAGTAATAATAATCTAAACCAAAGCAGTGGCTGGGCTGCTGATGGGCTCGGATCACAAGCCTGTTTTTAGGGCTGTGAATCTTCCATATCTGTCTGATTGTTTATCATCTTCTATCCTTTCCATGGACTGTTTTGTTCTTTTTTTCTGACAGGTACCAGCATAGTCTTCACCTGAGGTCCCCAAGGAGCACCACAGCATACACAACATTTCTGTCAGAGGTGGACTTACTTTGGAAAAAGCACCTCTTGCTTGCTACAGGAACTTGCATTTCTTTATTTCATATTCCTCATGCTAAAAGAAAAATACATCTTCAGCTGACTTAGGTTAAAAATCAATTGTTTAATGCCTAGACTATTCATTTGTTCCTCTTCTTTCCTTGCATGACTTGGGTCTAGTTTTCATTTAAGGATTTTTTTAATGTTCCCTTTACAGATTTGCCTTTTAATCTCAAATCCAATCCATCACAGTAACAACAGTTTCAAATGCAACCGCTTGAATGGAAACAGACATGACTGATAGAGCCCAAGATCCTATCTTCAAGCAATCAACTTGGCCTCACAGCTGAGGTATTAGAGACAATCCTGTTTTGCATCAAAACTTTTTCCTTCAAAGGTGAGGCCCAGTAGTAGGTGGCAACTTGGAAGAAGTCTATTCAGTGTAAAAGGCAAGTGCCCTCTTGGTCCATCACTTAGCATCGAGTATATTTACTTGGAGGACCCAGGTTCTCTCTCCACAATTTCAGAGAGCTGAAGCTGTTCCAGAATTGCCTGAAGGGGAGAGCAAAGCTGTGACTTGCAGGACATTTGTCTCAGGGTGGGGAAGGACTGCAAAATAAAACGTTCCTCTTACAACAGGAGGTTTAATCAAAGAAATGGAGAAGGGTCACAGAGCAAATTCCTGAAACCAAACTCATGAGTTATAAATAAATATTCCTCGGTGTGAGCAGAGGTCCCTTCAAAAACACGCACTGCTCATTCCAGGCTGCAGCGTGATGCACTCAGGCTCTCCAGCCCCACAACTCACTTCCTCTGCAGCACCTTCCCTGCATCCCACACTGAGCTCTTCCCATGAAAATGAGGTAGGACTGGGTACAGGGAGGGAAATCCAACATCCCAGCCTAAACATAAAGGCTTGCTCATCAAGTGTGTCCATCAGATGACTGAAGGCCAGGAGAGCAAGTCAGAGGCAAAGCTCTCCAAATGCTTACGCAAGATTGTCTCCAGTGAAGCTCAAGGGAGGTGTGTAACCTGACCTACTGATGAATGCCAAAGTCCTACGATAAGGTTTCCTTTAGGGAGACACTGAGGCTTTCAGGGGTGCTGCACTGGCTTCTCACTGCTTCCTTTGCTTTGTAAATTCCAGATGCCAGAGCAGCGCTGCTCTTTGCCTGGGGCAGAGGGAGAGAAGCAGCCCAGCCTGAAGCTCTAATCTAAGGGGCCCTGCCCGGCTGCAGGCACCACCTCCAGGGCTGCTTCTGCACCCGGATAAGCACTGGGGAGGAAACAAAAGGGGAGCATGACAGCCTCATTCACTTGCTAATACTCTACTGGAAGAAAGACATCAAATCTACAATTGCCATGCAAGGACACAGTCCAGCTTGCTAAGAACAGAGGAAAAAGCAAGAATGGCAAAGGAGGAGAGGAAACGGATTAGGTTTTCCACAAGCACCCCAAAATCCACGCTTCCTAGTCAACAGGAGACCCGGGAGGTTGAGCAGGGCTGTGACACTACACTGTTGAACACGAAACAAGAACTTTTTTTTGGCTCTGGTTAGAAAAATCCTTTCTTGCAGAGCTGCCATAGTTCATATGCTTAGAGCAACAGTGTACAAAAAGAAGGGTTGGGATTTTTTGGGAAGGAAGGTGGAAAAAAAAAAGAGCACAAACTCTGCACTGGGAAAGCCACACCGATGAGCTTGTTAACATTTGAAGAGACTGCTTGGCATGATTCCTTACACAGATTCCTGCCAAGAATTTGCAAGAGGAAAGTATATTTAGCAATCCAAGGCATGCCAAAGCCTTGACAAGAAAAAAAAAAACTTTTTGAATATGTGGAATAGCAATTAGACATTTTCTAAGCAGCCATTTTCAAAATGCATCCAGGCATCTAATAAGGGCACCTGAGGCATATCCACAACTCTGCCACACTCCATGCCTCAAAAGACATCCGCTAAGATCAAATACTCGGAGGAAGGATGTGTTACCGATGGCAACTGCCCACTTCCAGAGCACTCGGGCCAGTTTCAAGCAGGCACCTCGAGCCATTGGAAATACATAATCTCACACCACTGCAAATCATTTTGTAGCATCCTTTAAGGAACCATTTCTCCAAGGAAAGCTGTGAGCCCTGCTGCATAGCTGGGTAGCACAGAGATGTTACCAGCCCACTTCATCCACAGGAGCTGGGCCAGCTCTGTGGTGCACTTTTTCTCCAAATGGAGCTGCTGAAAATCCAGGTGGGATGAGCAGCAGGTGGAAGCTAGGATTATACATAAAATCAGATGGTGACTTGCAGCCCGTTAAAGTGGTGCTTACATCATTCCCCAAATCTGGTTGCTTCTCTTGTTGTCCAGTGTTTTGAGCTGCATGCAAAGCTGGCAATAAACTTCATCACTAAATCTCCTTCCTTTTTAGGGAGAGGCCTAGAATATAGTCCCAAGACAGGGTTAGTCTGCACCAGGAAGGTGACTCACCTGCATCAGTCACTCTTGTTTCTGAAGTGCCATTGAAATCTCCTTGCAATGCAGCATGGAGGAGGAGGAGGCATGAAGGAGTTCAGGAAGGCCATGAGCAGCCCTTGGCTGTGCTCAAGGAGGAAAGCAGCTGACCATACACTAGGGGCAAAACATTTGATGGGCATGAAGGTTAGAAATCACACTGGAATATGCACCTTAAAACAAGGTGCCCATTGCTTATAACTGCCAGGCTGTGTCACAGTCAAGTATCTCAGACAGACACCAAAAGGGAGCACCTGCACACGGGCTGAGTTCACACCACCTTTAGGTCAGGACATGCAGAAGGGGCAATGCCTGTGTCTGAGGTTTCTCATTCCTGTAGGCCCTAAACCCCAACAGTCTTTATTCTGTGTTGTAACACCAGGGGTGCCCCCAAGGCTCAGCATCATGATCCCCTACAGACCAAACAGGCTGTCGAGGACCAAGAAGGGGCAGGAAGCACACATGGGGTAAAACCAAAGCAATTATTTTGTTTTGGAAACAAATAAATGCCTAACAGAAATCAGAATGAGGAAAGCTGCCCTGAGCTTGCTCAGTTTTTTATTTCGAAGTTCCTTTGGGCTCCTGAAACACCTTTGGGTACCTGAAATGCCACCCTGATCACAGCTACCATCCCCTTAGGTTATATCCTTGATCCTGAAAGAAAAACCCTACAGGACTGACAGATCGTTCTGAGAAAGAGGTCCCCTTCTCTTCAAAAGCAACCAAGATCAACCAACCTGCATAGCCACATCTACAAGAACATTCAGTCAGGTTTAAAGTCTCTGTTTCCATCAAACCCTTCTCCCATTCCCAGAGCTGTAGTAATCCAGATGGGTCAGACACTGCCATAAGCTCACACCCTCCACGACAGGTATCAGCTCTCTGCTTCTACAGCATCTAAGACAACTCTATCCGAGTTCCTGACTAAGGCTTAACAGCAAATATACTGACAGCAGTAAGCAAAATTGTTTAGAATTCCTATTTTCACCCTAGATTCCCAGAGGAAACAACAAATTTGGAGGATCACCCGGCCGAATCACATAGTTGTTAATACAAATTTCTCCTAGGGTATACACAGCATTTGGACTGAACACTGACACACACTGAGCTTTGCTAGAGATGACAAATGACTACAAAATCCGCACATCCAACCTTCCCATTCCTATTTTAACCTCCTGATGTCTTTTGTCACAGACTCTCGCTTCAATCTAAAATGACTGCCACGGTCTGTTTTAGGGGGGCAGCACGAACCGCTGAGCGGAGCAGCTGCAGCAGCCCAGGTGCGCTCCCGGGTGGGAGGGGAGCCGGGAGGATGCAGCAGCCCCGCAGCCCCGCAGCAGAGCGGCAGTGGCGCCCGCTGGCCGCTCGCAGCATTGCCAGCGCATCCTTCCGCCCGCCCTCGCTTCGGGAAAACGGCTGGAACGGGCAGCCCCGAGGATTCACCAGCACAGATCCCTCTGTCGAGGAACACGCCAGGACACAAGAAGCCCAGGGGATCTGCGGGTACAGCCCATCCCACAGGGATGCAGGTAGGACCGCACAATCCCGGTGAAAAAGATCGTCTCACATCTTTATCTTCTCTTTGTGGTTCCACCCTGCCCAGCTTCCACCCTCTGCAAAATTAAATCCAAAGGGTAATTAATAATCTCCTCAGCAGGAATAGAAGTCACCTCAGATAACACACCCGTGCAACCATCCTGGGGTATCAACACAGCAAAACATCTCCTGTGCACCTGTTAATGAATGGCTATTTCAGAGCAGTTGAGAAGGCTTTATCAGAAACCTGTACTTCAATTATGACCTCTGAGTTATTAAAGAAAGCACAGAGGTGTGCAGAGTCCTATCTCAGCACATGGAAACGTGACCCAAGCACACTGCAGCAAGAATAAAAAGCAATATGCAGAACCGCACTGTCCTGCTCATGAGAGAAAGCAGGGGGACAGGGGCTGATTTCTCTGGTGACCAGTAACAGGACCCAAAGGAACGTAAGGAAGTCATGTCAGGGGACGTTTAAGCTGGATATTAGGAAAAGGTGCTTCACCCAGAGTGGTTGGGCATGGCAACTGGCTTCCCAGGGAAGTGGTTACATCACCAAGCCAGTTGGGATATGAGGATATGCAGGTTGGTATGAATGACACCAGATACCTGAGTACATGACTTGACTTTAGTAAGGGAAGTTTGAAGCACTGAATTAAAAGGAAAAAAGAAAACTTTGGAAAACAAGTTCAGGGTCACTGCAATCACACTTGAGAGCCACAGACTTTTTGCAGCTTGGGAAGAAGTTCCAGCTTAGGTCCAGCTTTGAATTAATCTTTGGAAGATGTCAAGCTCATTAATGAATTATTATTGCTGTGGCTAATCACTACCCAAATCCATGTAAAGCTTAATTTGGAGCAAGAACAAGCAACCTTTCTGCTACTTCCTTACTATTTTTCCTCCAGCAGGAAAATTTGTTTATAAATTTTGGTAATAACCGAAGTTATTAACAAGACTTGTGTTTGCTGACCTGTATTGTTAGGGATGGGAGATGCAGTCACCGAAAAAAACCCCAGACAAAACCAAACTGAAACTCATGAGTCAGACCATAAAAGATGTTCCAGTATATTGACAGTCTAAATGGATTATCTGGAAGCAAAAAACTCAAACAGCAGCTTTTTCTCCAAGAGGGAATGTCCCAAGGATTGGCTCAACATGAAAATTTACTGTTTCAACTCAGTATGGATTAGGCAACTCAGACGTACAGACAGGAGAGCCTGCTGCCAGACCAAGAGGGAGTGAGCCACAGGGAGCAAAGCATTCACGTGGACTAACCCCGAGCCTGCGGACAAGAGAACACGCCACAGGCTGTGGTACACAATTACCTGTGGGTGGTGCTGAAGAATTAGCAGCACCAGCCAGCAGCAGAGCATGAGCTGCTTTTACCATTCCAGCCTCCACCAAGCCAGCCAAGATGCTCTTTTTCTCTCCATCATGCAGCACATGCCCCAGTCCCTTGAGGAAATGGGAAGAGATGTTTTACGCGCACTCTCTTCCCCGCCTTACATCTGCCCATTCCTCCACTCATGGAGCTCTACGCTATTCCTCAAGGCACAGATGTGAAGGACATACCAAGATGAGCCAAGCTTCTTCAAGTTATTTAAGCTTTCCTGAGATTCACCTCAGCGCATTCAAGCAACAAAGCATGCAATTAACTAGAAAGGAAAGCGGTTTTTAATGGCTTCACCAGTAACAAGAGCCATTCAAACTACTTGATAGCAGCACTACTAGTGTCTCCATAGTTACACCTATAAATACAGAACAGTGCACTGTGTTTGCATGGCAAGGTTTTGGTAGTGGGGGGCTACAGGGGCAGCCTCTGTGAGAAGCTGCCAGAAGTTTCCCCTGTGTTTAACAGAGCCAATGTCAGCCCACTCCAGCATGGACCCACCACTTGCCAAGGACAAGCCCATTGACAATGATGGTAGAGTGTCTGGGCTAACAGATTTAAGGAGAAAAAATCCCACGTAACAGCAATTGCAGCCAGAGAGGGGAGCATGTGAGAGAACAGGTCTTCAGGTACTCAAGTCAGTGCAGCAGAATCAGGAGATGCTCCAGGCACCAGCCTTTGAGAAACTGAAATTCTAAGGGTTAATGACTCAAAAAATCGGCCTTTTCAAAAGCAGCTGGTGAGGTGCATGACTTCAAACCAACTTTTGTTTAGCAACAAACTGGTTTTGAGCCAGATGAGGGAGAAGGTCAGTAAAAAGCAGATCCTGCGAGGTGGGATAACGCTTTGTGTCATGCTGGTGTCCTTCCTTACACGAGGGGCTGAGATGTAAAACTCCTCCTCCCTTTCCCCTCTCCCCTGGAAGGTATTGGGACACTCACACACACAAGTAGGCCTGACAGCATTCATCCCTGGCTGAGCTACACTAACGTGAGGCAGCTGTCTTAGGTCATAAACCATCAAAGACCCCCAAAGCACCCCCAGACCCATTTCTGGGCATGGACAGCGCATGATCCACAATGTTACATCACAAGGTGGAAACCCCGCCCCCTTCAGGGGAGGGACCTGGGCATTCCCACCACACCTAAAGGGATTAAGCCAGTGACCTTTGTGTTTCAGGGGCTCCCCCACCTCCCACACATCAAGACCATGACCATCACCTGGACCAAGGGACATTGAAATCACCCACAACTGTCTTGTCACTGGATCCACAGGTGCTGGTATTTTTCCGCTTTTCTTTTTTTTTTTTCCCTTTTTCCTATACTTTTTTATCATTCTTTCCTCATACATATATTAAGTATTTTTATACTTTAATGTTGTTATTTCTATGCATAACCAAAACAGCCACATACCGCCATTCCACTGCAACCAAATTGTTCTAAAATAAACCTGCCATTCCAGTCCTGCAGCCTGTGGAGGACTCCATGCTGAAGCCGGGCTATATCCAAAGGAGGCTGTGACACTGCAGGAAGCCTACAGTGGAGCAGGCCCGTGGCAGGACCTGTGCCCTGTGGAGAGAGGAGCCCATGCTGGAAGAGGTTTGCTGGCAGGACTTGTGATGCCGTGGGGGAGCCACGCTGGAGCAGAGAAAGTGAGAGGAGCCCTCCCCCTGAGGAAGATGGAGCAGCAGAGTCAGCATGTGATGGACTCAGCCCCCATTCCTCATCCCCCTGTGCAGCTGCTGGGGAGGGAGAGAAAATCAAGAGTAAAACTGAGCCTGGGAAGAAGGGAGGGGTGATTGGAATTAACATTTGGGTTGTATTTCTCATTATCCTACTCTGATACAATTGGTAATAAATTAAACTGGTTTCCCCAAGTCAGCTCTGTTTTGCCCAGGACAGTAACTGGTGAGGGATCTCTCCCTGCCCTTATCTCAACCCACACAACTTCCATTGTATTTTCTCTCCCCTGTACAGCAGAGGAAGGCAGTGATGGGGCAGCTTTGGTGGGCACCTGGCACCCACCACACATAACACAACAGACAGGACTTTTTGCAGAAAAGACAAACATGATTCCACTCCATTATCACCCTTTTATTGATAAAAGGACAGATCTTGACAGTGGAGAAAAAAGGATGTTTCACAAGGAGAACAGGAAGTAGCTTCTATTGGTCTTTCAATTCCTTCAGTCTTCTGATAGCAGATTTGACTGTCACTGCAGAGGTGGTACTGGAGGAAGAAGCAGAGTCATTTGCATGTGGCATAACAACTGTGCTGGTGTTATTTATTTTTGAGAAAGCACTAATTATTTCAAATTGTTATCATCTGATTGCACCGTCAAACAGGGTATAACCACTTTTATTTTCCTGACAACAAAGCGTAGGCCTCAGTCCACAAAGCACATGGAACTTCACAGGCTACATCCCAACCCAAATTTCCCAGTCATGCACCCCCCACGTGCACAAACGCGTGGGCTCAGATCCCTCACGACTGCTACGCGTGGGGCAAGAGTGTCTTCTACAGAATTGTGGGGGAAGGACAGCAAAGAAAGGGAGTAAGCAACCGCACCCTCACAACAAAAGTTATTACGATTCAGCTTTTTTGCTTTTACAACAAAAGGAAAACATGAAAACAATTTTTCTTGGAGTACATCTTGTTTTGCCTATTGCAAAGAATAGCAATCAAATCGACTTTGATCCACAGCAATCAAATTTTAACAGAACACGCAACTCCCCCCATCACTAACTCGAGATAGATCTACTTAAGGGTTAGTAGGTCAAAATTTTAAAAAAATTAGATAAAAAGTAAAAAACTGTATTATGCCTCAGCTATATGAGAATAAATGCTGATAGGAGCTTCTTCATTTCCTTACTTGTAAGTCCAGGCACCACCTGCAACTGTCTTCATGCAGGATCCACAGTGCCAAATACCCACAGCCTTCCTCTTCATTTTGGTCTGCAATAGAAGGAAAAAAAGAAATCACTCTCCATCAGCTGAAAAACCCAAACAACAAACTTCAGGCAAGGACTTCAGCATCACACCACAGCACTCCTGCAAGGCAAGTTAAGACAATAAAAGGGTCAGGGAAACCTTTTACTCAAATTCTGCCGAACAGGGAAAGCCCTTCTGAAACACCTTCTGTTCAGATAGACACTGGGACGTTTCTGAAGGCATCATCAAAAATTCTGTTTATTTTGAAGGAGAAAAACAGTAAGGAGTTAACTTGGCCATAACAACTGATATTCTCACCTGGTTTGGTGACTCAGGTAACACCACTGTTCCCAGGACTCCCGGACCTCACCCAGACCCACTTCAAACAGCACCTAAAGAGGGAGCAGTGAGTACTGAACTCCCTCCCCCATGCAAGTATCCATCACCCTGCAGAGGTGACAACAGGTTTGCCCACACCTATGCCTGATTTAGGCAGCTCTGCAGACAAGATTATGAACATTCTCACTTCATGTGAAAGGCAGTTAAGTTAAAAACAAAAAACCAACAACATATCAAAGCAAGAAAGAAAACCCCATGATGAAAATATTTTTAAATTTCCACCCACTTTAAAGATTCCTACTCTACAGCTATCAATAAAAAATATCTGCGCAAAGCATAAGATGATGGGCCTTTCAAACTGTCCAACACTAGATTTAACAGTGAATTTTAATTATGTACACACACAGGTAAGATTACTTCCTATCAGAAATTCTTCTCCATCCAGAGTTACACAGCACACAAAAGTAAGCAACTGCCATAAAAAGTTTAAAGTGGGAAAAGCAAGCTCTGTTCCTCCTCCAGGTATGCTGTTAAAAGTTACTGAAGGGAAAAAAAAAGCCCAAGTCAAGCCTTAATTACCAAGATAACAAGTGTGATGCTTTAATTTTGTCAGGTCTGTTTTATTAACTACGTAAAACATATAATATGGCAACACTGCTCACTCTTTTGTATAACAAAATGTAATTTATGTTTGTTTTCATTTAATTTATGTTTGTTTTCATTTAACTACCACTAAAATGCATGTGAAATGTCTACTCTTTTTCAAGGACTCTGACAGTAGCCCAAAGCTCACCATACAGTAGCCCCTGTCGCAGAACTAGGCATGTTTCTCTTCAGTACAAAAATTACTGAAGCATCAAATCACCTTTCCAGCATCAATAACAATGTGATTTTTAAAGATTTTTGGGGGGCAAGGAGATCTCTCACCTTGCCACAGAAAGAGCAGGTATACTTGGCATGCTGGCTGATTTCAATCTTCTTCACCATTTTCCTGAGGGATGCACCATAACGGGTCCCATATTTACCCACGATCCCGACCTTCTTGGTGCGCTTGGCCTGTTGAGAGGCAAACCAGAATAAGCTTCAGCCCTACAGAGACAGCCTTCTCCTCGCTGCTCCCCTCTCCCGGCATGGCAGCTGTGTGCTGAGCGCCCTAAAGCGGGGCTACAGCCTCCCCCTGCCGCTGGGAAAACTGAGAATTCACAGTCATGGAATGGGTCAGGTTGGAAGGGACCTCAGTGGTCACCTGGTCCAACCTCCCTGCTCAAGTAGGATAATCCCAGAGCACATGGCACAGGACTGCATCCAGACGACTCCTGAGTATCGCCAGTGAGGGAGACTCCGCACGCTCTCTGGGCAGCCTGTTCCAGTGCTCGGTCACTGCTCAGTACAGAAGTTCTCCCTCCTGTTCAGGGCGACCTTCCTGTGCATCAGTTTCTGCCCGCTTCGCACCACCGAGAAGAGCCTGGCTCCAGCCTCTTGACAGCCCCCTTTAGATATTCGTACTCTAGTTTAATTATTTAATTATTACATATTTATGTAATAAAATCCCCTCCTAATCGCCTCTTCAGAGGCTGAGCA
>VWZT01006494.1:833068-876581 GCA_013397055.1 Pachycephala philippinensis
GCAGTGCGCAGGCGCGGGCGGGCCGGCGCGGGCGGAAGTGACGCGGGGCAGGCGGGCGGGAGGCGGTGCCGGTGCTCGGGCCTGGCGGCGGGCCCGCAGCGCTCCGGGCGCGGGGCAGCCCCAGCGAGAGCAAGGGCGGCCTTAGCGCTGCACGGGGGCGCTGGGGAGCCTCCCTCACGGAGAGTCTTCGAGCCGTCTGGAGGCAGTCCTGTGCCGTGTGCTCTGGGATGGCCCTGCTTGAGCAGGGGGGTTGGACCAGATGAGCACCGCGGTCCCTCCCAGCCTGGCCCATCCTGTGGAACCCAGTGAGACCCAGGCGGTGCATGAGCGCCAGCACCGCCGGAGCTCACATTCCTGGGTTTCCACCGAGGGGGTCACAGCAGGAAAGGAGAAGGGGCAGTTCCATTCACTCACCTCGTTTTTAAAGAGAATAAGCAGCAAGTAAATGTCAAAACGGGGAGAGAAAACATGACCAGAACTGCAGAAAAAGTAAATAATGATAAATAAATATAAAAAGCAATGAGGGTGAACTCTTATCAAAAAACATACCAGCCCTAAAGCATGAGATTTCAAGAGTTTTGGCATCGGGTCAGGTTAAGGCAACTTCTAATTTCCTTGCGGTGAACCAGTGCTGAAACCACGAGCCCTGAAAGCCGTGGTATGCTGCCGCAGAGGTGATTCCCAGCACCAAAACACAGAGAGAAAAGCACACCAGTGCCACCGAACTGCAACGCTTGTAAGGGGATTAGCAAGCCATTAACCTCCATTAAGAAATGTAATCCAGTTAGCCTGAGAGCTTTTGTGCAGAGCCAGCTACAGTTCATCCACTCCTGCCAGGAAAGGGCTGGAGCTTCCCGGTCCACCTAGAGAAACCATCCCTAGGTAGTTGTTGCAGGTAGTCTTCCTCCATAGCCACCGTGGCTGCCTCAGCCCATGACAGCTCCCTTCACTTCATCTGTTTAGTTAAGAGGGAATCGAGGAATCGAGTGTACCCTGCAACTGTTACTTTCCCTGGCTGGGGTCTGTATTTTAAAAGATGCTCATGGACAGATGTCACATCCCCTCTTGGCTCTTGCTTTGAGGGTTTGAACACTGGCATTTTTAATTCCCTCTTGTCATTCCAGGCTGCTCATTCCCTGATCAGCCCTGCAAGCTCTTCTGGGAGCTGGTGGGCCAGAGCAGTGTTTGAGATGAGGGCTCAGCAAGGCTTTAGGCAATGGTATTTATATCTCCCCTCAGCTGAATCAAAATCTCATTTGATATATCCTAGGAATATATTTGCCCTTTTCAGATCCTCGTCATAATGATGACTCACAGGATACAGCTTTGATACCAACGTATTAGAAAACAGAAAAGAAAAAGTAAGTTCCTTTGGCTGCTTAGTGACGATATGGTTAAAAAAAAATATAAATTATCAGCCAACACATCCAGAGAATCTACTGCTATTCTCTGGTCTGTATCTACAGAGTTCAGGTTTGCTGTGACAGTACAGCACATGGTCGTATCTATCACCTACCAGTGTCACAGCTCTGGCAACAACCAAACCCAGCTGCCCGGGGTGACAGCCATTCCCAGCACTGCCGAGGTAAACACACATTTCCAAGTGACTGAGAAGATGAAGGACACAAACAGCCCACTCCCTTGAACTCTTCAGCACATGAAGCTGGCCAGCCTGGGGCATGCAGAACACTTAGCTGGAACTGCTCCAGTTTATTGTTCAGGAGTTTTAACCTGTTGTTGCTGTTTTGGCATCCTTGTTGAAAACACACCTTTCTCCAACGGGCAGGAGCACTGATGCAGGTGTCCAAGCAGGTATCCAGCCACAGTAAGATGCTCCAAGATCCAGTAAGATGGGTCTTTTCCTCTACTGGCTTTAGATAATGCCAAAAAGATACAGCTCTATCATCTTCAGCGGGCAGGTGCAAGAGTCCCCGAGAGTGCTGCACGTTCCTGAGCCTGCATGTGGATGTCACTGGCACCCTGCACACTGCCTTGTACAGGTTCTCACCAGCAAGCCTTGGAGATCCTGTCTGAGCCTGCTGCCAGCTGCCCAGCCACCTCCTCACCATATTAATGATGGACTAATGGTGCCATCAGGATAAGGCCTGCAGTCTCTCCCATCCCTTGAAGTAATCACTAACAGCACTTCCCTGCAAGCTTCTTCTCCCCCTTTTTGTCTAGTAAGGATAAAGTGAATCTCAAGTGTATTTGAAAAACCTCTGTATCTGTGCAGCAAACCAAGATTTTATGGGTCCTAACAAAGGGAAGGTGCACCTAGCATTCCTCTACCAGGGCTGGGATTTACCAACATATGGACGAGATGAATTGAGTTCCTAAGCAGCAGAATTCTCCAAGGGTACTTTCAGTGTATCTTTGAAAAGTACTGTTTTGAAATAGCTGTAGCTTTACAAAGAAGAGAACTACTTCTATAGGAGACAACAATATAGGTATACGAATATTGTCTTTTACATTTTTTTTCAGTCAGCAGACAGCAACATTTCTCACCCCTTACTCAGAACAACCCACTTCTCAAGTAGAAAGATCACTCGTCCTACAGACAGATTAAATACTCTGTGTTCAAGATGACAGACATTTAAAAATGTCAAAAAGCATGTCTTCATCACCTGGCCAGCTGCTGAAGCAAGAGCAGTGCTCATTAACTCTCAGCCTCAGACCCAGAGATAAACCATTTCCTCCAGCTGCCCAGTCACAACACCCCTTGCTACTGCTCACACCCCAAAGCACCATCTTCAGTCATGAATGAAAAGCAGTTCTCCACCCAACACAATTGTACACGCAGCCTGTGGGGCATTTCCATGACGACACCAGCTGAAAATGGAACAATCAAACCCTTCAATGCAGGAAAAAATACCTAATATTATCAGGTTGATCTTACAGCACAAATATTTTTCTCCTCTGCCTTGCAAGAGAAGTATTTTTCTCAGTGACTGGTATCTGCACAGAGCCAAGCACATCACCTCCACAGCACATTAGCTGCTGGCCTCCAGAAGCTAAATGTAAGCCTTCCGTTTGCCTCCTTTTCTACAGATCATGGCTGTAAAACACAGCTAACTGGAAGACAGAATGCTAAAATAGAAAAAGTAGCAAAAGCTGGGGAATCACAACTTAAAACAACTTTATATTTATATGGTTCAGTCCAGAATCAGTTTCTTACAAAACAAAAGTCTGCCTGTGTCCCCCTCTCCTCATTCACCTGTAGAAATCAGTCAAGTCTTGAAGAAAACATACATACACCCCCCCTCCCTGAGATGTCAGGGTTAATCCCTGGCAGTCAGCACAAGCTGCACCCTCCACTGATAGAAGAAGCACATGCCATGAAGCAGGTCCTAATATTCAGCATGAGGCCAGAGATGAGTGTGCTGAGGCAGACATGTGCCTAAAACAGGCAATGCACACTTACTGGCACACACACACATTACTTAGTTTCAGGGTGGTAACTTGGTCTTTTCCCTCCTCTTCCCCACCTCCACAAAACATTGAGATCTGTCTGGATCTTTTTACCTCATGGCCAAACTGAATACCCAAGAGCCAGTTTGTGAGTGATTCAAGTAATGGCCAAATTTGCCAGTGAACAAACTCCTAGAAATACAGACTAAAACTTTTGGAAATGGAAAGCTGATTGTTAAAAGCACTCTACAGCTGCTGAGGAGTTGGGTTTTCTCAACAGTTCTGTCTTGGGGACAGACAACCATTATTTGCTTGTTAAACAAAACAACTGGAAGCTGACATGCTGAAACACAGCAGAATGATACTTGCTCATGTCCATTCAGTCACTGGCAAAACCAAGACTGCAAACCCTGCAGGCTGCCAGGTGTGCACTGCACATCTGTCAGACTGTCTTCTCATCCTTTGAGATGAAACATGCCAGAGATACAGAAAACTTTAAGTCTTTTATTTTCAAAAACTTAAAAAATAATGCATGATTGCTTTTGTTTTTTCTTTTTTAATAAAAAAAATATCTCTTAGGTGCCATCTCTTTTGCTGTCACCATTCACTCTTTGAAAAACTCCTCAATACGTCGCTTTTTTTTGGGACTCACTGAACATGTCTCTGCTTCTCCGTCTTGCAAAGCACTGCCAGAGTCAAACTCACAGCCAGCATCAGCTGCCTCCAAAAACAAAACATCATCAGCGTCATCTCTGCTCTCAGAGAAGGTCTTCTGGAAAAGGTCGTAGATCGTCTTCTGCTTTGGATCTGACTGAGGAAACAGAACAGAACAGGATCTGCATCCACACTGTCGTGTAAAACACAGTGAGCAAAATCAGAGGACACTCCCCTTACACAGTGTGTATATATCATACCATATATGATACACACACATACGTATCTCACACATACATAACTCAAAGACATATATCTGACATGGAGGCTAAGAGGCCTCCTTGCAAGTAGCAGGCTTGGAACCTCTGTGGAGAGTCCAAGCCAAGGCATGGATCCTGGGAGAGCTGACAATCTGATCTGCAGCATTAAAGGCAGAACAGGTGTAAGGTCACCTGTGCCAATCTAGATGTACACAAGCCAAAGCCTATTCACCCTCTCCCAGGGACCATCAATATTCTTTCAGGTCAATTACCTTAGGATAGTAACTAGTTGACTCAGCTGTTTCGGAGAAATTGGTTTCTGAAAGACCAGCTTCACCCAGCACTTTGATTTTCTCCTGAATCATTGGCCTAGGAGAGATAAACAGATATTACCGAAAGGAAAAAAGTATCATCAAGGACACTGCTTCATTTACAATGTGTAGATTAAAAAAGGTTACACCTGGGTATAAAATGGCTTTTCTACCAAATTTTGCTGGTTCCTTAACCTGTTCTGCTCTTGTTTATCATCACTGTATGCTGTCTTGGGATATGAATCAATTACATTGGTAACAATTAGAGGATTTTAGGCTATAAACATTTGGAGAACACGCAAATCCAACAGAGAAACTAGTTGACTGAGGCAACACCAATGGTACTAAGTCAGAACAAGAAGATGCAGCTAAAAGGCACTCCTAGTAGCCTGTGTGCTCAGTCTCCAAGGCAAGCAGTGGTAAACCCCACCAACAGATGCATCAGCATTTCAAGGATAACTCCCAACGTACAGCAGGAGGAAGAATCCATCACTGGCACAAGAAGCTGAGAGGTCCCAGCCACACCTGCAGACTGGACACTGAAAGATGCAAGGCCAAGGCGCAATTAATGCATTTACCAAACAGCCTCATCCTCTTGTTCTTTTTCTTGTCTTTAAAAAGATGCCACTGTCCTTTCGAGAGCCATATTTCTTCCCCATTAAGCACTAATGACTGCACAGACAGCATTTCACAAATAAAGGCAGAATTACTGTCATTAACTTTCCATGAAATCTCGGTGATGCATCAGTTTCCAGATCCTTGCATTGTAGGGTTGTAATTACTTGCCATCATGATATTCTGGGAACTGCACAAGTTCAGTTAGTTCATTCATTCCTTTAAACAAGGTAATAAAGATGTAATTTTGGACTTTAAATGAACCAGCTGGTGGATAATTTCTTTCTATCATTTGCAGGTCAGTTCCCTTGCAGCACTAAAGATTCCTCAGATCCTCCCCACCCCCAGATGTCAGACTCCCCAGCCCTAAGGACTAATGTCCACTGATAACTCTCACTGCAGCCAAAAAGGCTCATACCACAACTATCCAGAGGTGGGTCAATAGCACCTTTTTAATCCATCTGAAGGGCTCACTGAAGAGCAAGAGGAAGGCAACAGTGCAGGCCTCCTCCACAGCTCCCTCTCCAAGCACTCAGCAGCCAGATTGCTCCTCAGACCTGATCTACAATACACTGAACCATCTCCAGCATCTGCTGACTTCGTTTGAAAGTCTCAGCACTTTACAGTACCCTAGCACAGCAATGTTCTGGGCTGTTATCTAAGACAATTCCTCTTCCTTACATGAAGACTGTGAAGGTTTTAGATGCATCAGCTCTCCCCGAATTTCTCCTAAGAGCCCTTTCTTTGTCAGGTAACTACTTTTATTCCTCCTGCTTGTCTGCCACTTAGTCATGTCCACTGCAGCCAGGCAATGTCACCAGCTCGCAGCAGCCTTGACTGGCATGTACTGATCCTCCCCTCACAGGCTGTGGGAATCAGCACTAGCATTAACCCCTCACACCACCAATGTGACAAACAGTGGAAACAGGTGGCAGGAGAACCAAAGTGTCTGTCTCCTTACCATAAGTAGTCATCTGCTGTGCCTTTAGCCACCAGGTAGTGAATATTAACAGAGCTGGTCTGTCCAATTCGATGTGCCCGATCTTCTGCTTGGATCAAAATCTTAACGTAAAAACATGACAAATAAAAAGTGAGAACTGCAACATCTAAGAGACAGTGTAAGCACCAGAGAACGGGAAGATCTCATTTCTTCTGCTTAGCAACTCTTTCTTATCTGGATCCTGTTAAGACCTGTATTCTCAAACAGACTAAGCCAAGAAGTAATCTGGTACACCAGGTTCCCAAAAGGCACTGAGCAATTTTCCAAAGTAGAGGTCAGCACTGATGATGGACCCTTTCAAGTCTTGGCTGGGCAAACCCTTAAGAGCTCTGTCAAATTAAGACAGAAGTGTGTTTCCCTTTTGTGCCACCTTCCCCTGGCAGCAAGCTGTGTAAACCAGCCTCCCAGGTTCAAGCCCAGGCACCTGTGGTTGCAGAGCCAGCAGACATCAGAGAAAGAAAGCGGAAAAACCCTAGAGAAAGTCACCTGCCACATTTCCTAATCACCAACATTTCTGCTCTCTGGGGAACATCCAACCCCTGTCCCCTCCAGGACACTTACCCCTGGGTTCCAGAAGAGCTCTGCAAACACCACCAGATCTGCAGCAGACAATGTCAGGCCCATGTTTGCAGCAGTGAGGGAAAGGACAGCCACAGCCTGCTTCTCTGAGGACTGAAACTTCTGGCACAGAGACTGCCGCTCAGCTGAAGATGTGGAGCCGTCGATGCGAATGTGCTCAACATGCTGTGAAAAGGCAGAAGATGCTGTTTAGAGACCTGGTGTCCCCTTTCTTGTATACTCCTTCCATGTTTTAATGGATTCCACGTCCAATGCTGCCACTGAGCAAAGCCACCAGTGTCACTGTGGGTTATAGTCTGGAATGTTATCTTAAACCATTCTTCACGCTACCCCAGCATGACCCAGAATGCTTTAGGAGCATCCATGGAAATCTCACATGAAAAGTTAGACAATTTTGAAGTCAAGAGTAATAACTGGCAGCTCTATCAAGTTTCCCTACAGTATCTTAGTTCAAAAATGTCAGAGCACCACAGAGGCAGGCAGGGATGGTGGGCTTGAGAAGTCACATTCTCCCTCTGAGGAAAGCCTGGAGAACAACGGCCACGCAGGGTAACACTCCTCCAAGAATTCACAAGCTGCAGGGCAGACAGTGGAATTAAAGAACATTAAATACAGTAAAAGCCATTCAGCTAATACAAAGTGCATCCTGTGAGGCATTCACCCTGACAGCTCAGCTCCCTCGGTGAAAGGCACACTCACAAGCACAGCAAGTAGAAATTATCTCTGTCACTAACTGTCCTAAACTATCTGACCAGCCATAAATCCAGGGGGCTCTTCAACAGCTTTGAAGCTGAAACACTGATAAAGTTAAGACAAATCAGTCAGTCACTTACTTTCTTCTTCAGCTCTGCAACTACTGCATCCAGCATTGTCTTGTGATGAGCAAACACCAGGAATTTATTATTCCCACTTTCCAGTAACTCCAGGATGTATTCTCTACATGAAAAAGGAAAAACGCCAAAACACTATAAAATTATGTGCTGAGAGAATACAGACTTTGCTCACAACAAATTCTGGAGACAGTGCCCATCTATACACACACACTAAGAAGCAGGCTAGCAAAAAAAGCTGCAGTAAAGTGCAAGTAGCAAGTCAAGTCTTCTAGAGATTAAAATATAGAAAGGAAAATTCCCTCATTTTTTCTTCACCAGAGGCAGAAAGCTGCCTACATTATACTTGGGTATCAAAGAGAACCAGTTTATTATATCCTACTTGGAACATGACATCCCAGGCCAATCAACTGAAGGTCATCTATACTTAATTACAATCTCACTCACCCATCTGTATTTCTAACTTTGCACAATACACTAAAATAATCTATATGCAGTTAAACTTCTTGTGTTTACTTGGGATTGTTTTTACATCAGAAGAACAGATCTCTAAACAGATTGATCAGAAAAAAATATCTTTTCTTGTAAGGGTTCCCACTGACAATTTACTCCGGCTTAAGAATCTAAATTCGTCAGCTATTTCTAGGAGTTATCCACACTGGCTAATGGCCAATGAAAGGCAGCATAAACTCCTTTTAAATGCACTTAAATGAAAACATCTAGCTTTTCCTATGGACTAGCAGCACAGCTACAGAACCCATTTCTAGGTAGTAACTTGTGTTACAGTCAGGTCAGCTGGAGCCTGAGGAACACCTATAAGCCCATACAGGTGATACAAATGTCATCTTTTCTTGGGAACACCAAAGTTGTTGTGAAGATCAGAAATACCAAGACCCCTGCTAAATACAATACATCTTAGGTCAGCAGCAACTGTCACAAAAGACCAAGAAGGATTTCCAGCACTGTGTTAAGATGGCAGACTACTCTACAGGGTTCATAATGTTCAGATCCCCATTGCACGACAGTATCATTTAACAAAGAAATCTGGGAGAGCAGTGGGACTGCTGGATTTTAAAACAAGTATCAAAGTGAACATTCAGAGTAGTAAGCAGATGCCAACCAACACATCACTGTTATTTTATATCTCATTCCCATATTCTATTTAACAAATGGCATATCATTTCAATGGAAGCAATGGAAGATGTGTCATCAAGGGTAGGACATGGGGAGTGCTGATGATCATAGGACAGTAGCATTACTTAGCAGCTTGTACTAACTGATATTTTAAATGCTACTAAAAGCCAGAAAAAAATGGACTACTTTCTACCAGAGAGTCAAGTAAACAGCACTTCATGGGTTTATATTCAGTTCACACTTGAAACTGAAATAAAAAGAAGAAAGTCTTCTAACTGTTCACTAATATAAAAGGAAGAAACTCTCCTACAGAAATGAGTGCTGGGACTATGAAGCGCAGTTCTGTGCCAAACAGGCAAATTTTGCGGCAAGGTCTGCAACTGAAATCACACAGTGCACATCAGTTGGTCCTCACATTTGGAGAGCTGTGGAAAGTAAACTGTTTTCATATTATTAGCATACTACTTATTGGAAAGTTATGCTATGACCTAAAGCAACTCCTTTGCAGTCCCAGCAAAAAGGCTAAGGATGAAAGGGCACAGAAAGGAATTATTTCTAGGGAAGAGACAGTTAAAAGCACACCTGTGGTACAAAACTTTTGCTACTGAGATCCCATGTGAGCCCTGTGGAAGAGCCAAGAACTTCAGTAGGAGCTGTGAGATTCCCAAAGTACACTACAACTGAAGCTTAGCCCATCTCATAAGCTTTTTGGTTCAGGATTCCAGCTGCAGCAGAACTGCAGCATTTGTTTTCTCAAATTCTGTTAATGCTTTTAATTCCCCTGCTCATTAAATTGAAATAGGGTCCAGACCAGGGAATCTGATCCAAGTCCCGAACACAAAGTCATTTTTAATGGTTCAAATGACAGTTTAGATCTGCATCTGGAATGAAATCAGAAGACTTATTCAGCCAAAGAACTCCAAGAGAAGAAAATGCTTAGTGCATTGTAATTACAATCAAGTTTTTCTAGGCTGACTTCAGGCTATGCTTCATGTGCCTGCACTGTTATCTCTAGGGCACTGTCTCCCTGTTCTCGGCAGAAAACCACATTTTACTGGGCAAGAATGAGGCAACGACACAGTGCTTACACCACTGAGCGGATTTTAGCTTCTGCTGTTTTGCTGAAGAAGACGAGAAGAGCTTCCTTCTGCTGTTGTTTCTGTAAAAGGAAAAAGATAAACAAATTTGAGTTTCAAAAATGCCTTTTCTCCTTCTTGGTTACAGATCTCAGATGTCTGCTGCTGCCAATAAACACTTTGCTAGGAAAAGAAAATCAACCTAAAAAAGCACAACAATAGAGGCCTGGTGGGGGAAATCTCCTACTCGCCATTGGGTACAGCAGATACTCACACAGTCCTGACACCTCCCTTCCTACCTCCTACTCAACTCCTACGAGCTGGATGACAAGTGTATCACAAATGCTGTTTTAGTTGAGAAAGTGTGTCCCAGCTAAAATGGCAAGGAAAAACCCCTAAGTTCTTACAGAACTGTATTAGCAACCTAGGATCCTAGAACATGCATTTTCAACCCATACAAGGAAAACAAACAAGAAAAGCAAAAATAAACCCTTCACATTTTTGGCTACTGCTCTGTTCACAACACAGCTCAAACAAGGCTGTTTTTGTAGGCTGAATGAGATTACAAGGCTAGACAGCAGGGTAAGTAGAGAGGCAGGCGATATGAAAGACAATTAGAAATTACTAACAAGAGAGAAAAAAGAGAGGAAATGGTATTTCACACAAAGGGACAAAGTAGACCACTCAGATCAAAAGCAAATCAAGCTGAGCTAGTTTTGATTGTGCTGTACACTTATTTAAAACTGTGCCTTCACATAAGGTGTGGCTCTGACTTTCTTGAAACTCAGGGTACTGTTTTTTCACTGATGTTTTTAAATAAATGTACCTGAAATAGCAATGGCTCATCGCAAAAATAGCTTCTGACTTACACTTTCATATGCTTTGGCCATCTTCTTTGCTTCAGCTGCCAAGACAGCTTTGGTCTTTGCACTAATGCCTTCAGGAGCCACCACAACCATTTTGCGCTGCTTTGCTGGAAGCTGGGAAAGCACATCTGATTTCAGACGTCGGATCATGAGGGACTCTTCCAGTAAAATCTTCAGTTCAGTTAAGTTGGATGATCCAGAGTAGTCCCAACCCCATGGCATCTGGGAAAGATCAAAGCAGTTATCAGTGTCAAACCTGTAAGAGACTGCTCTGCAGGCAATCCAAAGGCAGAATAAATTTCCAGGGAAACTGGACAAGGTAAGACCTTGACAGTCAGCAGGAGATTTGACAAAAATGGCAATCAGGTAGAAACACGCAAACGAATCCACCCAACATGAAAAGGTTACTTACAAGCTTCCCTTTTTCCTATCTACAAGAGTTCAGGGAGGTGCAGGGAAGAAGACTATGCAGAAAGGTGGCAGGGATCCCTGCTCCAGCCCCATGCCCTGGTATTCACTCTCACACAGCAAGGTGTTGCTGCTCTCCACCTGCAGCTTTGAGCAGGCCAAAAGAACTCACTGCAGTTCTGTGCATGCACATTTACCTCAGCTTTAAGCAGAGACACACGAAAATATTCTGTAACAGCATGAGGACAAACATCCTTCAGATGCCTTCACAGAGTTGTTACACTTGTCTGACATGCTAGATCAGAACTGCCTGTTCTCCACTGTGACCTGACTCCTGCTCTGCTTCCTGACATACTCTATTTCTGCCATTACCGTGTTTGGCTCAGACTCAAGCAAACCATAAATAAACTGTGGCCCAAAAGACATCACTCCAAACATTGTCTCTTCAAAGCATCATCACTTCAAAGCTCCTCTGAACAAACCATTTATTTACTCCTCCTTGAAGCACTCCCCTCTGAACCTGGCCTATCCTCCAAGATCCTGTGTGCAGGCAATATACACCTGTTCAATTAATCTCAGCTCTTCACTTCTCCTACCAGTAACCCCACAGCCTATCATTTGTTCTCTGAGAAAGAACAGTGGCAGCAAAATTGGTACATTCTCCAAAAGAAGCATTTTTCAAACAACTCTCTTTCGGAGAAGAGACCAATATGGTTTTAATGCTGAAGCAAGAGAAAAAAAGAAACCTTTCTGCTTAAATTTCACAAATAAGCATAGGGAATAAAGCTACAGGAATACTGAAAACCAAGGTGGGGAGGGAGGTGAAATCTTCCTCATAGCTCTAGTTCTAAGCAATACTGGCAGTGTCCAAAAATACAACTTCTGGTCTTGGAATAACAATCCAAAGTAAACCCCTACATATTCCCTCCTGAAATGCACATAATAGACATGTGAGGAGCCTCAGCACCAATGCCTTTGATCAGCTGCTCCACTCTTAGTGTGCTACATTAATTAATAAAATAGATTTAACCTTGAAGATCTATATTGCTTTTGTCTTGCCCAAGAGAAAACTGCTACAACACATAAATGGAAGTAAAAGAGAAAGCAGCTCCAAAATATTCACTGCATCCTCCACCCTCTCCTAGAATGCACGAGACGAAGAATAAATCACACTAGCCGTAAGGTTAGTCATGCTACTGACTGTATTAAGGGGTGGTGCTTTGATGGAACAGGGATGAGAACATGCTGTGGGACAGGAAGAGGAGGAATCAAAGAGCTTATAGGCAAGTAAGACCTCTCTGATATCTGAAAGTGAACGTTCCTACTTCAGGTTCAGATAAAACAATCTGCAATTCTATTGCCATACTGTACTGATGTGAGCCATTAACTGACTTCAGATTCTGGTACTTATGGCCATCATTAAACTCATTTGACTTAATCTATTCCTACATAATTATGGCACCATCTGATTAGCTACAGTTGGTTCATTAAAGCAGGAAACAATTCAAACCCTAAACACAAAGCCAGTTTGAATCCTGTAGAATTAAAACACTGGCTCTGATGACAGCCCAGTGGTGTAGGGCTAGAGCTAATAACCCCACCTGGATCTTAGCCAATGCCTCAAAAAACCAACATGGGTATCACTGCTCTGCTTCCCTGAAACCAAGAGTGCAACACAGACGCATCCCTCAGGTCCACAAAAAGCTAGCTCAAGTCTAGCTGGGTTTATTAGCTTTAGGCACTCTGTATGAAAGCTGATGTTGCTGAGCCACAGCCTTTATGCTCCCCTTCTGCATTTCTCAGGCTCCATGGGCTCAGCAGAGCGGATGTCAGAACCAAGAAGGACTCCCCTGGTGCTGTGCCCAGCCTCCAAAGCCCACAGCCCACACTGCTCAGTGCACTGAGCGGAGTAGGAGGGATCAACATTATTAGGCTGCTCAGCAAGGCCTGCTGTGGGGCCTGGATACTCCTTGGGCTACCCCGTTCCACTCAGAAGCCCATGTTTTCCCACTTTCCACTTCCATAACAAGCAAATCATACATATGCTTTGTGTCCACAGTTTGTAGCCAAATTGACTTCAGAAGAGCAGCATCCTCATAAGGGAAAGAAAAAGGCACACAGAGCCAAGATAGCACCTACTGTCATATTAAAAAGCACATACAGGCAGAGTCCCCACAGTATGTTTAGGTTATGTATTTCTTATGGTGCTGGAACAATTTGCAAACAAGAACACATCCTAGCTCTATGCTGCACCTAGGTAGTTATAAAGAGATAATTACTTTTGGAATTATTAAAATTTAGCTTAGTATACCCTAATGTGGAAAAGAAAAGAAAAGAGAGAAAAAAGAGGGACATTTGTTTTGCCAAAATACACATCTGGCTTTGATCCATAACATTCCAGAACACATGCTTCCAACTGTGATTTTCTTACCAAAGTGTTACAGCATCTTACATGAGTCAGTAAACTTATTACAGTGTTAGCAGAAGCTGCCAAACTCTTACAAATTCAGAGCATGTGCTCAGATAGAAATTACTTAATATTTGCCAACATCAGCCAGTTTGAAAAATGAATTCACAGCGTGTATTTTGGGAAGCAGTCTTGGGACAGCTTGTAAATAACAGGTGACATTTCACTTGCTGCGTTTTTAAAAGTACAGATGCGGGGAGGTTGAATTAATAAAAAATTATAAACTTTTATAACTTTTCTAATCAGATCTGCCAGATATTTGCAATTTTCTGTCGTAACATCTTGAAACAGAAACTAGTCAGACTTTAGTTTTAAACTGAATGGATCAGGTTTGCCAATTTTTCTTTAATCCTCTAATGCAATCAGATTTATTATTAATACCAAAACATTTTTACATAACACCTTTCATCCTTACAGATCTTCAAAAGCCTTGCAAAGCCTCTCTGGTTCTGTGCAATTCTAGCCCCACTCATAACGCTGCCAATTTCAGGACAGAAAGAACTTGTTTGAGTATTGACAGCAGAAGTACCACAACAGTTCTTCAGAGAGGATGCAACTCCTAACGCAGTCTCAGGTTAGAGCTGCAGCAACAAATGTGAGGGACACTCTACAGTCATGAGGAAACCAACTACAATCATCCAAACACCTTTTAAATTTATTCATTGCCCAGTGGCAACCCAGTATTCAGCAGTCCTGTTTTTTTCTCTATCTACATCTCTTCATTTCCAGCAGCCCCACTTCTCCAAATAACCAAATTCTTCCTAGGTTCACGTTATAATTTACTGACATTACCTGTAACAAAATGTCCCAGGTGAGCATGGAGAAGGCCAACAATGCTCCACTGTCTAGGAGGGACAGGTCAAACATAGAAACAAAAGTGTACTAGAAACCCTGCTGAGGTTCTGGAGGGAAGCTGATATAGATTGTGACCTCCATGCTGAGTTTCACTGCAGGTTGAAAAGGCATTTACAGTGAACATGCTATTACAACCTGGATCCTATAAAACTATTTTATTTCTTTTATCCAAGGTCCATGTGCCTCATAACTGAAATGACAGCTACTTGTGCAGAACTTTACCCTTAACAGGGCTTATCAAACTCCAAACCTACTTAGACTCACAGGCTGCAAATCAATTTTCCTTTTTACTGCAGAAAACCACAAAGATTAAACCGTTTCTCTTCGTTTCCCTCTAGGAAGCATTCTGAAAGGAATGCTCAGAAAGGAATCTTTCAGTTTTAAAGATAATGAAGCTTAGCAGAAGATGTGGCCTCTCCCTCTGCATGATTCCTACTGTGGATGGAGAGCCAGGACTGATGCTCTGTGATTCTACAGGCTAATGGCCTTACTCTAATCAATGGCATCAGCACATGACTGCCAAAGCCAATTAAGTGCTCCTCTGACGTGCACATTTGGACATACATAGAACAGCACTACACTGCCTATGAAAGCAAAAGTGGGCATTCCTATCTAGGAAAAAGGGGATTCAAAAATTTTATGAGACTGCAGTAAGAATCTTCTTGGTGGAAACTTGGTGTATGTTAGCTACCCCAAACAGAAACGAAAAAAATCACAAAAGCCCTACAAATAGCTGTAACTATTTTTATGGCATACACCGATGATGTTCAATTCTTCGCTCAATATTTCTGAACACTGAAATGGTCATTTGGTGTTTCCAACCACTTTGCTAAACACTCTGAATTAGAGCTGTAGGGAGATTTGAGTCCTTCTTTTGTATCTATGCAACCAGCACAGAAGATCCTAGAGCCTGCGTATACAAGAAGCAGCAGCAAAAGCTGTTCTCTTAGAAGTGTGTGTTCCAACACACACAGCAGCCCTAGGGATGGCAAATCCAAGAACAGGTGAGTTGCCCATACCTTGGCAGCAAGGCAGACATTTGCTATCATGGCTGCAAATGCTGGCTTCCTGCAAAGCCAGATTCTCGCAGTGGTTGGACTCAGTAACTCTGTGGAAACAACTGCTGAGCAGCTGGCAGATGGGTTATTTTCAAAATATGCTGAGGATTGCATCCATTTCCCAAATTAGAAGAGGGTGGAATACAAAGATATAGTCTGCAAGTCTTCATTTTTTTTACTTACCTGCAGGTATAAAATCCAAAATCCCAAGCAACAAAGGCCTTTATCTAACACTGACTAAGACTAGAAATTGTTTTTTTCGGTTTGTTGCTTTTTTGTTTTGGGGTTTTTTTTTGGTTCGTTGGTTGGGTTTTTTTGGTTTTTTTTACATGAACTATCCCAAACCTGGAGCTGCTTAAAGGCTCCATAGTTACTCTGCCCATTTAAAAAACTCGGGGGGGCAAGATCTGATAAAAATAGGCTCCTTTCACCAGTTACAGCCACATTTGTTTGGGGATTTTTTTTTTCCCCAAGCTTTTTATTTCCATGGCTTTCAAGGCAAGAAGCACTACTGCCTTCATGTCTCAGGCCCACCACTGCAGCACCTAGACCTCCTCAGCTTAAGAGCTTTCAAAATGTTACTCTGCAGAGAGACTTTCTCAAAAACAGATGTAATATCAGGCAGAAAGAAGAAGGAAGAAAAGAAAAAGCCTCCACATTTAGCAGAGTCCCAGTTTGCCACTTTCCCACTGCAGTACCTTCCTGGCATCACAGTAGCGCAGCCCGAAGGAGTGGAACTGTGGGAAGAAGGTTGGCTGGACAGCGGCGATCTGCGTGTAGAGCTCCGCGGGCCGGGACATGGCCGGCGTTCCCGAAAGCAGGATCACTCTCTTGGCAGCCTGGGAAAGCCAAGCAGGGCGTCATTATCATACAGCACGCAACAGAGCGGAACTTAAGAAGTCACCCCAGTCCTGAAAGAAAATCCTAGACCACCCTGTTCAAGTACCCTAAATGGAAGAGTGCTTCACTTTCACAGGTACTTTCCGCCGTCACTGCCTGAAGACACTCAAGGACAGTGCTTCAAACTTCTAGGGAGTAGGACAAACCACACAGTTGCTTAATAACCATCCACATGCTCTAAGGGAAGGGGACGTCCATTTTTACTACAGTACTTTCTGAATCAGCATTTACCCACTAGACATGTTAGTATCTTACACCTCGCTCAACTTTTCATTTGGCATCAGCTATCACAGGAAAATGACACACCCTCTCAGCTACATCCCCCTCTCTAAAATAAATTCTCTCATAATAAACCTGCCACAGCAAGCCACAAGCACACTGTCTTTCTCACAAAAGCACATACAAAGAAGAAGGATTTTTTTCTTACTTCTTTGTTCATTTTTTAAAAAAAATTACACTAGCAAGGAGAAAAAATGAAGCTCTCTGAAGCAGGGCCAGAAGAAGATCTGACAGCCAATGGTGAGTATAGGCACAGCTGGCTGGATGCTAGAACATGAGAGAATAAATACAAATCATGGAAGAAGATTGTAAAATGTGTTGTAGGGGAGACAGGAAGAGGGCGGAAAACCTGCATCTAAAGTAGGTGCTCCCAAGAAGTGGGGGAAAAAAATTACACTATAGACATTAAAGTCTCCAAGATGCACTTCTACCTTCATACCTCCACTATTACCTAATTCTATTATTAGATAAAAGCTATGAATTTCTACTGCTGTAAATTCACATATTGTAGTTAAATTACACGTGCCTTGCAATTTCCTGCATGGTTTAATGCAGGTTCATTAAAATAACAAAGAGATTGTTGAGTGACATCTGTACCAACAGCTCATTCACATTTAAATGAAAAAGAAAATTAAATTCTTTTATCATTTCACTGAGATCAACAAGTCACCCAGATCTATTCAGCTGTTTCATCCACTTACCAACCAAATCTGGTGGAAAAAGAGTTCCGGAAATTATTTCAAGACTCTATCAACTATTTATATATAGGTTGTGATCAAGGTGGGACTTGCTTTCTCCAATAATCCCTATTAAACAGATCAGAGGGAAATGTGATCACCACCAGGATCAGACAATTCCCATGAATGTTTAAAAAAGCAGGATATTTACTGAACTAAGTAAGAGGAGAAGTCAAACCTTTGAATGTGTCAGAAGGTAAGAGTTAGTTTGCACAAGACAGAGGTGCCTACGCTACTCAAAAGAGGAAGGAGTCACAGAGACCAGAGATACCAGATCCCATGAGGAAAACAGTGATCATGCAGGAATCAGGTAATTTTTTTAAATTAAGGTAACACTAGAGGACAACTGAACAGAACCTAGACAATATCTGACACCTTGCAGAAATCTTTGAGGAGGAAACTGACACTACCCTGAGAAATCTGCTGAAATGCAAGACAAGCAAGTCCCACAAGTGCAAGAAACCTCCAAATTAAACTTGTTCCTCTTGGACCAACAGAAGGCAACGGACAGAAAAAGGAAAACATGAAGGTCACAGGATTACAAACATTTCATGTAAGAAAACTCTGGGTCAAGCTAAAGCAAGAACACACTCAAAACAGACCAGGGACATTATAAATGCAACATAAACCCAAACGTGTGGAAAGGGTTTATGCCGTTCTCAAGGCTCTTCCTCTTCAGAGGGTGTTCCCCAGGAGCTGCACAAGATGAGGCTGGAACACTAATTCCCCAGTAGTCACAACAATTAGTCAGGCTCCTTCCCCAATCCCTAAATAGGTGTCAAAAGAGAGGATGATGAAGTTACAGGTTATTTGAACTCAAAACTTGTCCAGCTGCTGCTTTGCTGTGTGTAACTTATTTCTGAACAGACAGGGTATTCAACCACTGCAAGCTCTTACCAAGGGCTGTGACATGTTTTCTAATTAACCATTTTAAACAAACTGAAAAGTAAAAAAAAACCCAATAAAAAACAACAACAAAACCAACCAACCAACCAAACCCCAAAAGACACTAACTCTACAAGAGCTGTGAAAAACTTCAGAAATTAATTCCAGAAAATTTCATGGAACATAGGTGGTCTAACTCATTATCCCAAAGGTCCCTTTCAGTTTTAAAACCCGTGACAGATGGAGCTCAAGAAAGAACAGAAGAAAAAAAAAAACAACCTAGGACGACAAATTTCCAAGTGTTGAAGGCTGACTTAAATTCTGGATGAAAGAAATGGCTTTGATTCCCATTTCTTTTTCTAGTGGCAACCCATTTTGAATAGATGCCAATAAAGATTTGCTCCTGCAGAGAAGTCTCTGCTGATCACTGCTTAATTCTTGTTTCCTGCTGAACCTTCTGTGCTGCCAAGAGTAAGCACGTAGCCTCTTTCTTCAAAGGTCTGTAACGATAATATAGAACAACACCACAGAAAAGAAGATTGCAGGGGCCAAAAAGGACTTTCTAGCAAAAGCAGATCTGTAATCAATTGACACATATTTTAACATAGAAGAACTAATATTAGCTGCTCAGGTGCATTTAGGCATGAAGTTCATGCAGCTGCTGGAGACCTGGTCTGCAGTTCTCATTTACTAAGTAGCCTAAAACAAATGTGGCTTTGTAGCGTTACACAATACCCCAGCAAGAATTAATTCCACAGCTGTGAGAACATTTACAAAAGTCACTTTTGAAAGTCAAAGAATAATTTAAGAAATGATGGCACTTACTTTAGAGGTCAAGACCCAGCAACCAGCAATTCAGAGGGGAGTAGGCGAGGCGGAGGGGTTATGTGACAAACAAATAATTGAACATGCAAAGAGCCTCATTAACATACAATGACTGTCTCTGTGTTAAATGAATTTCACAGCATGTGCTCTGCCGTATGCTAACAGACTGACATACTTTTTTAAATAAGTGTGGCTGGTTCTGGCTGTACAATTACTCGTGTCCCCAGTTTTTGCTTACGGTGTCATTTTGAACTGCATAGCTTAAGAATAGCTTATCCTGCAAAATGAAAAATCTGAGAAGGACCATAATAAAATAATCACCTGATGGAATAGAAGATGTGATAAAGGGGAAGAGTAGCAGCTGCTTTGAGAAGTCTGTTTCTGTACTTGGGCAGGAGATAGAGCTCTGCATTTCATAAGATGATCCTACAGTAATTATTCCAAAAAATATAAATACTTTTCCCTATTGTTAAGTGACATCTAGACAGACAATGTGTGTCAAACAGCAGTGATAAGCTATGACTGAAGCAAATTAAACTGCCTTCCTATTCCAAGAAGGAAAAGAAATTGGAAGGTAAGAGCAGATCTGAAGATGAAGCCCTGAAGGCCCACAGCTTCTTCGGTTTCAAGACGAAGTTCCTTCTCTCAGCAGGTGACAAGAAGGAAAGGTTTATTTATCTAATCCATACAGATTTGTAACACCTAAAGACAGCTGCTGTTTATTTCCTGACAGAAACAGAAATTTTTGTGTTCCCTCCTCACCTTCTACCTTCAGCACGGACCTGTTTCCCTCCACTATTTTTAAGCTGCTCTATGGCAACAAGCACAAAAGGTTTAGATTCCAGCCACACGGTGTATTTGGACTCTCATAACAAAACCAAAGACCTTTAACCCTGCAAACATCAGGATGTGCATCAGACTATTAACTGAAACAGCAGCTCAATGGGAACAATCAAATTAGTAATATTACTCATGAGTTGGAGAGCAATACTCATAGAGAGCACAAAGAGTATAAGAACACTTAATGCCACTGGAATTTTTTATTAGATAGTACCTTTTATTTCTCAGTTTCCAATGCAATTCTCCACTACTTTTTGTCATGCCTCCAAGAAACTCATCCATTTTCCATTGGGACCTTCCCTAGTTTCCACGCCTTGCAGTACTCCATGCAATTCCAGAAGAATAAAGACCATGCAGCACGCTGGCTGGTCAAAATAGGTAGAATCTTTTCCACTCTGGTCCCCAAGAGATCTCACTATAGATCAGTGAAAAAGTTCTGGTTTGTTTGTTTCTTCTCCATCTACATCCCCGAGGCTCTGCTGTTTCAAGGATATGGGCAGTATGTGTACTCCCTCTCCTACGTTTACGTCTCCGAGCCAGTCTAATCTTAGAAGAAAAAACAAAATGCTTACAAAAAGTGTAATACTATTGACACTTTCTGCCTCTGAGGGAAGCAGATGCAGGGCAGAGGTGAAGGGAACAACCAGTGTTGTCAGTACTCCCAGGAGAGCTTAGTCCCAAACAAGAGACTACAGAAAACAGCAAGATGACAAGTAGTTCCTATTACCAATTGCCACAGCTTTGAATTAGGGGCAAGGACATGCCAGGCCTAACCAGGCCTTTCGGTGACTCAGCCAAAGCCCAACACTGTGAAGCTATTCTCACTTTGATGTGCATGGAAACAAGACACAAAGACCACTTTGAACACAGCAACCTCTAGCTCTTGAGTACTGTGAGAGGTGCTGCAGCTGGGGACAGATCTCAGGCAGCTGCTGGCACAGACCTGCTGCTGTGAAAGCTGGCTGACTTTGAAAGCAGGATTTTTGCCACATGACCAAGCATCAAAGAACTGTTTTCTACTACAGTTTTCAATCAATCCTCCTCTGTAATTCTGCAGGGATGCACACAGACTGTGTGCATACTCTGCCACCTGCTTCCATGTAGGCAGACAGAGCATTCTCCCCCACGTACAAGTCTGCACACCCACAAGTTTGCACATCCACTGGAACATGAAGGGAATAAGAAATATGGCCTAAACATCTTGCTGCTGCTATTTCACCCTTACTGTTCATGCAATTGTAAGTTCCTCTCAAAGTTCTATCCACTAACAGTAAATTTGACATAACATGTCTATGTATTTACTCTAAACTAATGACAACCTGGGGCAAGTGTCATAAGCCATGAGGCAGCAAGCACAGCCACTGCATACATCCAGCCATTATACAATATCTTCCTCTGTCTCAAGTAAAACTCTTCTGCATCTCTGGCAGGGTAGCAGCTAAGTATGTCCGAAAAGATACTGAGTGCTGCACACACAAAATTTGCAGCTTTTGTTAATATTAAAAACATGTCTAAAAATTCCCAACTGACAAACTTAGGTGACATGTTTAATACATGGCTTTGCTTGACAATTTCATACCACACTTGTCTGCAATATATACAAGAGAGCAGGAAAAGATGAATTATTACTGAGTGGCTAAAAACACCATTTTGAAAACCAGTCAATGTCAGATATTAAAACTAAAATAAGGTTTTAAATGCTGTAACCATAAGCTAAAGATTTCAGAGGTGGAGATTCAGTTTGGCTGTCTAAAAAGACAAATTAGAAATAAATATCCAAGGTAAGTCATCTTTATTATCAATGTACTGATTTAATCTGATTATTGTGCAGTTCTGTATAAACACTTGCAACAACTTATGTATTTTATTTATTAATCAAACGGAGAAGTCAAAAGAGCAGTTTCTATTGAGATAAGAAGAATTAGTTAAGTATGGATGGAACTGACAGAAACATATCTGTCTCCAAAACATTTTAACTTAGATCTGTCCAGTGTCATTATAGACTCATAAATCTTTGTAGCATGTAAGGACCAAGGATCACATTTCTTAAGTAGATTATTTTTTTCTCTCCCTAAAGGTCAGTTCAAGCTTTTATGCTTTAGGACATTGAGATCCTCATAGGAAATATAAGCAACTATGGCAATTTCAGATAGTTAAAGTAGTATAATGCTAACAGTTAGAAGTGGCAATGCTTAGAAGGTAGACGAACAGGGGCTCTGGTTCCAGCATTGGCACAGCTGCACACTGTGACCTTAAGGTAGGGACTGAGGTACCAGAAGCAGTTTACCTATCAAGGACTTGCCTACAGTTACACCTTTTTCTGATCTCTTACAAGAGTCCTACTACTGCTCAAATCTTTTTAACATAGAGAAGGCAAGAAGAAGAGTATTATCCTCAGCAGCATGTTTAGCCACACCTCTGATTCAGTAATTTCAAGGTATCATGTAAAATAATGAAACTACTCCTGTTTCTACCCCACTGGCTACTTAATATAAATAGGACATAGTATGGTTGTTAAATTCAGTATTCAAGTGATGAAAGTTCCTGATATTTTGGCAGTTCTTTAAAATACGAAAACATTGGTGTCATGTGCTGTGGCAGTAGCGACCACAGCATCACTCACTAGAAGCTGAAGACACAGCTGCCAAAGGGAATAGTTTTAGAACAAAATGCCTATGTTGGAAAGCAAGGAGGAAAGAAAAATGGCTATTACAGCAAATACTTCAGAAATTTTAGTCAGTAAGCAGGCAAACAGAATTTACCTGAGCATCTAACACGAAACATCTGGTACTGCATGCTCATTCCACGTGAGACAATGCATGATATGAACATGAAACTCTTAATGCTTTCAGAAGACTGAAATTCAGTTTCAGAAGCATCAGCTCTCAATTCTTTAAGACCAGTGATGTGACAGCATAAAACTGTAAATTCTCAGGAAGTGCATACAGGCAATTAACCTCTGCCTAACAGCTACCATCTTTCACTCTCGTATCTTGCAGCCTGCAAATAATTTTGACAAGTTGATCCTTACAAAGCTTCAAGTAGCAAAGGATGAGGCTGCTTTTTGAGCATTTTGCAACGAGGCGAATTTGTTATTTTCCACAATTTTCAGACATACACCCTAATTATTGTATTTCAAACTGCTCATAGAATTGGACCTCCTACTTAGTTTCCAAACATTAAAAGCCTGAAGTGATTTGAAAACCAAGAGAAAACCACGAGTCAGGCCTTTAAGGAGAACAACGAAGTTATTCAAGGACAACCACCTTCAGCTTGCCATTAAGAATCTTGCATATAAAAGTTGGTTGCTATAAAGCCATTGCAGATCAAATCTTCTCTTTATACATACTTGCTGATTAATTGCTGAAGAGGAACTGCATTTACCTTCTTCTAATGTACAGACCCTGCAGTGTCTAGAAACTACCCATAACTTAAATCTGTATCTGTTAGAGGCTACCAGGGAGAGTTTGATTCTTCGATCCCAGAACAAGAGACAAATGTTAGAATTTACATTTCTCCTGGTATCTCGTAATTGACTACTGCCTCCCTTCTGTGGGCCACTTGTCCTGCTAACCTCCCATTGTGCCATTTCCCAGCAGTCCCGTACTGTGACCAGCAGGAATGCTCCTAAGCCCCAGCCACACAGATACGTTGGAAGCCTGCAGTAACAGTCTAGAGCCCTCAACCAAAGCCAGGGAAGGCCCCAGGCAATGTCATTCTGACATACAGCAGCGATTGGTGTGCTGAGAAGTAACTGAAAATTATTATTTTCATTTAACAAGCTATTTTGACACCACTATATTCTTTCTACTCTCCCTAAATACATTCAGTAAGTTCTGACATTCCCTTTTCCCTGTCGCCACAGAACTCATCAGTGGCAGTACCACAATTGTACCAAGGGAGCTTTTGAAGTTGTTTTGTTAGGTTTTGCCATCTAATATTTGTATAGAAACAAGTGGTAAAGCTGAATTTCACTCTTGGATCTACACTATCACCTGAATTTCCCCTTGTACACCAAAGGAAATCAGCTGCTGGCTCCTAAAGCTGGTAAGTGGAGCAACACTGCCCTGGGAGCCTGGCATTAGCAGTCTGAGGTTTGGCACCCAGCATACACACCTTGAGTAGAGGCATGGCAGCTTGGCAGCGTGCAGTTTTTGTATTCTTCAGGAAATGAGATTCATCCTGAAACAAAACAAGCATGAAGGCAAAGTCAGTTCGGATCCACAGTCCAAATGCAGGTTATAGAACAAACTCCCAGTATTACAAGCCTTTCATTCAGAGGATATTTCAGGCATTGGGACAGTCACATCAAATTCTAAACAAAAAGACAGGATGCAGAGTAGCAGGCTTCTTGCATTCAAACCTGCAGCTGTGAGCAAACAGAACAAAAATCAAACCTTGCAGGCATGAATCATAAATGAACACCAAAAAAAAAGTGAGCAGAGGGGGCTGGAGAGGGAAGGAGAAAGAGGAACATTATTTCCATAACTGATGCTCGTTTGCCCCTATGTATTTTTTAAATGCAGCAAACACAGGAGGCCTATACAGTGCCAGTTCCCTTAATAAGGGGTTAATGCAAATGATAAGGAAAAAAGAAATCTAATTAAGATCCAACTGTTCTGCTGATAGGGCTCACCAGGTGGGTAATAGTCTCCTGCTTCAGACATCACCCTTAAACGGGCTTCACTTCTACTGCTGTAGTAAGGCAGAACTTAAGACACAAAAAGCAACTGGCACCCTCCAAGGGTATATTCTCATGTTTTCACGTGTGTAGTAACAAGCATGGAAAGGCAATGCAACTGCTTAGCCCCTCAGGCACACCCTTCTCCCTCCTAAGTAACAAATAAGCTACATTAATTTTCCCAGCCACCAAAAAAAGACTGGAAGAAAAGGCAGGAAAGCTCAGCACTCAGGAGGACTACTCTCATCTGTAAAAACCTACACAGGGTCCAAATTTGAACATATAAACACACAGAAAGAACATCCGCCAGTTCAGGACTGGTTAAAAGTTCCAAGGCAGTAGCCTCAAGCCTACAAAATAATAATCTGCATTTTCACCTTGACAGAATGTTTTGTCAGAGAGTGTGTAGGAGAAAGAAATACAAAAATGAAAAAGATCAGTTCCCCCATGAGTAGTTTGGTCTCCAAAGAACACCATCTATTACCACATTCCCATCTGATGCTGAGAAACAAAAAGATTGTTATGTTCCAGTTGTCATGATCTTTAGACAGGTGCATATGTGTGCTGAACGCTAGACTGAGAACATCAAACACTCATAGTAAGCTACATATACACTTTTGCTCTCTATTGATCCAAGCTGGATTTGAAACACTAGGTGTTTTGAATTTTTAGTAACTGAAAACCAGAAAAATGCCATTTACTGTGGCTCTGTAAAAAGATAAAAACTGGAATTTCAAGTAATTTACCAAAGAAATGATACAAGTGATCAAAGAAGGCTTAATGCAGATTGTCAGTGGAACACAAGCTAAGGGAGATTTTTTTGATTCTTTACCCACATACTTGATGTTGAAAGGTTATCTGGTTTACTGGATGAACACTAACACTACCCTGAAGTCCAAGACTTAAGAAGATACAATTCCAAGACTATTGTATTGACATATCACATTAAACACTTTTCTCTCCAGCAGAGGACATGACCAAGCACAATGAAATCAGAGAGGCACCATAACCAGTAAAAGTCAAAACACAGCCTTAGGAATCAGAAGGGAATTAAACTCTACTAGTTATTTCAAAAGGTTTCAGAGAAACCTCATGCTTGTACTCATGAAGACAACTGTCATCACAGCCACAATTACAAGACACTTTCACTCCTAAATAAGGCCCACTTCACACTTCTTTGCTGTATAAAGGCTACCCCATTTGCAGCATACAATTAACTTGAAAATTTTCATGTAGCACTTACAACAATAACTACTTGGAATGTGCTCTGAAGTTGCTTGTCCATCCTGCTGAGGAGATCAAAACTGATGATGTTGATCAAGCTGCCTGTTAGGTTGTCTTTGCCACTCACTATGACATTGGTGCTTCCTGGACTCAAGGATGGAAGCCATCTGTGAAATGCCTGGAGGAAGAGGAAACAAATTAATTGCATTCTGGTGCTTATGTCAAGATCCCAAAGCACTACACAGAACATCCTCATGAACACTTAGAACATGGAGCCACCCCACCCACCATGAGACATCACCTGGGAGCACAGTAAGGGTAAGCAGCCTTCCCATGGCAACCTCCCTGGTAATGGGAATATCAAGAACAGAACTCAGGCTATAAGGCAACATCTACTTTACAAAGCAAGGAGAGCTCAAACCCTATTCTTCCTTCTTACTGAAAAAAAAATAAAAATAAAAGACAAACAAAAGAAAAACAAACAAACTAACCCCAGTAAAACCCCAATAAAACAAACAAAAAAAAAATTGATCTGTAGTAGAAATGTGCATAACCTCCTGTCAAAGTTACCTGCTGTGCTCAGAGCCAGAGAATGCTGTGACCAGTGCTTACAGGGAAATTTAGTTTTCCCACTCAACAGGAAACCTAAGGTTGTGAAACACAGACTTCTGAGCAGTGAACATCACTATAGCAATGTTTACTCCACGGTGAGGGTGAAGTACAACCCAGATCAACAAAACTTTTCCACTACCTCCCTTTCTTAAAATGTCCACCAAAAAAAAACCCCAGAACAAATAAAAATACAAAATGAAAATATCAAGTTGACAACACACCAGCTGCTCTATGACAGCAGCTGAAATACATGTGGTAATAGTCATTCAATCAACCTCTCGAAATGCTCCACACACCAGAGCAAGATATCCACCCCCAAACCCATCTGTTAGCCAGACCACCCACCCTTTCCCTTGTAATTCTGTCCCCAGTGACACCAAGCTCTCTGCAACATTTGAGTTCTGCTGATGTTACTCTGCAGAAAACTGGCTGGGCCCATCAGGATCTGGTCCCTGCAGTAACGTAACCAAACGGTGATGAGAAATGGCAGCTCTGTCTCTGGAGCTTTGCCTGTTGAAATCCCCCAACCACAATCATTCCTCTCCACTGTTCAGCAACCTCATGCAGCGGCAGGAGTTGTTAAATGTGAGCTTCTCACATTTCTCAGTATGTGAGCAAGTAACAATTAACTATCCCTCTCCACTTACTGAAAGCACCAAAATGAGCCACCATGCAGGCCCAGTTAGATACCAACCAAAAATGTACGTGCCTGACACCACGTCAAAATTTAAGACAAAGGTGGCAGCAAAAGGAAAGTATCTGGAAGCTCCTACTGTACTGCCCTCTCCTTTTATAAAGGCTGTGTGACTAATTTACACCATAAAACTGATCCTGAATTTCTCACAGGATGCTGACCTTAGTCCACAAGAAGTGCTTTGAAATTGCCCTGTTAATTTAAGTTTCAATGCTGAACTCCAAATGCACATGGGTGCAACACTTCTCACCCAAGAGTACCTTGGGTACCCACCAGCTTCCTATGGCACCTTGACTATAAAGTCACTCAGGGGCCTGAGCACAGAAAACCAAAATAGAACACTGATAACTCTAAGATGAAGAAAAATTCTGCCAATTTGGTTTCAGAGACACCACAAAAGCTTCTACCATTACAGCAAGACACATCTGTGCAAGAATGAACTGAGTAGATTACAGAGTATAATGAATTTCACCTTCTGAATTTCTGTGACACGTTTTTCTTACATCTGCATCCATCACATACTCAAAAATCAACCAGATCTCTAAAGCAAATGTCCTAACAAAACATCTCCCACAAGAACCCCCTAGGCAGTCGGGAGTAGGGGAAAGGAAGAAATCAAGCACTCATATTTAAAAAAAACCCAAAAAACCAACCAAACAAAAATGCCTCATATTTCTTAAATTTCTTGAAGCAGAATGTAGAAGTTTATTTGCAGTTGCCCAATACTTCAGGAAACCTAGCCCCAAATTGTTCCTGGTAGATAGCCCACAGAAGCAATGGATTCAGGTTAGGTGTTGTCCCAGAGGTCTACAGACTTTGAGATTTCAAGTATTATGAGCATCACTCCCTTTTTCAGTAAACAACTTTATTTTCTTTTCAACCTGCTTTTTGTTGCACTACTGGATATTAAAACACACACCAAGATACTCTAACAACCTGGTTACAGCACAAAACCAGCAAATCCCAATCAATACTTTTCTCATCAATGCAATATTCCAGGGAAAGCTAAACTCCCACCTCCTCCTTCTCTGGAAAGAATTTACTGACCTAAAACCTCTGGCTCACCTCTTTCTCCCACAGTGAACATTTCAGTAGCCTATGGCAACGCAACAGCCTCAGTGTACAAACTATGGCAGTGATTTATTTCAAGATATGTTTCTCAACCATACAAGCTTTCTTGGGCTTTGATCAACATTAATAAAGGACTCAGAGGAGTCAGCAGCATACACTGGCCAGGCCAAAAGATGTATTATGACAGACACTTGATGATGCTAATGGGGCCTTTTGAACAGAGTTGAGAATCCCAGCATCTGGGCCTCTCCTCCAGCCAAGGAACTGGTAAATACTGCTATGATGGGCTCGAATACAAGACAATTGCTTGAATGTAACTATTATCTTTGACACTGATGAGTAAAATGCCCCCTTGGAGCCAAGTGACTTGCAGGAACAAACTTAACAGAGGGTCAGAGGAGATACTTTCTTTAGTTCTCCCTCTTCTCAACAGATCAGCTGGACTACAAAAACAAAATCAGCCAATAAAAAAAAATAGGCATATACCATACAGTCAATGCCAAACAATTGCCCACCATCAAGTTTCTAAATCAGTACAATCTTTTGTTTCTTTGCCTTAATAAATTTAAAAGTTTAATTTTTGCAAAGCACAATACAGCCTAACCATCACACAGGCTCTTTACTGACCATGTGCACATGCCCAAGCTCACAGTACCTCTGCCCATGTAAACCTCACAGAAGAAGGAGTGACCACCAGCAAGGGCCATTCCTGCTGGTAATAGGCAGCAATGCAGATGGCCTGGATGGTCTTGCCCAGGCCCATGTCATCCGCGAGGAGCAAACGTCCATTTCTGGAAATTGCAAAACTGGGAAAAATAGAGAGGGAAAGTGGAGTCAAGAAATCGGTTACTATCTGGCAACCAAGATGAGCACAAGTCATGACCAAGCCTCTAATGTGGATCACCTGGAAGTGATCTGGGTTCTTCAGTAAACCTGGATTTTCTCCCTTTGTCTTCATACAAATGAGCAACTCCCACAAATCTCTCAAAGCTTGGAAGCTCCTGAACAGAGTGGTTCAGCCCAGTCCTTAGAGACTTCAATTTCATATGAGAAGTAGTCTCAAGACCTTACAGTTATTTAAAGCACATTCTTTCCATGATATTACTCACAATGTCTTCCAGAGTTCATTTTGGCTGGGCTAAGAAATTCTTACTAAAAACAATAGCAATTTAAGACCATTAAGTACAGCCTGTCCTGGACTCCATATTGAAATCAATGACTAATGATCATATATGATGGGGACAGGGACATTTAAATTTTTATCCGTACACATAATAAGTAATTTTAAATCTTTTGGGGCCCGGGTCCCATTTCCTGGTCCCTTCCCATGCGTATTTAACATTCAAAAAACAACAGCAGAAGAGATGCACTTGGAAAAAAACAACTAAAAATCATATGACAATTATGTACATACTGAATCATGAGGAAGATCAGAGATGTATCATTTGAACAATTTTTTAGACTAGAAAAACACTACTTTCCACCTGACTCATGATGAAGTCTATCTAGAAATAAAACAAATGTGTCACTCAAAAAAATCCACCAAAAAAAAAAAAAAAAAAAAAAAAAAAAAAAAAAATTTAGCAACAAAAAAAAACCACCAAAAAAAAAAAAATTTAAAAAAAAAAAAAAAAAAGGTAAAAATAAATAAATGAATAAAAAATCATCATACTACACCAAACAATCAAAAGCCCAGAGTGCCAGAGCATAACAGACCCAGACTCTAGAGAAATGCAGAACCCTCCATGGAGGAGAAGACAATCTGGGCACCAATATAAACTACACAGTTCTAGACAAGGACTAACTCTTAACAGCATGCAAAAATGACATACTTCACACCTTCCCGCTGAAAGGGCATGAGGCTCGTCACAATTTTGGAGTCCACTACTGAAAGGTCAGCATCAGGAATGTCTGTCTGTGATGGAGACCTCTGTAGATGAGCAGCAAAGGTCTTAATTACTGCTTCGGGCAGTGGCTCCACTTCTACGGACACGAGGCTCAGTAACACTTCCACTGCAAAGAACAGAGCAGTCTGTTATCTGAAGGGACAACATACACACAAATTTCATTATGGATGTCAGGACACAACCCTCAACCTCATCAACAATATCATTTCCTATCCTGAAACAGCTCACCGAAATCATGGCATCCTGCACAGGTGTTAGCCTGGCCTCTTCCCTAAAGTCTATTTCAGAACTACATGATGAATCACATCTCCTCCCCTCGTACTTACACTTGGGAATAAAAAAAACCGAAACTCTGATGCCATCATTCAGAGATGATTGCTACTAATACAGCTGGAGCTGGATTATTCATGCTGAGGGCAGTTTAGGGCACACTTTACTCAGAAATGAAAGTACAGATTTGAACAAAAGAGCTCCTAAAACCTAGAAGGCAGGGGCATCTTTATCTTGACCTTGGGATTCTGTACCTCTGAGGTTTCCACCCTGCCAAAATCCTCAGGAGTGACCCAAGGGAGTTACCTAAAGAATATCATTCATCTTCCATTTTGAAAACTCTCTTCTCCTCCTGTTCCCCATATTGACACAGTTGGGTTCTGTCTCCACTTTACCACCCTTGTTTACCACATTTGGGTAAAAAAACAGGGAGCACCTCAAGACTCAGAGAAACAGTTCTTGTACCAACAGCAGCAGCACTCCGACAGCCATCCTTCAGGACCAACAGCACCTCCCTGCTCAGCTGGTGGCCACTGCTGTTCTCCTGGACAGAAGCAGCTTACAGGCCAGAACCAGCTCACAGGCAGTCACTTCAGTTCCTCAATACTACTGTTCTTTCACTCATGAAGCCTCACAACTTTACCTTCCCAGCTGGACTAACGGGATCCCCAGCATTCATTATGCCAAGACCTCGGAGCCTTCATCTTTTCAATCCATGCATCATAACAATCACAGCATCTAGCCAATTCTCCTCTTGGACAACCTTATTTTAGTCCCCTCCAGCTGCCTCTCTATCCCATCCCCCCAAAAATAAAAGCGTTTCTTTTTAATCCAACAGTTAATTTCTATGGAAATAAACACCAGTTTAAAATACGCAGTGAGCTGTGACCAGGAAAACATATTTAATAATTTTTGTCCAGTGACTATGAAATGAAAGACACCTCTACACTAGAAACACGAATGCAGGTGCATAGATTTTCATTGCAGGAAGCAAGTTCCTTTTTTTCTTTAGTAGTCGGTTTGTATATGAAGTCCAGAAGAGAAAAAAACCTGCATGGAAAAACAACTAAAATAAGAACTCACTATACCAGCAGTAAATGCACCAGAATTCAGTTAGGTATTTTTGTTTCAGTTA
The DNA here is from genome assembly GCA_013397055.1 of Pachycephala philippinensis. Classification (NCBI taxonomy): domain Eukaryota; kingdom Metazoa; phylum Chordata; class Aves; order Passeriformes; genus Pachycephala; species Pachycephala philippinensis. The sequence continues at coordinate 864,650 of VWZT01006494.1, forward strand.
TCTCTAAGAGGAAAACAGCAGGATGGACCCCTGCCATATAAAGGGGGAAAGCAATTCCAGGAAATATACATATGAAAAGATTTCCATTTGTGGTTGGGCAACGACCAAACTTTTTAAACTCTCCAGTTTAATTTATACTTCTTCAATAGCAGGAACTCTCTCCACCCGAAGAACAGCACAAGCTTGTTATTACACTCACAGACCGAGCTATGTGTTAGCATAATTGCTACAATTTGCTCACTGATAATTCTGTTGCTATTGTTCTGTACACGAGCTGGGAGAGTGATTAAGATATATCTGCCACCAGCATGATTCATCCAACAGACAGTTTTTAGTGAAGTGACCTTTATATAAAGATGACTGAGCAACTAGGCAAAGAGACATTAACCTCTACAAACAGTTCCCAGCTAACAGATCTCTCTGCTGGAAATGGCAACCAGCCTTTCTAAATTCTCTTTTTTTAATTTTGATGTAGGCAAATGAACAGGCAACAAAGCAAATGCTGTTCTCCTGAAAGGCACGTGCTAGAATCCTCAAATGCCCCCACAAATTACACTCTGCAAGATTCACGGAATTTTTTTTTTCCTTTCCTCGAATCTGTGGGATTCTGAATCCCTCATGTAATGTGTACAACTGCCAGCCAGCATGACCGAGCCTATGACAGACTGGGAGGTGATGCATCTGCTCCGACTGCCTGGCACGTGCTACAGGATCAGGCCCTTGGCATGTATAAAAGGCCTTTTGACCAAATTGTGAGTGATGATCAGCACTCACCGAAATCAGGGCCTGTAAACATTCCACCCTGCAGTTTCATAACAGTCTCTTCCACGACACACTCACTTGTTTTCAAGACCTGGCATTCCTACACGGCCCCACCACATGGCTTTCAGCCCTACAACCATTACTAATGTTATTAAGACATGCATCATAGAAGCATGCACTCACTCAATTATTAAACACTCTGGTATCCCATGGAAGTAGGAGCCCATGCTGGAGAAGAACTGCTCTGAGAAACAGCATTTCAGCTCTGAAATACTCACAATTCCTAAGGATGTGCATAGAGCTCCTGGCTTATTATCCTTCTGAAACTTAGCCCAACCAAATTCCACAGCCACAAACCCTTACATGAGCACCAAGGCAAATACAGCATGCCAACTGGGATGATAAATAATAGTTACAATACTTAGGACTTGTGTAATGCTATTCATTTCATAGCACTCTATAAACTTTAATAAACATAAAAACCTAACAAGCAGATGTGCTAGAAGCATGCAGTGGAGACTGGATTATTCTGCAAAGTTGCATCTATTTAAAAAAAAACAGAACATCAAAACACAGTTCTACATTTCAGTTCCGCAAGTCAAGAGTTTCAGCAGCATTACACAGGTGCATAAAGGCAAAAGGCAGCAGATAAAAACTGATGCACAGGAAGGTCCACCTGAACATGGGGAAGAACTTCTTTACTGTGCAGTGACTGAGCACTGGAATGGGCTGCCTCACTGGAGATATTCCAGAACCGTCTGGTGCACTCCTGTGCCTGGTGCTCTGGGATAATCCTGCTTGACCAGGCAGGCTGGACCAGATGACCCACTGTGCACCCTTTCAACCTTACCCATCCTGTGATTCTGAGTCTGCTGACCAACTTCTACCAAGAAATGAAAGCTGTAGCAACACTATGTGCTTAGATTCCACTTGCCAGGAAAAACATCATGCTCTCTTAAAAAGATTTTTCTTGTTAAACTTTAAGCACCCAAACAGCACCAAAACATTTCATTAGAGCAAGAAATTCAGCTTCAGAAATGCTTCTCCTTCAAGCAGATCGACATACTTCTGCAAGAGAAACTAGCTCTTGTTGTTTGCTTCAGAATCAACTCACCTGTGGAAGCAACCCCAATTCTAACCTGCTGCATACGCCAATTAAAAACTTAATAGTTCTGTGCTGCCAGCAAAGCCATTATTACCAGCAGTAACATATGAGGCTGAACAAAAGCAGCTAGACAGAACCCAACTCTTAACTGTGGGTGATCTGGTTGTTACAGAGGTCATCATCTGACTTGAAAGCCTAGTGCTCTGACCTGAAAACCAAAATTTGCTGAAATGTGTGAAATGAACTAGCACAACATCACTGCACACTGATTAAGGAATTAGAAGAGAAACTACCTGATACATATTTGTTTTCTAAGCTTGCTGTGACAGCTTATGAATTGATATACACACAAAAGGGTGCAAACTGGGCTGGCACTGAGGGTAAGGGGAACACAGCTAAAAGGAATTTCTGTGAGGATAGGTAGGCTTGGCAGCCACCATGTCCACCTCTTCAAATGTGGCAAGTGGGAAGATAGGAATCCATTCTCCTGCAACTCCATAGTTCAAGTAAAGATGCTTTAGGTTATAAGCAATAAAAATAGCTTTGTGATAGTAAATACACCTATGCTCTAAGAAATGGTACAGAAATTCAGCACAGAATCTGTCAATGTCTAAAGCTGCCCTCCCAATGGGCTCCTAAAGCGCTGTCATGAATAATACATTAATAAAGTTTTGAGTCTTGGCAAACAGTGTAAATGTTTGACAAAACAGGAAGACACTGGCCTGATGGTTTGTTAGCAGCTTGTCTTTCCAGAATGAAAATAAAGAAGAAATGGACTTAGAACTCATTTCCCCCACACACACAATCTCCCTCACTGGAGAAACGTAGCTACTCACTTAGTTTGGGGTAATCCTCCAGCAGGAAATTCCACTTTCTGGTATTCATATCTGCAACAGTTACAACAAACACTGTCAAAAGTCTCTTCTAAAAAAAGACTGAATTCTCTGTCCTATTCTCTGCATAGAACATGTCTATCCACCTATATCCTCTGCATTTGAGAACTGTTTTAAAAGAATTATTACCTTGATCAAAATCAATTCTCCTCTGTTTGCTGTCACATTAAGCAAACAGTTTGGAGAAGATTTAAAAGTATGACCATGCATCCAGAAATGGTGGTATCACCAGAGCAAGCCAAGATCAGCTCTCCTAATGAACCCACCTGCTCAAGGATTTTGGCAACCACTTTCTCTTCACTGCAAGAAAGGATGAAGCATGTGTGCAAAGGTTTCTGTTTGTGAACCAACAAACTCTGACTTCAGTCAGTAAAACAATCACTTTCAGTTGTGCCTCTGTACCCTAGAGTCAAAGCTCAGGAGGGTACAGGAGGAAATTCACCAATTCATCAATATCCAAAATGTAACATCAATGCCAGATCTATCTGGCAGGTTTATCCTTGGGTAGCACCTGTGTACAACATCCAGGGCAAGAAGACTGAATTCAGTCAGGTGAAAACACAATGAACCAGGTGGAGCCCTGCCCAAAGAACCAGAGCTCCAGAATTTCTTCTCCATGCTGTCACTGACCTTCTGTGACACTGTGCATGTCACCTCATCACTCTGTGTCTCATTTCCCAAATTACAAGAGGAAAAAATGATATTTACCATTGAAATCTGAATGCCAACATAAAAAGTGCTCTACAGTTACACTTGCCTTGAAAACATTGGTAGAACTCCTGGTAAATTAAATCTGCTCAGGCAGTTGCAGCCACTATACAGCACAATAAAGCAGAAGTAAGAGAATGTCCAGCTGCATTTGATAACAAAGACAAGAACTTTGCATGGTCTCTATACTGCTGGCAAATTATCAGCACATTCCACCCCAACAGTAAATGTGGTCATGCTGAGATCTGAAATATCACCTTGGCTAACAGGCCCAGAAGAGGATGTGTTCTGCCATGGGATAAAGCACTGGACACGGATACAACACTAAATTAAAACTACAAGATCTTTTAAAACCTTCACCAAAGCACATTCTCTTATGCTCTTTCAGAGGGATGTACTCTCACAATCTCTCTTCTATGAAGCAAGAGCAGCCCCAACAAGGTCATTATTAGAAAGCAGACACAGCAGGAGACTCACCATAATTTCTGGAATCGATCTGTTTGAATACTCCAATCACTTCTACAGAATACCCAATATCGACCTCAAATCGTGAGCGAGAGATAAGAACACACTTCCCTTTGACAAGGGCTGAGGGTTTCTTCCAGTTCTTACACATCTTCAAGAGGGATCTCACATCAACCCCACTGCCAGCAAAATGAGAGCCTGATGCCAAGCCAGCTGCATTTTCTCCTTCCAGCGGTGCCAGAATTACTGATGGAAGTTGATTTGCCGCTTCCACTAGGGAGAAAAGTATAGAGATATAGAAAAGAATTAATAACGAAGAACACACACAAGTTTGAAAGGAATGATTTCATTCACAGGGATAAAGAACAGAGAGAGCAATGGCCTGGAGGAGCAGGTTGGTGGGATTTTCCACAGAGAATACAGCCGGGGCAAAGGGAACATGTGACAGTAAGCGAACAAGGGCCTGTCCAGCACTGTGATTGCACTAAGCGCGCTCTCTCTCTCTGTCAGCAATCCTAAAATGTGGCTCCCTAGGCCAGGGCAAGCAATCTACAGAAGCACATTTAGCAGTGAATTGCACACAGCCATACAGTGCTTTCACTCAGAAAATTACAGGGACAGGGGCATGGTGATCAATAGCATATGTCTGAAAAGATGGGAAGGTGCTTCTGTAAACAGCAAAGGAGAAAGATTTAAAAACATCTTCCTCCTGCCTCATGTCAATGTCTGGTAGACAATCCATCTAGGAGGAATGCTGTAGGAAGGAATCTAGTCCAAATTCCTAAATCTCTTTTTGTTACAATTTTGTTACAATTTAAGTTCATTACCCTTTATTCCGTGTCTTACAGTTAGACTTGCACTTCCATCACCAGCAATCACCTCTGTCACAATGCCAGGGCATGGAGAGAGGAGGGACACAGCATTTTACAGATGTTAGCCTGAGAACACAGGTATCCACAGTAATAAACATGCCACTTATCCCTGTGTTTCTCTGCCAGTCTATACCCACGTGTAGTCTTTATTATTGTAAATGAACTCTGATGGTTAAGGAATGGGAATACTGTTTCTTATATTTTTTACAGCACCAAAGTAGTGTAGTTTGTCCCCAAGCCTCCACCTCACAGATACTGCAGTAACACAAAGATTCATGAACATCTCCAGAGTCCATTAGACTCAAAAGCAGGGGACCATTAAGCACATTCTGCCTCCAAGTACTTGTGGAGAGCCAACTTCCCCTCTCTGGGAGGTGTTTAGAATAAATCCAGGTGAATCTAGGCCTTTGAGCATTGAGCTGCACGTCATGATCCACTCTGCTTCTTTTTAAGTAGTCTAGAAAACTGATACACAACAAAAAAGTACAAACTTTAAGTTCAGTGGTCAAGATGTGAAAATGGAGAAATTCAGACAATTTCTTCCTAATCAATTAATAAATAAACCATTTGGATTTCATCCAATCTGATTTTAAAGTAAGTGACTTCCTGAATAAATTCAAGCATTTGAGATTTCTACTCCAAATCAAAAGTTTAAGAGGACCCACTGAAAATGGTTTTTAAATTAGAGGAATAGGGAACCACCAATTTAAACCTCCTCCCAATGCACCAAGCAAAAGATTTTAGATGTTACTGGCTTAGAATTGTGTAGTTAGATCTCACCTCTATGACTAATACTGAAAGAAATTAGGGGGGAAAAAGCGTATTTTACTCCTTTATTTTAACATTTATTTCTAAGTTTGACTGCATGTTTAATTTATAGTACAAAGAAAAAAAAAGTGATACAGGACCACATTATTAAAAACAACTAAATTACAAGTGGGAACTTTTAAAATAATTGTTTTACACTTTCACTTTTATACTTTCAAGGCCCTTTAAGTCAGCTCCCTTTTCTCAGGCTATTTTGCCCCAATTTCACTGGCCAATGTTGACCACATATTGTCTTCACTTGTAAACAGGAACTTTCCACAGAATACTCACGTATTTAATAGCTTTAAAGAAAAATGCCTGATTTCTAAAAACCATTCTCTTCATTTGCAAGCTCCTTGGTACAGAGACTCTGCTCTCATCTGTACTTGATACACTTCAAGCAAGCCAACAGCATTTAAATTATAAATGTGTGGCAACCCACATGGGAAGCTAAAATACCAGCACTCAACTGTGGTTTTTTAAAGTGCTCAACACAGGCCTAATTCTGTTCCCAGTGAAATCAATAGTGATTTATCACTCACTTCAATACAGTGTGCTTTTGAAAAGCTTACCTGAAGTGTTTGCCTTTATCATTTCTCAATCTTTCCAGAACAAAATGACAGGAGAGGAAAAAAAAGATAAACCCACCCTTGTTATACCAAAAAAAAGGCAAATCCATTTTCAGTCTCACTCAAAACCCTGGAGAATTACCCTTTATCCTTTTCTGACACACAAAATTAACAATAAAAGTGTTTAAATAAGAGCTATTTTAAAAGAAAATACATGAATGGACCCAGAAATTAAGCATTAGCCACTGGAACACACTCAGTTTTCAAAACAAATTCAAAACAAGTACGAGCACAGCAGATAGTTTTCCTATGATCTTGTTGGTTGCTGAAAAATTGAATGGCAGAGAAAGTGTAACCTGTGCTTAGCATTTAGATTACATGAAAAATTAAATTATTTCTAATAAACTATAAGTATCAGAAAAATATTATGAGCTAGATGCCTAAAAGATTGGCATTATCTTTGAGTAGCACTACTTTTATTACTCAAGACACTAACAAAGCAGAACAATAACTATGGAAAGCAGCGGGTGTCAAGATTCTGCTTGTTTTTTATCATTCAACATTTACTTACAGAGATTGCTGTAATCTCCCATGCTGAAATTCCATTTTTTCACAGCAGGATCTAAAGTAGGGCAAGAGTAATAGGGCAGAACATGAATCATTTGGGGCAGAAAAAAAGTGGTGGTGTGAAATGCTCATGCGAGGTAAAAGTATTCAATCTACTCATGCAAACTTTTTGCACACATCTGAAAAACAGTTATGCTCAAGTTTACTGCTACATGACACCAAAAAAACCCATGGGGAAGATCAATACTAAGACAAGAAAAAAGTAACAGCCATTCACAGGGAACAGCAACATGCAGAGAAAAACAAAAATATATTATAACAAATAAAGGCAGAGGTAAAAGCTCAGAAGCAAGATAAAAAGTGGAAGATTCCACTGCTCTCTGCAACCTAGTAAATAGAATCAGCTCATAACTCTGAACTATAGCTGAAGTAACCCATTTTCACATCCCAATTTATGAATAACTTTGCTTCCTTCACTTCCAAAAGACTCTGACCAGCTGCTGCCACTAAACTTCCCAGAGCACTGGTCATGAAGCAAGGCTTCTGACTTCTCTTCTAAATCCAAGCTCAAGCTATTTATGTCCAGAATTTCTATCCAATTTAATCTGTATTTGCTTCTTTAATCCCCCATTAATACCATATATTCCACCCCAGCAATAGGTACACTGGTAAGAGCAAGTAGCAACTACAATAGCAGCAGACTCCGAAACTTCAATCCAATGTAAAGAAGAGATAACAGCAAAGAAACAATTCTTACCATAGGCTTTGCTTGGCATCTTCTTAAACACAGCAATAAGTTCAGCATTGTACCCTATTTCGACCTGGAATCGGTCTTCCCCCTTTTTCACACACTTTCCTTTTGTAACATTATTTGCTTTCTTGTGAGAGGCAGCTCCAAAGGTAGAGCCCAGGCCAGCAGAGCTGGTCAGCTTCTGCATCCTACCACCGGCCTGAGAGACAAAACCTCCCCCTGTTCTTTCTGTCAGTCTGTTTATGTTTAACAGCATTTCTGAATCACTCAGGGCAGCGCTGCTTGGTGCTGAAACATATTTAATGGCAGATTTGTTCTGAGTTTGTAAATCTTTACTACCGTCAGGGTGTCCGTTATCAATTAATCTTGGATGAGGTGGTCCTGTGGAGTTTTTGAAAGCTGGGTAGCATTTGGGCTGCTGGAATGTTCCAAGATTAATTAAAGTGTGTTGTCCATGTTCCTGACTACCAGCATCCAAGTAATGTTTATGGGAATAACTCAGAGAATTTGGGATCGTTGCAGGGAACTGCTTAAGGCCACTTGCTTGTTCCGAGTCCTCTGAACAACTCTTTTGCTGCTCTCTGTGTGAGCCAGCCATCTGTTGGTTTGCTGTGCAATGGTTATAGCCTTTCTGGAGACAGCTCTTCTGCTCCGCAGGAGTGTTTGGATTCTGTTGGTGCTGGCCGGTGAACCCAACATGATTGTTTTCTTCCTTTGAGTTTCCCGGATTGCCCAGACTCTGTTCTTTCTGCGGAGGTGCAGCGATGCCCACGTGCCCAGCTCTCTGGGCTGCCAGCCTCTCTGCTCTCCTAGCCAAAGCTAGCCGGCGGTTCTCCTCAATCCTTCTCTTTTGCTCCTCTGTAAGGCCTGATGACATCTTCAACAATTCCAACAATAAATCTGTACCAAAACTACATTGGGAATTAATCACAGTGGCACCTGCTTCTTTACAGGAAGGGAGGCCAGTCTACAAAAAAAAAAAAAAATTATTGTATTGATAACTTAGCATTATAAGTGATTGAGAATTACTGTAACTGATCCTATACAAATGTAGTAGTACAGCAAAGCTGTCACACCAATGCTGAGCCATTATCAGCAAGTAGATGGTGACAGACGCTGATAAGGCCTCGCATGCCAGTGCTGCATAGATAAAACATATGGAAAAGGGAGAAAACTCCTATTCCACTGCAGTTCTGAGTACTCTTCTCTGCAAATCCCAGCAGAACTAATAAAACAGCAAAGCACGGGGACACCCTGCACTGCAGAGCCAGCCCTGCACAGGCACAGCAATACATCTCCGCACAGTCTTTGGTGGAAGTGTATCCTACTTCGGGTACCTATTAGCAAAGATGGGACGATGCCCATCTTCCCTGTTCACCTTCGCTTCCCGGCTGTCTCACAGAGCGTGGCAGATACATGCTGAATCCCACAAAACGGAGTCAGCTCCTCCTGAGAAAGCTCCACTCGCAGGTCACACATCTTCAGACAGAAGCGAGGACCTGGCTCCCATCACATCCCCCAGCAGCCCGCCTCGCTCCATCCGCTCGCTGTCCCATGTCCTGCGGGCTTCCCGCCCGCTCCGTTCCTCACCTCCCTGCGAGCGGAGAGCTTCACCCCCTGCCCTCTCCTCTCCAATGTTCCGGTCAGACTCCTGTCCCAAACTCCACGGAGGTCCCGGCCCACCCCTGTCCCTCGGGCCCCCCTACCCCCGCCGCCAGTGGGGTCCCGGAGCTCAGGCCTTGTTCCCCGCCCGCCCCGGGGATTCCGCCGCCCGCNTCCCCCCCCCCGCCCACCCCCGGCGGGCACGGCCCGGAACGCCGTCGAGAGACTACAACTCCCGGCACGCCCTGCGCTACCGCTTGGCGGCAGGGAGCGGCCGGGAGTGCGCAGCACGCCGGGAGATAAGTGCGGCGCGCGGGGCGCGCGGGGCATTGGGAAATGTAGTCTGCCGGTCGCGGCGCCATCTCGGGGGCGCTGGGGTGCGGCGTCCCGTGGAGGGAGCCGGGACCCCGGGGCTGCCCCCGCCGCACGCTCAGGCCCCGTACGGGCTGCCGGGACTGCTGCTGGCCCCAGGCTGAATCCTTACCCCAGCCAGCACCCAGCGCTGTACGGCCGGGGCGGACACTCGGTGGCTGCCCCTGGTGTGTGGGTCTGGCACGCCAATGTGTGTGGTTCCTAAATGGTGACTGAGCGGGGAGTAAACAGTGGAGCTGATGTGTGAGAAAGGGTGACGCTGCTTGTCAGCAGTGAGGAAGGAGTCTGCTCCCGGGGGTTAAGAGCAGAAGCGGGCATTGATGCAAGGCTGTTCCCTGTTATTTTTGAATATTGGTGGAGATTACAAAACGATAGAATCCATTAGGTTGGAAAAGACCTCTGAGATCATCGAATCCAGCCCATGGCCAAACGCCACCATGTCAACCACACCATGGCACTGAGTGCCACGTCCAGTCTTTCCTTAAACACCTCCAGGATGGTGACTCCACCACCTCCCTGGGCAGCCCATTCCAATGTCTAATCACCCTTTCTGTGAAGAATTTCCTTCTGATGTCCAACCTAAACCTCACCTGGTGCACTTGAGGCTGTGTCCTCTCATCCTGTTCCTGGCTGCGTGGGAGAAGAGCCCTACCTCTGCTAGCTACAATCTCCCTTCATATAGTTGTGGTGAGTGATAAGGTCTCCCCCGAGCCTCCTCCAGGCTAAACACCCCTAGCTCCTTCAGCTGCTCCTCACAGGACTTGTGCTCCAGACCCTTCACCAGCTCCATTGCCCTTCTCTGGACTCACTCCAGCACCTCAATGTCCTCCCTGAATNGCTGCAGTGCATGGCCTGGCACTTGGTCATATTGAATCTCATACCCTGGTCTCAGCCCATTCCTCCACCCTGTCCAGATTCCTCTGCAGAGTGACAATCCAACCCAACTTGGTGTCGTCCACAAATTTGCTAATGGTAGACTCGATCCTCTCATCCAGATACCCAGTAAACAGGACTGGGCCCAACACTGATCCCTGGGGACACTACTAGTGACCAGACAGATGAGGGGGTGTGCCTGGAGGCTGGAAGAGGACAGATGGCAGGGTTTTCTACAAGCAGAACACAAAAGAGCACACAGGAAACTACGGGCCCATTAGTATTACTCCAGGCCCTTGGAAAGTCGTACAGTCTTCCAAGAAACTATCACAAAGCAAATGAAGCAGGTGATTGGGAAAGCTAGCACAGATTTACCAGAGGCAAATCGTGGCAGGTTAACCTGATCACCTTCTACAGCAAAACGACATTTTCTGTCTGAATGGGGAGAGTAGTGGAGGTTGTTAACCTGGACCTCAGCAAAATATTTGACCACGTTTCCCATGGCCTCCTCCTGGATGAGTTGACCAGATAGACTGGACGGGAGATCTGTGAGATGGGTAGGAAATTGGCTCCCAGGCCACAGCAGAAGGCAGCAATCAATGGGTTTTATGCAGGCTGGCAGCCTGTCACAAGTGCTGTCCCTCAGGGAGCAACACTGGGTCCCACGCTGTTCAACAAATTGCATTGGAAGAGGTTTCATCTTGGTGTGAGAAAGAAATTTTTTACATTGAGAACAATCAATCATTGAAACAACCTCCCCAGGGACATGGTGGTGTCTCCATCACTGAAAATTTTCAAGATTCAATTGGACAGGGTGATAGATAACCTCATTGAGGCTCCCTTTCCCACAAAGGGTTAGATGGTCTTTCAAGGTGCTTTCCAATTTGGGTTGGTTTATGATTTTGTGAACATCTTCAAAATAAGGTGATTACTCATATTTGCATCAGTTAAAGGTTAAAATAAAAGGGCCTCCCAGGGTTTTAATTATACATGGGGCTTGATTATACACATTGAGATGCCCTTCCTGAACAGTCATGCTCCCCATGTGTGTGACCAGAGCAGTAACTGGGGAGAAAGCAGAGAAAAGGCCCTGGGGAGCACCATAACCCCCTCCCATCTCAGAATTTTACTACCCTGCCCAGTGGCAGGCCCAGAGCTGCCATCCCTGTCCCCAGACACCATTTTCTCCCACCTGACAGGCCCTTTGGCTTGGGACACTGAAGCCAGCTGGCTGTTTCACAATTTATTCATTCTTCTCTCTGCTGGTTAATTAGAAAAAGTTATCATTAAATTGCTTCCTGATTAAGCAGCAGTGACTGCCATTAGTCAGGATCTTGTCAGCCTGAGAAAAAAAAAAAGGCAGGCAGGAAGAGTGAGGTGCAACTTAACATACACCACAACCTTGGGAGTGCTGTTCCTCACCTAGGGATTACATGCAGACATGAGCACACCACATGCACACAGGCACTTGCAAACACACCAAAAGGAAACCACAGGCTAAGGAGACATCTGGGTCCAGGGTTTTGTCCCAGCTTCTCTTAAAAAAAAAAAAAAAAAAAAAAAACCTTTTTTCACAATACAGGCCC
>VWZT01006494.1:876587-891008 GCA_013397055.1 Pachycephala philippinensis
TTGCACGTTCCGGGTCCTCTTCACTGCAGAGCGGGTTTGCTGGGAAGGGATGCACAGCCCCATGGTCTCTGTCCAGATCTTCTGCCTTTGCCCTTTGTTCCCTTGCAAGCCAGCAGACTCCAGGTGACTACACAGCAGAGAAAGAAAGGAGCAGATGAGAGACCTTTTTCTCTCTTTCTTGTCACACTTTTAACCGCCCAGAGCTAAACCAGATCCCAGTGTCACATTTGGACGAGAGAGAGAGAGGGAGCATGCAGAACATAACCCCGCAACTGTTTCCAGCCACCTTCTCCCTGCCAGCAGCTATCCAATTCCAGGTCTCTGGCGATGGCTCCTTATGCTTTGGGAGATCTTGTGGGGGAAAAAAAACCCAACAACTTGGGAAGAGCAGAGAAAAGCCCCATTCAGGGACTGTCCCCAGCTCAGGAAACTGTTGAGAGCAGAGCATGGTTTGCAGAGAGCTCTTGAGTTGCGCGGTCAGGCAGACACAGACAGACGTTGAAGCATTTGCTCCATATGGCACAAGTTCAGCGAGACACAAGGAACAGCCCGGCCATGCAGAGAACAGACCTACAAAACGAGAGGCCGCTTGCAAGCAGCTTGCTGGTGCACTCCAGGTGTCCTTTCAGTCACAACATGCTTCCAGCAGTGGCTTGGACTTGCCCTCCACATGCTGGGTCAGGGGGCAGAGATGCAGAGTGAAAATCCTGGGAGGACTGGGAGGGATAGCACACCCCAGCTCTGCTGCAGAGGAGATGGTTCACCCCCTTCTGAAGAAATGCTCCCATCAGTGAAAAAAAATAAGGAAAGGAAATTCTCAGTGCTGTTCTTACCAGGTTCTTTCCGTCATTTGGGTCATGCTCTAAACAGCCTCTCATGGACTGGGCTGGATGACTGCTGGCTCCAAATAAGGCAGAACTGCCTGTGTTGTACATCTTATATGAGCAGCAGCTAATATTGAATTATGAGTCACCCAAAACTCCAGAGCCATTCTGGAATTGCATGGATTTCCTCTGAGGGGTCTTGAGCTGCTCTTTAGAGGTCCTACTACTGTCATATTGAATATATTTGCCCCATTTCACCACCTTGCCAACATACCTTGGTGGTTCTCCGCATGAACAGAGCTGGATTCCTTCCTCCTGGATGTGTGGCCAGCCTGCACTCTCTGCTGGGGCTGAATCGCATGCAGGGCTGCTGTGTATAGCAAAGCCATCCAACAGAGAACTGGAAATCAGCCCAGGCTAAAGGTCCTGAGATGCCCCTGCTTCTGGGAGGGTTTTGGTAGCCCACACCAAGCTCAGAGACACCATAACCAATGCCCAAATGCACCAGTCTTTGACCAGCTGCGGAGAACTTGTAGTTGCACCTTCTAAAATAAATTAATTCCATGTTCAAGAGCCTTATCAGTTCCTACCCAGCTAAGACCAGTTAAGTAGTTGGACTGGGGACATACAAGTCAGCTTTTAAGAGAAGGTTGTGGTGCAGCAGAGTCAGAGAAAGGCCTCTGGACTGTCAGAGCTTCTTCTAGTTGGAGAAACCATTCTTTTGGACTGCTAGGGTCTGACCTGAATACATTTTACAGGACCTGTCTTCTGTAGGCTGTGCTTCCTCTGCTCTGGTTTGGGATCCTCAAGGAGGTCTAAGCTGCCTGATGGGGAACTCGAGCCCTGGGTTTGGGTTTGGGGAGATGCTGATCCTGCATCCCCTACCATTCCCTGGATTTCTTTTCTTGGACAACTTGTTCTTGTTAATCCCCTCTATTTCCCCACTGCCATTGAGGCACATCAAGGACCATGGCCTGCTGGCCCATTTGACAGCTCAGGCTCTTTCGCTGAGCATCTTTGTAGGACCAAAGACAAAATTTGGAGTTTGCTGAGTCCTGATGTCCTTGAAACTCTGATGAAAGGGCATCTACAGAGGCTTTTCTGTGAGTTTTTCTAGCACGAAAAGGTTGCTCCCCTCCTCTGACAGCCAGCTCAGTGAAGACCACTTCTTTTTCCCTGCTTTTTGGCCACCCGGTGCAAGAAAAATAAGTCACCCTCCATTCTTTTGAAGCAGCCTCTTTTATCTACACAGCTTGTTCTTCCCTGGCATGCTGAAGCCTTCCTGCTCTTGTTTATAGTACAACCCCTCCAACAGATTGCAGGGTCTCTTTTCTGCCTTCTGTCCTTCTTGGCTGGATTCCTCTCCACAGTTCCAGTCCAGAGCAATGGTCTGCACAGCACATGGCCCCCGCTTCGCTGCCAGGCCACTGCCTCACTCATAGAGCTGCTGCAAAGCTGAGTCTACTCATGATCTTTTGTGTGGTGCAGCCCAGGTGTGGGGGCTCCCAGAACAAAGATTTAAAAGAGAAAAAACCCCACATCCTACATTGAGATTCAAACAGTGTTTCCAAAGCTTCTGTGTTGCCAGCATTTAACACAATGTGAGCTGTGATCCAGCTGAGGTGAGGGCACTGGCAACGTAGACTCTCCAGAATCTTATGCTTAAGATCAGGGCAGAGCACACCCCTCTGCTCTGCACAACTGGTTGGGATTTTTTGTTCAGATGCTCAACAGAACTTTATCTTTGTGAAACACAGTTGAACTGGCAGAAGGGTCCAAAGTTACAAGGAAAGGCTTGTGTGCACACAGAGAAAATTTAACTGCATAAGCTTTATTTCTTCAGGAAATGAGGTTAAACAAACCAAAGTTGCATTCCTAGTTCTATTCTGGAGCTTAAATTATTGGCCTGGTTTTCAAGCTCAGAATAAGCAGATAATCCTATGGCCTTAGTATTTATATGAAGCCAAGTTTTGAGATCCTATTTGTTAAAGCTAGACACAGTTCTCTGCCATTTCTCCTCCTGGTGCATGAGAGACACAGAAATATGGAGATACCCTTTAGGCAGTAGAATCAGAGGTCACTGGTGTGATATTACACCAATGTAATATTAATGGTCCTTTGCCCTTTCACAGGAGCAGCATCTTTCCTTGAAGGATCTCAAAGCATACTCCAGACCAAAAGGAGTGGGCAAAGCACCTCTGGAGTTCTGTGGGGTGCAAGGTCTGATACCAAATGGTCTTCCAAGAGACAGACCCAGACCTGTGGCATGCTCAAGACTTTCCTAAAAGCCCTGAGTTTACAGTAGGTTCTGATAAAATTGTTTCCCATCCTCTGCTGTGACTTAGATGGGAGCAACGTAAGACCACTGCTTAAATGAGGAGTGTGGACTCAGCAGAGGACTCTCTTCTACCCCAGTCTTCACTCAACCAATGATGCAGGAAGGTTGCTCTCATCTTAGAAACCTCTGTGAGTGCAGTTCTTGGAAAGTGAGCCAGAATTTGGCCTTGACAAACAGCACTCTTAAGCACATGCTCAACTTGAAGTGTGTGCTTTTGCTTGTTAAGCCTGCTCCTTCAACAGAGAAGATTTTCCTTTGTGTTGGGAGCCTCATCTGCTACAGAAGGGGGAAGTCACAAGGTGATTTGTTTATTATATTTTGTATAGCAGCCTGATCTAGAAAACACTTGCTGTCAGCTGCAGTATTTTGCTACCAGCTTGTCTCAGTGACTTCCACTGGGCTCCATGGGATAGCAATTATTCCACAACAGGGAGTGCTCTTGAAGTGTCAGGGCAGTGTGCTTGCAAGGTACTGCTGCAATCTGCCCATACGTCTCTTATCATAAACAACAAGGGTCATAGGCAATGGGAGTGCCCGTGCTTTGTTTAGGGAGGGCATTTCCCCTTTTTGATCGTAGTAAAAATCGTAATAGCCAGATCCTGAGAAACAGCATTAAAGGTTCTGTTTAAAAGAATGTGACTACAGAAAGCAGATGCTCGTCAAGTTAAATAAGGAATTTAATTAGCCGGCATTTTATCTTGTTTTCAGCAATATGATGACAAATCGCATCTTAATAAAATAACATTAGGGAGCAGCACAATTCCAGTGCTTCAGGAAATGAGAAGCAGTATAAGTTCCCACCAAAGAAGTCATTCCCATTCAGAAATCTGACATGCTGTTAAGATGGATAGTGTTTTAGCAAAATGGTCCTCTGGCATTTAGAAAGATTTACACCACTTTTGGCTTTAAAAGGCTTAATACAGGGAGGTGAGGGAGAAGGAGTGGCATGAATAGCTCAACGGACTGGTAGAGCAATTAATATTTTTTTATTCCTGTGGTGGCACAGGTATGCAGGGTTCTTCACAGGTGAGTAGAACAAAGTTGTACTTTCCTCAGGGGGGCTATAAATAAACATAGGTGTTATACATTGTACAATAAGTAACAAATTTAGTGTTTGTCGTGTAGTCAAATATGTCTAAATACAATTACAAGCTCTCATTTGATGTTTTGTGTAACACCCTGATTCTTGCCTAACCCTGAGAAAGGTGTATGAAGGATCCACAGAAAGTTTGTTCATGACCTGTTTGAGAATTGCAAAAGTTTGTCTAAGCTCAGCTTCTGGGACCCAAGGAACTACTGTTGTTTGGAATATTTATGTCCAGTAAAAGGATTACAAAGCATAAGAATGACAACAATAACAGATGAGGAGAATTAGCTTAATTATACAAGAATAAAGGAACTACTTGTCCCATTCAGCATGGCTGTCCACTGAATCCTTTCTTTTGTCTGCACCAGGGATCAGACTCATGTTTTAGGTGACAGATCATGTGATTATCACATAGCTGTCTACTATAAAAGGCACATTTTGATCCTAGATGATATATGGAGGCAATACATTTCCCTTGCTGATCATATGTTTTAACAACAGTTATTTCTGATGGTCTATTTGACATTTTCCATCTTTCATATTCAGAAGTTGTTCCATAAAAAGGAGAAAAGTGCAAGAATTGTCTGATTGGATCTCTTTGTCATGCGAGGGTGCACACATAGAGAGACAGTACAAACACTGAGTTTATTGAATCAAAGACAGTCAGTGCAGAAGTGTGGGTTGGGAGTGGGTCTTCTCTTTTAACAGGCAAGAAATTCCTTTTAAGATTATCTTGCAGGAGCCTGATTTAAGACTGAGTGTGGAAGAGTGAGGTTTTCTCTTCTCTCCCTTGGTGGAAAAAAAAATTGAAATGTATTGACCTGGAAAATCCAAGCTCAGAAGCAGCAGCTGGGTTTTCAGCAAGTCCCTTGATTCTTTCCCTGTTGTCCATCTGGATTCACTGTAACACAGAGAAATCAAGCACTGCCTCTGAGGTCAAGCGAAGTTTGGAAATGGCCACCATTTCCATGTAATTTTGCCAGGGTGGGGGGCGCTGCTCCATGCTCTGAGAGCGCTGCTGGATGTCAAGGTCTATAAGCAGTGGTGGGGTTGACTTTTCTCATTTGCAGAGCTGTTTGTAGAATTGGACCCTAAGCCCTCCTGGAGCGCATTGTGAAGCAATGCACAAATCAAATCAAGATGCTGGCTGAGATTGCATCATGGCACAATATCGTGCTAACAGAATTTGAGGCTAAAAGCAGTGACATTCATGTCCTGCGATGTCTAATGCATCATATGGTTGTAAAGTGATAACTGAGTCCTGGAAGACAAAGACTAACTCCCATGTGCCCTGCAAATACTTTCCAGTCCACAGACGAGTTAAAGACCAGGTCTTGAAAATCTTCTGATCAGCGCCTGGACTTGACCTCTTAACAGCAGAACAGGTAGTTCCCTCTGAATTTGCAGATGCTGTCAGGTTTTATTCATGGGCATGACACCTTGTAGTATTATTGTTCCCCGTGGATGCAACCAACTTTTTTTTTATAGATTTTCCACACTTTCATTAATTACTTAATTGGCACACAGTAGTATAAGAATTGAAGTGTATTCCTATAGGGGGGTCATACTTTAGACAGGCACCAAGCTATTTGCAAGCTGAATTAAAAACAACTGGGTAAAACATTTTCAGTTGTCCCTGCTTCATCCCAGATTTCAGCAACAAAGCTGATATATTGCCAGGTACTGATCCCACTACCTGGGATTTGTCCAGGTTGAAAACTTATTAATGTTTATTTGAGGGAAGGAGAGAGACAGAGAACACAGCTTGTATAAATCAGATTAAAGTATTGACAACTCCTAAGCAATGCTCATTCCAGGAACAAGCTCCCTATGTGATAACACCACTGCTATAAAAGAAGTGCATTTTGAATGCATGCCACTCTGCAAATACCTGGTGGGTCATGAGTTCTTGAGGCTTAGTTCCTAGAAGAGAAAACAGGATTGCTGAAAAAGTTAAAAACTCTAGATGGAGATCGTCTGAATAATTTAATATGTGGGAAACTTAACAGCCACTGGACCCTGCTCTAGTTGATGATTCAGAGCCATCTTGGATCAGAGTAGAGTAGAAATTATTACAGGTGATACAGACTAAATGAGAAAATCCGGGTCTTGGCCCAAGCCTAGTGAGCAAAGAACTCCACTGTGTGTCATGATTAACATTGGCTTGCACATTTCAGTGGGGAGGCATGGTTAAATGCAAACCTAAAAGTACAAACTCGTCTCTTCTCTCAGTGTGGCTGCTGGATGTCACAACCATGAAATATAATACTCAGCGTGTGTTAGAGTCCTCCTCTCTGCCTGGTCCGCAGGTAATGTACATCTGTCTTTGATTTCAGTCACAGAGCTCAGCTCAGGCTGCAGACACAGGTGCTTTTCTGTTGGGAGCCCTTGGTGCACCCAGCAGCAAGGCAGCTTTGCCACCGGTGTTGAGTCTGGGCTTGGTTTCCTGACTGTCACCCTGACATCTTGTATCTGCACTAAAAAGCCCTGTGTTATTTTAATTTGACACTTTTTTTTTTTTTTTTTTAAATTTCCACTAAGCAGAACATGAGCAATGGATAGCAGGGTAATAGGAAGGAAAGGGGACACCTACAGTTGCAAGTAGAGAGCTCTTCAGTGGCTCTACCAGTATCCCAACCCCTTTCCCCATCCCTCTTTCACACACACACAGAGGCGGCTGAGCAGTGGCAGATGGGGAAAGAAAATAGATAAATAAAAGTGTCAGCAGGATGGATTGATTTGCACTTGGTCTCCTCTCATCTCTCTGCATATGTCTGCTGCTATGTAAAGATCACACGAGCAAGGGACTTAGCACTGACCTGGAAAATTTATGCCACTGAACATAAAAATGAATCAAGAACTAAAATGTAGGAAGGAGGTGGTCAGGGAACAGAACAAAAGGAGATTAATTTTTTTTTCCCATTGTACATCAGGATTTCACGGGGACAGTGATTTTATGGGATGACGTGGTGCCAGTGCTATTGCAGGTGCAGCTCTGCATCAGAGAAAAGAGACCATGTGGGCAGTATCCTGTGCTGAGATCGCTCAAGGTTTTGATCCTTTTCTGCCCAAATGAGGGTTCCCCAAAGGGCGTCAGAGCCAGTCAGGGGTGAGCTCAGCAGCAGAGGCCCAACACATGATGGCTTCAGACGGAAAAGACTCCATCTCTATCTGCAAGTTCTCCTAATACCACACACCAAAACAACTTCAGCTGAGAATATATCAACTTCAGGAGAATATATCTCAGTGTACTCTGGGCCAGTTCTCCTGTGATTTTCCAGTTTTTCATTAAGTCTTGATGCTTAGCATGGAAGTCATACCCAGGATCACAGGCAGGTTCAACAGTGGAATGAGGTTCAAATTTGGCCTGTGTTTTATGCATGGAAACCTTCATCTTTAGAAAATGCTGGAAACTTTTTTCCAAAGGCACTATCCTCCAGGGCATCCTTGCCTCCTTTTCATTGCTAGTTTCTACACAAATGCAGGATCTTTGGTGCTTAGTCACTCTGCTGTTCCTGCTGTTTATTGCCTCCAACGGGCATAATTCTCTGCTTAGGAGACCTTTGCGAGTTGCTGTGGAGGAGCTGTGGGCTGTTGTCATCCCGTTTCCAGGGGGCAATAAACAGCAGCAGTCAAACTTCCACGGAAGAAAGATTGTGCGATTATTCAGTCATAAAAAGAGGGAAGAAAAATAGAGATATATTGCATATGTTCCTATTTGCACATCACACAAGGATGTGCAAATTGGTCTTGAAGAGAACCATGCTATGAGGTAAAAGAGTTACCTACGCAGCGCTTCGCTGCGGACTCAAGGGGGGAATTCTCCTGCCTGTGCCTCAGTTTCCCAATACAAATCAAAGGGGTTGTAGCTCTTCCCATCTAGCTTAAGTGCTTTCAGGACCAGGAATTTATTCACATCCTTACAGGGCAGGTCAGGAAGGCAGGGTTGTGAGTTTGGGGGTGATGCAGGGAAATAAGCATTTCCTGGGGTTGACAGCTTGTGATTTCCCCCTCTTCTTGAATGAGAGCAAACATTTGTCTGGGAGGAAGACCCAGAGAGACCACACTAGTCTTAAGATGGCAAGGAAGATGGCAAGGACTGGTATTAGAGTCAGCCCATCACCACAGTCATCTGCATTATGACCTGAGGGTTAGAAAACATCACCAGAGAGAGCCCAAGCCTGTTAGGAAGGAAAAGCCCCTTTAGCAGCATGGAAGTGCTGCCTACGTGCAGACACTGGCTGAGAAGCCAGTGCTTTCGAGGGTTTCCTTTTACGGTCTGTGGGACTGAATATTTCGGTCTACTGGGACCAAGTCATTAGGAGCTGCATGACCCCAAAGACCAGAGGAGATTTCCAGCTTGTCAGCACTGAGGATTCATCCCACAGGGAAACCCAGGCACTCACCACCTTTATGGAGGTGTTCAGCTTGTGGCAGCATCCATCCCTAAAATGCTCCCCCACAATAAAATGTAATTACAAAACTCTTTAACTACATAAGCTTCTAAATCAATTAATTATCTTGGCAAGAAAATGTGTATGGTTTTGAAGACTCCCTTTAATTAACATAAAGTGCATTAGGAAGCAGTAGATCTGGGCTATCACTTGCGTGTAACAGTCTCTCACTTCATGTGCTCCTGAGGCCCTGGGAGAGTGTCAATGTGATGTTTAAGCTCCCTTTCAAATACTGTGTCTGAGCTACATGCAAGGCCAAGACCTCCTTTTCAGAACAGTTTCCATTCTCATGTACTATTGGGGGATGCTCCTTAGAAATGTAATGGTCAAAAATCAATTCCTGTTTCCATGGGTGTAAATCCACTAACTTTTCCCATTCACCGCTCTTCTATTTCCCTCTTCTTTCATTGTCTGCACCATGCCACCTCCAACAGCCCTGCCTTTAAATCCACACTCCTCTCTTCCTGATGGAGCCTTCAGTTCATTCATTGGCAAACACTGCACTTGTCTCTTGTGCAAAGGTGTGGGGAGAGGTCACCAAGGAGAGTGATACCTGCCAGTGGAATCTTTGTGCACTTATTAGCAACAGCTGGGAGCTTTCCTGTGTTTCTGATGTGCATTGGAGCATATTCAGGGCAAGAGAGAAAGTCAACACAGGATCTTAACAGGCTGTGGGTCAGCCCAGTGTTTTGTACCTGACATTTCCAGGCAGATGTGGGAGCCTACTGCCTTCTTCTATGAAAATGATGTGGAGCTGGTGCGTATGGTGGGTAATTCTTCAGCACAGAGAGACACTAGGATGTCCTCCTGCAATGTATTTCAGTGTGCCTTTCTCTGATCTCCAGTGTGCCTGCTCTTCTCAAGACCCATTATATGCAATGAAGATCCCTTAGGAGACACCTAAAAAGGTCTTCTTCTCATGTCTGTGTCTTGGCCTCTGCCAACATGGAAATTCACCTACTACTGATGAAACTAAGAAAGTTACCTGGTTTGTAAGCAACTTCACTACCTGCACTGTACTTATGCAGCGTGTATATATCTGCCTGCTGATCCAGAAGCAAGCTGCTGTAGATAGGGAGGTTATCTGGGCAGCCTAACATGTTAAATCCTAAGATACATATTGGTAAGAATTTGAAGAAACAGTCTCAAATGTCCAAGATGTTTATTGCACTGAAGGAGAATCGTAGCTCAAGAAGGATCTCAGCTCAGCACAGGATTCACAGTATTCATAGGATCAATCTCCTGGACATCCTGGTGTGGTGGATCCATGCATGACCCCTTTATGCTGGGTATGGGTCCTCCTGAGGACAGACATTCAATCTCCCCATATAAAACTGTTGCTTTTTTTTGAGTATGGCAGTGTAGTGCCAGATGATGCTCCTAGGGGGAACATCCTCAGTGTTACCGTGTCTGATGATGAGTCCCGGTAACTAAGCAAATGCTGGATGACATGCTAGATCCGTTCCGTTCACCTGGATTTGGAGAGCAAGGAATATGTCTCAGGATCAGCTCCTAATGGGCTTGTTTAACAGCATTGTTTTTTCTCTAAATCCCGTCAGACAAGTGAAAGCTAGTTCTAGGACTGTTGTGTGTTGCTAAAGTAACACACATCTGAGAATGCAGTTAGAGACTTGAAACAAATTTGACTTGACTTAGGAGAGTAGTGGAAATATCCAAGGGACCGTTGATTATATACTTTCTTTTTTTTTTTAATGTCTAATTTCCAGGTCCTTTTAGGCTTGGGATTTCATGACAATTACTACATTCCTGGATAGTTAAAACCACTCAGCATTTGGCTGAATGCCTTCTGAAGATATCCTGAAACACACCATCTATTGCAGCTGCTCTATTCCAGTCACAGTTCTGACTAGTCATCCAAGGGGACAAGGAATTCCTTTTGTAGGAGGTAGTGTAGGACTTGTTACCAGGAAAGCTCCATATTTGAAGTTGTCTAGTCCTGAAGAGAAGTGCTGTGGCATTGCAAGTTTGAATTTTAAATCCAGAGCCTAAAGGAGGAAAGGTGGGGGCTGTCCTCATCAGCAATATTATCTTCTTACCCACATTCTCCTGCACATTGACTGGCCTCAAGCCTGCTTGTAGAGAAGGCTCAGTAAAACAAAGACCTGGATTTCTTCCTGAACCCAGGGAAAAAGATGTGCAGTTGTACTTTGCTTTGCTTGGGGTCCTTTTGCTGGATATGACTGATTTTTCAAAAAAGAACCCATCCTTTTCTCCCCTTTGTAGAGAGCAAGCTGCCATGGAAGTAGAAAAATTTTGCTCTGTATCAACTCAGAAAGAGACCATGATTTTTGCAGGAAGAGAGCAAGTGGAAGTTCAGTCCCTGTTTGGGGAGAAAGCAATAGCACAGAAACTCCCTGTGTGCAGAGTGTGATGACTTTGCTCCAGTCCAAGACAGCAGATATACCAAGGCACAACACTCCAGAAATTATTTGTGATCTCTTCTGAGAAGATCATTCCAATCAATATATGGATTATTTCTGAATGTTTAGAAGATGCATAACCCCCACCTGCTCAGCCCAGCTTTCCAGCAGCAACATCCTTTGCATCAGCACTTTGCAACTGCCCAGAAAGAAGAAAAGACCAAAAACAATGTGACAAAGCTCCCCCCAGCCCCTGGCTGCATCTGCCCACAAGCTTCCTCAACTGAGTTCTGGTGATTACATCACCTGAGATTTATTTAATATCTCCGTCCAGGAAAAAGAACTAGGAAGTCTGGCTGTGACAAGCAATCAGAGGGTACTCAGCTGATGAGCAGCTCCCCATTACTGAGAGAGCAGTAGGAACCTTCGATGTATTGGATTTAAGTAATGGTTTTCCAGAGGGATGGGGTCCACGCCACAGCAATCAAAGCTCCTCTGCACCATTAAGGAGCTATAAGTGGAGCAGGAGGCACAGAGCAGCTATTGACCGAGTAGGTGGGCATGAAAATGGGTTTAGGTAACTGTTTACTTCCTGAGAGATGGAAAACACAAAGGAATGTTCCTCTGGCAGCTTTCTGGCTCCCTGATCCTCTCTGTCCACATCAGCATTTATATTGCCTGTCTCTCACATGCTCGTGCACAATGACCGCTGTGCTGAGTTCAAGCTGTTCGGCTGCAGTCCACATAATGCTTTCCTGCTTGCATTTGCCCTCTCACTATCTCTGCCATTTTTTTAAAATCCCTGACCTAACAACATGAAAAAAGAAAAAATTGCTGCTTTGATTTTATATCAGGCTGCCACACAGGCAGATCAAGTATTGATGCAGCTCTAGCCACTCTTTTTCTTCCTTCCTCCACCCCCTCTGCACCGAGCGATGGCTTGTACAGAGAGGTGAAGAGGAGGCACATGAATAGCAGTACTTTTTTCGTCCTCGTTGAGGGAGTAACTAAGGGCAAATGGGCCCACACTGTGCTTTAGATAACCAGTGTTAGAGTGTCTGCTGTGAGACCAACCTGCAGCCTGACACCTGAATCCTTCTATAACGAACAGGCCTGCAGGTCTGCGCCAAGATGCCTGGACATCTCCCCATCTAATTTCCCAGTCAGTAGCTTGGATGTAAGCAACCAAGAGGAACCAGTTCTCCACTCTTAGCTGACTGAGTCATGTGTTTTTTCTTCCTCTTTCTGTACCTTAGGAGGGCAGAGGTAGTGTCTGCCAGAGCTGATGCCTCCCATACTTATCCTCCCTATGTTAACCTCTTGCCTGTTAGTGGGCTCAAGAGACAATGGATCAAAACTCCCAGAAACAGGCCTTTCTGCAAAAGAAGGTGCTGCCCATCATTTGCTGCAAATTGCTTCTTGTGGAGCAAAATTAAGAAGGCTGAACTGGCCTCCTGACAGCTCCTGACTCTCACTGGGATCTCACCAAAGTGTCTTGGACCAGCTCTTTCAAGTGCAAGCATTTTAAGCAAGGCACCTTGATCCATACCAAGGGGCCTGAATGCAGCATCCAAGCATTAAAACATTGGCAGCTGTCCCATTTACCAAAACAGGAATAATAGTACTCACTCACCTCTGGGAAGCATATGGAGCACCTCCGATTTATTATTTGTTTTATTTATTTTGTCACATTTATCAGCCATTCAACTCTCTGGGCATACAGCCCATACATTAAAACCCAGAGTATAACACAAAGATCTCCTCTACCCTGAGAATATCCTTTCTGTAAAACCAGGCAGGGGCAGAAGGGAAGGATGAAAGATGCTTTACACAAGCAAAGGATGACAACGATATATTTTTCTCCAATTCTGTTACTGATGGAACCATTCTGAAAATGTTGGTGACACCAAGACAAGAAGATGGGAGCAATAAAAAGCATGGGGGGTGGTGGTGGAAAGCCATCCTGGAGCATGGATACAGAGACTCAGCCTCTAGCCAGCCTGTCTCATACACAGGAAGTTTCTAAAATGCTCTTTCCATTATTATTTCTCTAATGACCCCATTAGACACATATGAAATTCTGAGAAGGCTTAAATATGTTGCAGACAGCCACAGTGGCAAATCTGCCCAGCTTTTCTGAGGAATGGCAGGCTGCATTGATGAATGTTTTAAAGCATCCCAATGTGTAATTTATTTCCTGGAAATTAATTGCATGTGCTGGTTTCATTTTCCTGTAGCAAATAATCAGTCTGCTCCTTTTTAATTAGGTAACAACATAGATTCCTCTTCTAATCATGACACGGTGGTTTATGCATGTCATGTATTTTTCTATGGGAAACAATTTCAAATCATTGTCCAGGGTCCAGCACAACTTTTAAGAGACATGAGATTATTTATCAGTGGTATTGCCTGGGTCACTGCCAATGAAGACCTTGTGTACAAGACCAGCTAGAGAACCCAGACTGGGCATTGGTGCATGCAATGGCCTTCTGAAGGAGAAGTTTAAGGAAGAAACCAAATTAAGGAGCCTTAAATTTCAATGGCATTGACATGATATCAGACCCAGGCACCAAGAGGTGTGTCCCATCTGACAGGTATTCACTGGTCCCTGAGCTGAGACATTGCACTTGACATTAGCCATATTGCATAGACTGTATCAATAACCTGTATCAATAACACTTGTGGTGCACATCAAACTCAGCACCTTTGTCAGCTGTTCCAGCTGGAATGGCAAATAGCAAGTCCCAGTGGACACCTAAGTACCCCCTTGCATTCAGAGGCTCCATGGGTCTGCATGGACACACATAGCTGGACGGTGTGGGGAAAGCCACTTCTGCTGATGATTGCCGAGAAAAGCTAATGGCCTCCAGCAGCTGCTACTTAAAATTTTCAAACAGGCTGAGAGAGTAAAAACTATTGGCCTTGGCATCCATTCATTACTTGCAGCAAAACTCTAATTAAGCAATAGTGTTCAGTCATATTTACCCTCCATTGGGCTACAAGGAACCCATATTTCTACTGAAATACATGCTACTGAAACAAAACAAATCTATCAGCAAAAAAATGCTGCTGGAGTAAAATGTAATAATAATATCATAGCTATTAGACCGTGAAATCCTCTGCAACAAATTAATCTGCTAGGGAAAAGTTTGTTGGTGGGATTTCGGCTTCCTGCTGGGAACCTGTAAAACCCGCACCACTGCCCGAGACACGGCCGCCCTCGCGGCCTCCGCCTCCTGCCCCTGGAAGTTCCCGTGTGTCACAGGTCCCCGCAGCGGCCGGTGGCAGGTGGAAACCCGCCTGGAACGCGCCGGGGCGCAGAGGCTTCGCCGCCTTC
>VWZT01006494.1:892987-1095027 GCA_013397055.1 Pachycephala philippinensis
GTGGGGCAGCCCCGCCGGGGAGCCGCCCGCCTCCCTGCCCAGCAGCACCTCCTCGGATGACTTCGGCAAGGGCAAGGCCGAGGACCGCTACTCGCTGGGCAGCAGCGTCGACAGCGGCATCCGCACCCCGCTCTGCAGGATCTGCTTCCAGGGGCCCGAGCAGGTGAGCGACCGCGGGCGGTAGGCGCTGGGGTGGCGGCCGCGACGGGCCCGGTGGCAGCGATGCTCCAGCCGGAGGGACCCGGGCCTGCTGCTTGCGGGGATGTCCCTGTTGCCCGGAACAGGACCCCAGACTCAGAGGGGCTCTGCCTTCTGCCCAGGCCCCGGGCTCCAGGATCTTGCGCCTCGGTAGTATTTTCCAGCGAGGTGTGGGGTGGAGGCGTGCTCCATCCTTTCTGCTGCCTGGCAGCCTTGCCCCGGGCACTCATGCCCAGCCTCAGAGCCGTACAGCTGTGGCATGGGAGGAGGGACACGCTGGCACCTTCATGGAGCAGAGCACATCTCAGTAAGGGAGGCTGTTTGGTGCTTTGTGAGTACCCAGTTGCGATGATTCCAAAAGTGATGCAAAGGAGGAGTTTAATGTGCTCTTTGCTTTTAAAAATACAACTTCAGTCTGTACAAAACACGTGGCAGGAGACAACCCCACTTCAGTGGTTCCCAGGAGATGGCTAGTAGGAGCTGTGCGGGTGCTCCACTGCTCCCATGCTCCCAGTTGCACTATCTGCAGGAGAAACACGGCTGCCTACAATTTTACCTGCTGAAGCTGCAGCCTCGAGATGCACCGTGGTACAGATTGAGGTTAGGCCAGTGAAGTTTCCCTCCACCACACAGGAGAATGAAACAAATGCAACCATGCTAGAACGTAAGATGCCGCCCTGGAGCATTATTCTCCATATTTAATGACAATTAAAAGCATCTCATGTATTTTCAGGCTGGCAACTTCCTTACAGTGATGTACCCAGCAACATTTGTACCTAACATGACACAGCCTGTGGGTGCAAGGAAGGCTGCAGACCTCTGCTTGTGGGATCAAGCCCATATGTGCAGATAACCATTATTACTCAGGATAATTCCATTACCTGTCATAATAGGGGATCCTTTCACAAGAAAGGGTTGCAAAGTTCAACTTGACTGTTTCCATTTTGCGCACAGATTCTGGCATGTAAGGTGTTACACTGAAATTTTACACAAAATGGGTTTTACCTCAGGTCTTCTTTCCCCTTCATGGACCTATGTGCTCTGCTAAGGAGAAAGACAGTTCTCATTTGAAAGTGGCCATGCTCTGGCACACATCCTGCCTTTCCCAAAGTTGCCTACATCTGTAATGCAGTGCCTTCCCTTATGTTGGTTTGAGGATGGTGGCAATGGGTGCTGGAAAGTGGGGAATGGGCTTCTGTTCGTCCTTGGGAGAAGTGGGGCCTGCCACCAGCCGATCCCAATATCCACAGCCCTGCTGGATGTGTCATACCGAGGGTTCCATAGGTCACAGCTCCGTGCTCAATGGACTGTAGCCTTCTCTAATGGTTTATGCAGCTGGCAGATAGCTGTGAAACACAGTTTTCACCATAGGCTTTCAGATGGAGGAAATAATTCCTTTTTGGAGATACTGTACACCTTCCTCTCTTGCTTGTCTTGTCCCTGTCTCTTCTAAAAGTTGGAAGCCATGCAATTCACTTCCTGGGATTTTGCATTATTCCACATTTCTAGTACTCTTCCCTGGCTTGCCATTCTGGCTGTGTACACAAGACGTAGCACCTGCGAGATTGGCTTACGTGTCAGAGCAAATAGAGCCTAAGCAGAATTAAAATAGAGGTGGCTTGCTTCCTTGGAGAACGTTAATGCTTGAAAATAATTGGATGCTAATTTTCACACTGAAAACCAGTGTAGGTTGCATTGTAAAAGTGAGACTATTTGCTGACCATCTGCCAGCCTACCTGAGTGAGGAGCTGAGCAGACGTGACTGGCATCTCCTAAGAGTTTTACCAGGATTTCTCTTTTTTGATTCTCACAGTTTCTGACCAACACAATAAGATACTTGCAGCTGGATTCTGCTACTCGTCCTTGAGCAGTAGCTTATTCCACAAATAATTTCTTCTTCATCAGCATGGCTTGAGGAGTATTTGAAACCTTTTGCCCTGCAGCAGCTGGGAAGCACAAGTCATTATGGAAGCCCAAATTGTGGGGTTTAAAGCACAGCCAGATTCTGACACAGCTTTCTGGAAGTACAGTTCAGAATAACTGAGCACTGAATTGGTGCAGCTGATGTCAAGACCTGCACTTTGGTTTATTTGGCCCTTATGTCAATAAAACTCCAACAGGGCTAAATCCCACATTCCTTGTTCCTTTATGTTATGGTGTTTATTACTGCTTTAGCCTTTATTTCCCATTTGTTTTACAACTCAACTGTTGACCAAAGATTCTTCATGTTTTGGACTCTCACAACTGTAAAAGTCATAGATGCACATTATTCTATACTACCCCTACCAAGATCATAATGAAAATTTATCTGCTTGGAAACAAAATATAATTGCTAGTTCTTTACTCTGCAGATTAATAACAATGACAGATTTTAACAGTATTTTATTTACCTGTCAAAACCATCTGAATTTGCTGCAGCTGTGGGCAAATTTGCGGGGCTGCATCACAGTAACAAGAACAAAAGCCTTCATTATAAATTGACTGTTAGGCGCTCTAAGCTTATTTACTCAGATAAAATGACAGTGAGTCTCCAAAAGATGTTTTAATCCTGTTTTGATGTAAAAAAAATGCCAACTAAAACAACAGCCAAAAAGGTTTCTTAGTAATCTGGCTTCCCAAGTAGGTTTTATTTAATATCTAATGCAAAATAAAATTGGTAGGGATTTTTGCTTTAAATTTATGATTGCCCAACATGCGTGATACTTCAGGCTACTGAATTGCTTATATTTTAAGCTCCTCATGTTGGTTTGTGGCTCTTACGGGTAAGCTGATTCTTTCATTTAAAAATGTGCTGAGGACCGTAGGACGGAGGAAAGCTCATTATTGTGAAACTGTTCTGATCCCTGTGTGTTAGTCAAGAGAAACCAGGGATGCAGGCAAGAAAAGAGTGGATCTGATGACCAGGGGATTGCAGCATCTGGGCTCCTGTTTTGGGGGCATTGAAGAGCAAACTCTGTTCAGGTCTGACAGTTGAAAAAGGCAGCTGCTTTCTTTGAAAATGAGAGCTAAACATCGTGAAAGCTGAGGGACTGAACTCAGCACTTGGCAATGGCGTTTCCTTTCGGGGACTTGCTCGGCATTTTCAAAGGTTTCAATGACTGAACGTCCTGCACCATTGTGTCAGCAAATTCTGAGACCCTGGATTGAGCAGCAAAGCTCTGGGGAGAAAGTGAGAAAGAAAAATGCTGGAGTATTTTCTTCTGTTTTGGTTAATGCTTAGTGTTTGCAGAATTTTGTCTGCTTTCCTGGATCTCTGACAATGTTCTGCAAGAGA
The DNA here is from genome assembly GCA_013397055.1 of Pachycephala philippinensis. Taxonomy (NCBI): domain Eukaryota; kingdom Metazoa; phylum Chordata; class Aves; order Passeriformes; genus Pachycephala; species Pachycephala philippinensis. The sequence continues at coordinate 896,460 of VWZT01006494.1, forward strand.
AAGAAACTAAGACGAGCTCCTCTCTCACCAAGGTTTTACAGTATTTGGTATGGTTCCAAGCTGAAAGCAAGTCACGGGGATTAGCAGGAAAAGACATGGGTGAAAAGTCCCTTTGCATCAGGGGGTAAACTGTTTGCCCACGTTGCAAGGAGTTAGCAGTACTGTGGAGTTTAGGATCTCAGAAGCGGTGCTAGCTGTTCTGAAAATAAATAGAAGAACATTCTTAAATGAAACTGAGATAATTTGGAAAGCCATATGTTTCAAGGTTTGCTTGTTATATTGTCAGTTAGAGTGTGTGCACACCTTTTCTTACCTATCATTTTCAGTCTGCGTTTCTCTATTTCTCTGTTTTGGGGAAAGATGCTGTGAAGATCAGTAGTGATTGTTTTGGTTGGCTGTGGAGGATCAGAGAGAATAGATTGTGGACTCTTACCTGCAGGCTGATAGCTTGGACTTGGCTCAGTATTTGATAGAAATGCTTCAATGTAGACTATTCTTCCCACCAAAGTCCCCTCTAGACTTTTGGGGCACCAGCTCCTTAATATGGGAATATGAAGACCTTCAAGAAAATTGGAAGGGAAGACAACTTATAATGGATATTAAGACATGCATTTTAATGTGATATGTAATTGGGCCGTGGAACCCCTTGCTGCAGGACAAACAAAGAGCTAAAGTTTAATGAAGGATTATAAAGCCATGTGATTATTATGGATATTTAGAATCATCACAATTAATGATAACACTTCTGAAAGTAAAATTCATGCTTCACATCTGAAGCCAATTTGGAGATTAGAGTAAGACTGGCTAGGAGCAGGACCCTGGGGCTGGTGTCTTGCCCCACAGCTCACCAGCCTCCTGTGCCTGAGCAGTGAGATCCACCCCTGCAGGTGCATATCTGGATTTCATGCTCATGTAAGGTGATGTCTTCAGCGTGTAGGCACCTGCCTGTTCAGGACTTCTCTAGAATTAAGGTAACCCCAAATTACTCAGTCTGGACTAACACACATTATTGGGGGCCATGTGTAGGATCAGGGAATGGTCAGTACCATTGAACAGCTGGCTATTAGCATATGTTTCTTGAAATAACTAGTGAGAATCTCAACCCCTGCCTGGTACGGACACGGGTAAAAAGCATCATCAGCTCCCTGCATGGTAGGGTCTGCAGAGAAGGCATGAGCTAAGGTCAGGAAATACTGCTGCTTTACAGACTGGTCTCTCAGCAGCACAGGGGAGTGGAGGAGGTGTCTGGGATGTCTGATTTCTGATTTACAACATTGCAAGATTGAGGAAAATGAGGTACTAAAGTGAGACAAAGAGGAAAAGAAGCAGTCTGTGTCAGAATTCAGGGCACAAGTATGATAATGAATGAGTGAAAGAAGAAACAACTGTGCAACCAGCATCACAAGTGTGTCCAAAGCCCAGAAAAATTGGGAGTAGAGATGCTGATATTTCATGGGGTCTGTCCAAACCATCAGGACACTGTTTTCAAACATGTTGAATCACATAATGACAGTGCAGGCTTCCTATCCATGTCCTTTTCATAGGTGTGTTCCCTCAGTATTCACTTACTTGGTGTTGGAACACAGCCAGTCCTGCTAAAACTGAAGAATAGGAGATACTGGGCTGCAGCTGTTTCAATTTCAATCTGTATGTTGTAATTTATGATAGAAAGGAAAAGAGGATGCTTCCTGCGACATTCAGTCCACCTCTCTGCCTCCCCATCTTTGAATCTTAAGACCTCTATAGCTACCTCTCCTGTTTCACCTGTCCCAGGATCAAACCTGTACTGTGCAGGCAGAACATTCTTGGCTTTGGCAAAAGCTTTGCTTGAGCCATCAACTGAATGGAGCCCTGGATGTCATCTATTTTAGATTTAGTTGCTGTTGCCACAGAGTTGATTGGCAAAGCTCCCATTAACTTCAACAGCAAAAGTGTAGGCATCCAGTAGCAGGGACCTGACCCCTGTATTTCAATAATGTTGTGCACACAGCAGGGTTTCTATAAATAATAGTGAAAGCCACTAATACCATTGACTTTTAATTGCTCTGGAAGACAAGGTTTTCACCTTCTGTGCCTGCTGAAACTCTGATGCCTGACCCATTTATTTCAGTGCCACTAGCTAGCCTGAGCAGCAGTTTTTCTTTTCTTTCACTTTTCCCCATATGAAAGGCTTCATGAAGGAACTTGTCTATGTTTGTGTCACTGTTTCTTAAATATACATTTCAGGCCATGATTAACAGTGGCTGATGTCAGTTAGTGACAGAACAAGCAATGCAAAAGCATGTAGCTCCATTGTTTGCATTTGTAGAGTCACTGTTATTTCCACAAAGGCAACACTTGCTTCTGGAAGGGCTCTGTTCATACAAAACTGAATTGCATTCACGTTGTCTTTCAAGCAAAAATTGATTCCCAGCAAGGGCCTCCTCTGTGGCAGCCTTTTGCTCACATTGGTGTTTTTCCACTCAAGGCTGGCCCAGTCCAGAAGTCAGAAATGGTTGTGCCAAAAATCTGCAATACTGTGTGTCCTATGTGTCTGCTGCACATCTCCATTCCTCCTAGGCCTGTAGTAAGATAATAAGAAGTACTGTAATTGTTAGTGGTCCATATTTGTGGCCATCCCATCCTTTTATTGTCTGGTTGCCAAAGGAATAAAGCCGTGTGATGGTGTTAGCTGTTACAGGTTATGCTCATCAGCCCTCCTCTAAACCTACTGGCTACAGTCAGCCACATCTGGCAGAGAGTGGAGATCTGAAAGGCATTAAATTCCTGTATGTTTCATGAAAACTAGCTGGATGAAGGAGAGGAAAGCTAGAAATGTCCTGCTGAGGGAAAGATTATAGCATTGTCTGTGCTAGACACGGTAGAGTCCATGGAGGACAGAGCTTCAGATGGAACAGCAGCTGTAATAGGAACATGTATCCCACTAGACAAAAAAAGAATAACCCCATCATGATATGGTTTCCATGGGAAACCAGACTTACAGAATAGCTTGTTAACTTTTTATCTTTCTTCTTTTCCTTTGTTAATCAGGATTGCTTACCTAAAATGAATTGCTTGATGCTGAAGACTTTCTTATCTTCCCCCATCTTTTCACAACCTACCTTTTATCCTTTTCTGATTTATCACTGGTTACAGTAGAACAGATTACATTGTTGGCAGTGGAGAGTGATGAGTGATGACTTTCTTCTGGTGAAGAAAATAACAGCAGGACCTGGAAGCCTATGTAGATAATAAATGGACGGTCCCCGTGCCCCTCTGTGAGAAGTGATGAGATAAGGCAAAATCATGGTGGGCAGATTGGTTCCAGTGACAAGGGCCCTGTACTGAAATTCTCACACATCTTCTGTCACATCATTTCTTGTTCTTTATAGTCTTGGGTGGTTTTCTCTTGCCTCCTCTTCCTTCTCTTCTTCTTGGCCAAAGTCAATTGACACATGAGAGCTTGGTCCCACCCATCCTATCTGGCTCTATCTGCACAGGTTCTCCTATGGCCTAAGTACCATCAAATCCAAGCCTCCTCTCTGTGCAGCTGGTGACATCACTCACAACAGTCACATAAGTTTAACTTCCTCCCCTGGGTGGGAAGTGAGGGATGGGATGGTACAGAATGGGAGAATGATAACCAAAAAAAAGGGGTTACATATTGTTTCATTAATTCCTACATCTAGTGCCTCATGTTTATTGGAGAAACCAGGTTGTGCTTGGGGAAAACTCTGTAAACCCCATGGAGGATGGGGTAGCTCTATCTTGAAAGGATCCCTGAGAAGGTTTTATCTCCTCTATAGAAGAACTTTGTAGGGAACTTCCATTTCGGTTGGACAGCTGGATTGTCAGTCATACTTTTTTCCATGGAGTCACAGACATATACAAAACAAGTTTGCAGAACAGGAGAGAGAAAATAAACTTGATATTCCACCAGTTTGGAGGTCAAGGACTGCTACAGACTTTGTGGTGTCTTTGCCATGTTGCTCTTAGCAGAAGTTTACCAAGGACTGCTTGATGACACTGTGTTTGTATATAAGGTGAGGCCATGAGATCACCTTTCCCATGCAAAAAGTGTGTGCTATTAGCCAAGAGGGCAGTGCTAGAGGTACCTGTAAGGTTTGTAGTGCACTGAGCATTTGGAGGTGTTTGCCCTCACCATTTGCAGACAGTCCTGTGGCTGCAGTCTCTGTCAAGTCATTCCCTGGGACTGCCACTGTAACCTCTGGTACTCTGTGGGTTTAGCTTCTGTTTATTAATGCGTGCACTGATCATGCCCAAGCATGAGGCAATGGCCAAGCCTCAAGAGATCTACCCATCCAAAATACTGACAGAGGCTGATCTAACCAGTTCTTAAGGATGGGCATAGTTGGAGAACCCATCTTTCCTGCTGCAGCTCATTTCTTCTTGCCCTTTCCTTTTTTTCCAAGAAGTAAGTTACTGAACATGTTTTCCAGTAGTTGCATGTAAATATAGTGAAAATTCATCCTTTCAGGACTTTACAAGTTTAAGTGACAACTGAAGCCATAACACTCCTTGTTCTTTTCTAGGCCAAACAATCCCAATTCTGCCTTTGCTTTTATGACGTGTTTTCTAGACTGCTAATCATCCTTGGTGTTACCCTCCAGACTCTTAGCAAATGGTCCTTATTTTGCTATAAATGCACTGGAAACAATTGTCCAGCTGAATGCTTGTCAGTTCTGAGCAGGCAGAAAGGTTTTTCAATCCTGTTTAACAGGTAGCAGAAATCATTCATTCCAGGCTAATGTTTGCCCTCTTTATTTATTCATTTATTTAGGGAACAGCAGATGATTATTGATTGTTACTCAGCTCATGATCTCCATGTCCTTCAGAGCTGCTTCTTGGCCAGTCCTCCATCCTGGCTCTGTGCAGTTGGCATTACTGCACTGGTGGAGGAGCTGCATTTGGCCTTACTGAATTGCATCCATTTTTCCCCAGTAGCAGCCCCTTCCAGGAGGGCCTGCAGATGCAGTAAGCATTAACTCTGTTGAACCTTCAGTTCTTTAATGACTTGAGCTCTTCTGCCTTGCCTCCTGAGGAGAGCTGGGAGTAAAAAGCTGGAGGAGCAGTTGTGCTTTTCTTTAAGCATCCCTTGGCTGCCATAGATAAGACTTATGGCTGGGGCTGGGCCTGTCGCTGCCCACTTACAGCCATGTGGGGGAGGAGCAAATGGATCCTCATTACTTCGTTCAGGTGTCTGCTCTCTGCCCCAATTAAAGCCACTCTCAGCCAGGCTGAATATGACTTTCCTGACAGATTCAGGCCTCTAGCCAGTCCTGCTTGAAATTTTGCCCACACCACCCACTTCTCTCCTGCTTATTCAGTCACTTTATGGATGGGGTGGCTCACATTTCCTCCACCTTCTTGTGCTAGCACTGTCACTTGGGACATTAACCCTACGCCCAGCTTGAGCTTATTTTCTCTCATATCCCAGCTGTGTACTCAGGTTGTGCCCAGACCTTCATTTGCTTTCTTTAGGGTTGCACAGACACTTGCTCAGATCCTTACTTCTTGCTTTCATTACTTCCTCTCCAATTTCCCAGCACAGGCATTGTCCTGCTTCAGTGGAGTCAAAACCAAGAAGCTCACTTCTTTGACTGGTATCTTGATGAAAGCAGTGGTTTTCCAAGAACTTCTGTGTGCATCTCTACTCCCTTCGGTGTTCCCTGTCCTTACCCAGATAGATCCTGTGTAGTTTTTTACTCCAATTCTCAGTGTTTGGAGAGCTAAAAAAAGCCATGTGGAAGGATCTGTTGAAGACATAACACACAGCATCGGCGTGCAGGAATCCTGCTGGCACTTCACCCACATCACATCAGCACCTACGCTGGTAATTTCCTGCAGGTGCTGCCCTAAAGCTCAATGGATGGTTCGCACTTCCTGCAAGTACAGGGCCATGGGCTAAGCCTGCCCTTCCAAACACCCCAGTGCTTTTAGTTTTATCAGGTCTTCTTCTCTGTCTGATGTCTTGCATGACCTTGCACTGTCTGATGAATTAAGCACTTCCCTTTTCTTTTTCTCCTTGTTAAGCACACTAGGACCTGTAAGGGCTTAAGGTGCTGGAGAAGTACAAGAATATTATTATCCTATTCCAAGTGATATTAAAGAATATTAAGACAGATCAGATGAGCATTCAAGAAAAGTAGGTAATAATAAAATACTGTATCAGAGAGAAATAGCAGTTAAGTAATTAGAGAGCGGGTCTCCACAAGAGGCAGAAGGAGAGTTATGGGTGCTTCTGGCCTCCTGACCATTCTTTATTTTAATACTATGGTAACCTTTACAGGATGTCAATATGTCGAGCATTGCACCAAGAAGTGAAGTAAAGGCTTTTCTTGCCCTACAGAGTTCACATTTTAGGACATAAAACCCCAACATTTCCTTAACATTGAAGAGACAGGCATTCTTACAAGATTTAGGGCCAGAGGGAGTTACTGGGTTAGTCTACTCTGAACCTCTCTGTAATAGCAGTGAAATAAGTTCCCTCAATGAAATTCCTGCTTGAAGCTTAATAGCTGTGCAAGGACTGGAGAAGAAATACTCCTTCTTGATTTTCAGATCTCCAATAATGGGAAATTGTTGCAGTGCCCAAGGAGAAAATCTGGGGAAACAGAGAACTGAAACTGTCTTTGCATATCAACTTTTGTCTTTTCTGTCACAGAAAGAACTGTGTACTGTGCGCATCCTTAGAAACCAGCTTCAAAAACCCTTGGGCTAGCTGGCAGAGGAGATTTCCCGCATGGAAAAAGTTCTGTGTTTGAAGACAGTTTTATTCCACATCAGATTAAAAGCAAGAAACTTTCAGCCTGGAAAAACACTCATGGGATTCAGCTAGTAAGGAAAAAAACAGTTCATAGCCTCCTCTGACATATGAGAGCAGAAGTGCTGTCACCTACATTTAACCTACATTTGGAAAATTTTTCTTCATAGACAGGATGGCTACATAATTTCTAAGAAAAACATTTTTAGAGCCCCCATAGCCTGAAGTAAGGACTCCTTCATAAAGTCCAGCTTGCTAAACTGTCATGACCTGGCCCAGCTGCCATAGTTATTCCATTTCCCACTCCTTATGATTTATTTCTTGCCCTTATCGCAGACATATGAAACCTGCAGGAGAGTTCCTGGCCTTTCCTTCCTGCAGCTATTCATGAGATTTCTTCTCTCATCTTTTTCTTGGTGATGCCAGACAAGAGCTTCATCTCTTTGAAGGTGTGCTCAGGCATGTGGTGCAAATGTCAGGTGATGGTGACAATTCTGAGAGTTATAACTCAGGTCAAACAAAATCACACAACCTCAGAATATTTTGGGGAACCTCAGGAGATCATCTTGTTCAACTCCTACTCATGGAGATCTGACCAAATCAGATCTCCAGATATCCAGAGCTGGATAACTCCAAGGACAGTTATTCCACTCATGTCTCTGGACACCAGGTTTAATATTTTACCTCCCTTGTGGTGAAAATGTGGGAGGGTTATTTTTGATTTATAATCATAATTTCTTGTGTTTCAAATTTCTTGTGTTTGTATCTGTTTCCTCTTGTAACCCATACACCTTCAAGAAGAGTCTGGCTTTTTTGCTGTACCTTTCCATGAGGTGGCTGAAGACAGCAGTAAGATCTCCCCTTAGCTTTTACAGTGATTTTAAGAGGAGCTGTGCAAAAGAAAGGATTAAATGTCTGCTCTAACTCCCCAGAGTGGATTTGGACAAGGGCTGCGATTTTTGTAATGGTAGTCAGATAAATACCAAGGGAAAGTAGCTGCCCATCTATAGCTTGAAGAATGAGAACAAACACTACTAATAATAGCAAATGCTCAGTTATTTCTCTTTGTCATAGCCAGGACACTTCTTGGTCCAATAATCACTAAACCTCAAGGAGGTGATACTACTTCAAACCTGAGTGTTAGAGAAATACTGGTTGTAGAAAAGCTTGATTGAGCAAGAACCATTTCTGTTTAAATTGAACAGAGGGATGAGCAAAAAGAGATCTGTAACTAAGGTTTTCAACTTTACAGAAGCAGATTTTGAAAGATTAGGAATGTTTAAAAATACGCAATATAGCAGAAATTTATTATACGTTGTCTCATTACTACCAAAACAACCATTAGTCTCTTTATAACGAACAAAAGCATTCTGTTACAATTGCTGCTTTCTGGAATCTTACAGTAATTCTCCCTTCTACAGGCCATTCTTGCTTTCTGCCTTCAATTTATTTGCCTGGAAAGCTGTTCAAAACCTGTCCCAAGATGTGTTTTAATACAAATGAAAAATACTCTCTTCTCTCCTCTCTTTCTTACTTGCTTCCCTAAGCATCAGTACTTATCCATGTCAGTTCTGTTTATAAGTTCACGGTATATGCTCAGTGACATTTAAACTTCTCTGCCAAACCCAGCCACCTTTGATAAATAAAGGCTGCAGAACTCTTAAGCTCTTATGAGTTGCCTAAAAATGTGTGGCCAAGTGGGCCATACTCCCCACACTGGGTTTGTGATGTCATGGAGGGGAACTGTCACAAGAGGCCCACCCCTACTAGACATCAAAAAAGCCACCTTACCAGCCTCCATTGCTCTGAGAATTGGTTTTGCTGTTGTCTTTGCTTTTAATTCTCTTTACAAAAAGGCAAGAAAAAGATCCATCTGCCTGCAGAAGCAGAACTAGCAAGTTTGAAGTCAATACTGGAATATTTCAGAAAACTCTACATTTAGGAAACCCAGGGAACTGTTTAATAAAGATTCTAGAGGCTTCTCCACTAACCCTAGTCCAGGATCTGTTTCTTCAGTCAGCCTCTTTCAAGGGCACTTCACAACAGGGTGGTCACACACAGCCAAGTGGTGGGACTTGCCCTTCAGGCAGCATGAGCAGGGAGGATGTTGATGCAGCACTGCCTAGGACTGCCTGAAAGCCTGAACGAGCACTTTTGCTAGTTGGCTGATGGCAGCAGCTCTTCCTTAAGCCTGCAGAACCCTATGTGTCACTCCATCACTGTAGAAAACTCGGCTGGAGCGGAGAGCCAGGTGATCAGGGGAAGGATTGTAGTTAAGTGATCATGAATGGCTGGGAGAATATCAGAAATAATTCTGTGCAGCTTAACAAGAGGAGGAACTTTGATCAGAGGCATCCAAAGTGCGTCTGTCAGTAGGAAAGCAAACTAAGCTGCAGGGACTCTTCAGAAGTTCTTATTGCTGTAGTAAGCCAAAGGGGATGCAGAGGCTGCTACAGGCTTATGGATTTCCACGGAGCACTCCAAGAAGCTCCACATCAGAGATTATTTGCAAACACAAGGCATACAAAAGTGTATTTGTGTGTAACTGAGCTGCTCTGCCTGTGTTTAGGAGGATCAGAAACGTGGGGCAAATGTTGCGATCTCTGAAGGTGGCAGGAGGTTTTCTACCATAGCAGGGCTCTGCTTCCTGTTTGTATTGGATCCAGTTATTTTTCCCTGTAATGGATGTGAGAAGGCCTCTGAGATTGGGTTTCTGTGATGAAACAGAAGATGGAGAGGGATGATCTTGGGACAGATGAAAGCTGGAAAACACGTGCTCTGCTTCTCTGATCAGCACAAGATTCTCTTGCACCTGATGGAGCCTCATTCATTCATTCATTCATTCCTGCAATCCCATTGCCACGAAAAAAGCCTAATGGCATTCATCAGCTCCTTGCTTCTTTGCATCCCAGTTCTGCATTGCCCTATTTGTGTGTTTCCTTCCGTAGGATTTATAACTTCATCCCTCTCCAGGTGGTGTCTGTCCACCTGGGCAATGTAACTGTCTTTTCTTACCAGATAATCCTTTGCCCCTAAGCGCTGTGACTGGAGCAGCAATACCAGCCCTCCTAGGCTACGTGGGAGATTTTCACCTTCTCTAACTACATCCTGAATGTTCCCAGTTTTACAGCATGCTCTGCATTTTGGCCTGATTAGGCTATTTGTTCTGTTGTATTGCAGAGACAAGGAGTGGTGCTTAGGCACAAGAGAGTATGTTCTCTCTGTACCCTGTAAAATAAGAGAAAATTTGCTCAGCTGGAAATGAAACAACTTTGAGTTCAAAACTCACTTTGACTGACAACTGATTTGCATTTTCGTACAACCATCAGTACAGGCCAAGGTCTTTACCCCCATGTAAATGCTCCTAAGGCCCGTAGCTATTTGTATCCCAGAGATACTGACGAGTCAAAAAGAGGCTGTACAAATGCATGGAGATAGGGAAAACCATCCAGATTCCCCCCATATGGCCTGCCTTAGAACAAATATTCACCCCAAGTCCCCTTTCTCAGACTGCCCTGTCCTCCTGGTCAACACTGTTTGGTGCCCTCTGACACAGCTTCACATGTCATGGGTGGGTTGCAGCATGAATAACAGCCCTTCCTGTGATTTATATCCTTGAGAGAGAGAGAGAGGAGGTTTTGCCAGATATCCATCTACCTATAAATGCATATGGCGTAACTGCTGGGACACAGCTGCACTCACGTGACTGTCTTTAATCTGTTTCCTTTTAAATGACTGTGTCTACATTGCCTTGAGCTGTTTTTCTTCCCTCCTGAAATGTGCACAGCAGCATCAGCAGTCGGTATCTCCAGTGCACTGCTCTCCTTCTGGACTGCACAGCCTTTAGGGCTCTCATGAGATGGTCAGAGGACCATGGGGGTCAGGGACGTGGGTTCCCATTAACACACTGCATGACCTCTCTGTCTTCAGAGGTCCTGTGTGATTCCCAGGCAGCAGCCAGCCCGCAAGCACTGCCGCAGCGTGTGCTGATCCCAGCGCACACCACTGAGCAGGGACTGGCTGTACGCCTGTCTGTGGCAGTCTGGGAGAAGGCAGATGCCACGTTGCTGAGCCAAATTGGATTGAGAAGGAGATTAAGTGGTCATTTGTGGGTCACGTTTTCCTGCAGAGGGCAGATTGATGCCATGATGCACATCTGGGCTGTGGAGCAGATGCAGCAGAGTTTCAGCTGCTGCGAGGCACTTTCCTGGGGGACTGTGCTGAGCTCACTATAGGGTTGGGAACACAACACACCAGCCAAGAGCTCTCCCAGCCGGGGACGTCCCTGTGCAGAAAGTGGTGCTTTGGAAGGTGATTGCTCTCTGCTGTTATTGGTACATTTATAGTGAGAGATCTGCACTTTGCCTGTTTCTCCAGTAGTGTGTGCATGGCATGGCCAGTGCAGTGTGGTGATTTGCAGTGTATCAGAGCTATGCTGAATCACGGTGGCTCGCAGATCAGGCCTCTGTGTCTTGTGTTTTTTCAATCCACTTACCAGTGTTCTGTGTCCACCCACTGAAAAAGATCTTTCCATCTGACTGGTCAGCTGTAAGTTCACCAAGTCATGAAAGCAGGCTGACCTGGAAAGATCCAAGATATGAAGATGGTTCAGAACTTGATTTAGGCTTGAGTACTCTCTTACACGGGGGTATCAGGGCTGTGACTATGTAGTGAGCCCTTGCTGGATAATACAAGTGGTAAAGAAAACTTCCCCAGGCATGGCAGTATTTAGCCCATGTCAGAAGATCTCTAAGCAAATGGCACACTGTGATATGGAGGAAAATCACATGGCCTGCCTCCATGAGTGCCTGGAGAGGGCACCTCTGCTTTCTGCAGAGCCAGGGTTTGCCTTTCTGCTAAATAAAAAGAAGTAGACTAAAAGGTGTGGGGAACTGAGCAGCTAACACAGTCCTCTCAGGTGGAGAGGACCTAGGAGATCAGAATTAGCAAACCCCAGATTTTAGAGTCAAGGTGGCAGCTGGGTCACTGGACAACAGGTCCCAGCCCAGGTAGAGGGTTGGTCTCTGGCTCTGAGAGGACACATTTAGAATATTTCCCCCATTGTGATGGCTTGACTAGAGGAGGTTCCTCTTCCAGTTCAAGTGAATGAAAGTGGATGAGCAGCAACCAAGGATCTCAGCTTCTCTTCTGAGCTTTGTAAACAAGCTGTGATTCTGGGCACATAACCAAGGTGGGACACAGCTCTGAATTGCAGACACCTCAATGCGAGTGTCACAATGTAGGTGTCTGCATGTGGACTGGGTGTCTAGGCAGTGAAAAATCAAGAGCTTGAGTCATGCCCACGCAATGATTTCTTAGTGGAAAACATCTTGAGGTAGGTAATCATGCCCCTAGTGAATGCAGGCAGTGGAGCTGGAGAGCCAGACACCTACATTTGCTCAGCTGACTCACTCCCAGGGCTCTGCTGTCAACATTGACTAGACCTTCATCGATTCTACAGGAGCAAGGGCATCCAGAGCACACAGAGCTGCTACATCTGCATACAGTACGTAGGACCCTTTCATGCCTCCATAAAGCAGACTGGAAACCTTCCCTTCTAGGAATGCTGTAAGGGATCCTTGCTCATCTGCAAAACACTGAAACCACTTCAAAGCTAGGTGCTCTGCGAATGCTGAGTGTTCACATTATTATAAGTAAACAGCAATTCAGAAACGCGTGTACAACACTGAAGAGAAGTAAACAGATGGGAGAAGTTGCCAAGTAAGGCCACGCTGAAGTGATGAGCAAAAATAAGTGTTAGAGACAGTCTGACATTTTTATAGCAAGACAGATGCAGCCAGGATTTGAAGCATATAGCAATGAAATGGGATCAAGGAGGTGAGCTGCCTTTTCTTGGCCAAGCTCTTCTCATGTTGGGCAGACCCTTCTGTGCTCAAGCAGTAAGTGCTCCTCATTGTTGGCCTGGGTAATCAGGATAATCATGGTGCAAAACAGCTCCAGTGGACAAGGCAGGAAAAGTGATATTGTTTGTGGTGAGCCGTTGTGTGGGAGAAAAGAGATTTTAAATACAGCCTTGAAGTCACTGAGTGACACCAGCACTGGGCTGACTTGAACTGACAACTACTAATTACTGAGAGAAAAATGACTCACTAAAAAACAATAATTGTCTTACATCAAATGGATGAATTACAGTCAAATAGAAAGCTACAGTCTTGGCATGGGGGACATGCATAATGTGACAGACAGCCTGCAGCCTCACATATCTTTTACAGAAATAGAGTTCAAAAGTTGTGCAAGACGTGCTGTATTTTAATTAACCAAAGCCCAGAAAAGCTGCTCTGCAAACCTAGGCAGAAACTGCATGAGGACACCTTTCTCTTGGCAAAACACTGAAAATCCAGTTAGATGTTGCTAACAGCAAAAATCCTCTGGCTTCTGAAAAGTCACTGTTTTCCATTTTACAGTATCCAACTGTAATTCCTGCTGGAAACTCTCCTATGGGGAGGGGACAGCATCAGCAGAAGGGGTCTCCACAGAGAAACAGTGAAAGGGAGCAATTCTTGGGGAATCATGCAGTTAAATGTGTGACAGGCACTTCTGAAAATTCGTGTGTCTGTCAGAACTGATGAAACTATTTCCTGCTGGTGTGATAAGAATGTATTAAATATTTGTCTGGGTTTACACAAGCATGGATTATAAGGAAAGCTCTTGTATTTTAAGGGATTACATACTTTATTACACTATATGCTACCTAAGTAGTACTGGGAACAGTTCTCATGTGTCTGTGCTACAGGGGAACAGTAACCAAAAGGCAAATGGTTGATGGTGGCCTTAGGTGTAATTTGGATGAACCAATATGGTTTTCCTATTTTTTGAATCCAGAATGATCTTTTCATCTTCGTAAAGTGGCCAGAAGTCAGTCTGAAATCTGATGGTGCTGAGGCTCTCATCATTTGGGTGTAAGTGGCTCCACCACACGTCTTGGGCATGGGAGCACAGGGAATGTGTCTCTGGTTCTCAGATCCCTTTTTATCCTTCAGCAGGTCATTTCCAGTCTCTGTTTTGGGACGGACAGTTCAGCAGACCTTGGCTCTGAATTTCAAGCTGCTAGGCCTACTGAGCAGACAGAGATGTCTGCTGGGGAGCAAGGCACTCAGCATCTCTGGAAACAGCACCATCAGTTCAATGTAATTTTTTTTTTTTTAAAGAAAAAGTTGACTTGGTTGGCCCTTGAATTACAGTTCATTATTTTCCCACATGCATGTTGATAATTCCTTGTTCTTGGGTCGTTTCTCTCTGTAAAGCACTTCAAGTACAGTTCCACACCAGTGTGGGACATGCAATTCCCTAAGACCGTGGTGGCCTCCTGTTCACTTCTCCTTCTCTTTTCCTCACTCTCTTGCAATCACTTGAAAGTTCCCTTGAGCCCTTGCTTAGCTGGCTCACCCTTGACTCTAAATAGTAACAGCCTTAATCCAGGGGACTTCTCTAATCCTGGGGTCGGAGTGGGAAGCATGAGTGATTGCTCTGAGCAGCAAACCCATTTATGCAAAGTGTTTCACTCTCTGAGCAGCATCGTTGAGGAAGGATGAGATTAGAAGGATATCACTGGCAAAGTGACTAAGAGATTTATCTTATTCATAGGCTTGGCTTGTACTTAAGGAATTTACATTATTGGGTTTTTTTAAAATCTGAGCTGGCTGAATCTATCAGTCTTCCAGCTGTGTCATGGATATCAAAGGCTTGTTGTTTCCTTCCTGGTTCGTACCTTGCAGCATCTACACATTGCTCTCACTGCTTTCTCTTGTTGCTTTTCTACACCTGTTTCCATATGCCAGGAGTACCACAGCCTCTCCCTAGTCCCTAAGAGATTATCATAAGGCAGCTCAGTGTCAAGACACTTTCCCAGGTATTCAGTCTGTTTTTTATTTTGCTTAATTAATTTCTTCATTATTTGTCTCGTTAATAGTGTTGGGAATGATTAAGAGGGATGCATCTCCCTCTGACACTGATATGTCTGGATAAAGAAGACTTAATTTCCTTGAAGCTTCTAAGTCAGTGATTCCCCTCTAAAGCAGGAGCTGGGATACATCATAGTGTGGAGATACGTGTTTCTGTGCACCTGTCCTGAGAGAAAATCCTCAGGGGCTCAGACCTCAGGGAACCCCTACCCCAGCTGAGACTGACAATGCCAACACGAGTGCCCCAGCCTGGAGTGCCTTTGCTCCACCACAACTGTGTATTCAGCCACACTACTTGGGAAATTATACCAGCAAAACCCCACACTCCTCTGCTAATGAAGACTGACACCTTGCTGGGGGCTGCATGAGGAGGGAGATGGTTGGCACAAACGAGTTGCTCTGGGTAAAGGCTGCATGAAACAAGACACGCGGTGCTGGGAGGCAGAACGTCCATGGTGAGCACAGTCAGGCTAAAGTCAGTTCAGAAACTCTCTTCCCAACATGGTGTCTCCCTGCACAGCAATTCAGGAGCAGCAGGGACATTCCCAAGAGAAAGAAAGGGGTGTCACTGAAGTTGGAAGAGAAGTCAGTGTCACTGAAAGAAGGTAAAGTCTTATCTACAGACCTTTCCTCTGGGTAAGAGTGACTGTCCAGCGTCTTGGTAATGTGTGTTCAGGAGCAAGCTGAGCCAGTCCAAGACCTTGCAGCTGTAATGAGCAGCAACCTCAGCTCTGCATTTCCACCCTTTCCAAGATCTAGCAACAGTAAAACACTGGTAAAGGGGCAGGGCAGCACACCTGGGAGGGCAGTGGGAAGAGGGAGGTGGCAGCACAGACTTAGGCATAAACTGTGCGTAGAATTGCATCCCAATACCAAGAACTGAGCAACAATGAAGTATAAGGCATTTGAAGATACTCTGCAGCAATTTCGAGGGGATTATTCTATATGCAGCCCAGAGATAAAGCAAACTTCAAGCTCAGCTCTTCAGGAAAACAAGCTCCTTGCCTGACCTGACATCTGAATATCTGTCCCAGGAGGGAGTCCCTTTTGCCTCTGTAAAAGGAAAAAGAAAGCCAGTGACACTTTTAGGCATGGAGCCATGCCATTTCTGTTCTTACACACTTTGCAGTTTTTCCCAGGTGACACTGAAGCTGTTCCCGGCTCAGGGAGGCAATGTCTTCTGGCCATCCTTGGAAGAAGGGCTATACTAGGGCTGTATGAGGTGGTTGCAGGCTGCAGTTTCAGGGTTTTCTTTCTTAGTGCCCAAAGACTCCCACAGCACAAAAGAGAGATTGACAATCTGGGCTAGTCCAGTGCTAGAATGCAGGATGCTAAAATGCTAAAGGGACAGAAACACGTTATGTGTGAGGAGTGGTGGAGGGATTTGGACTTGTTCAGTCTGGCAACAAGAAGATGAAAGGGGAAATCTGCTGCCTTCTTCTACTTAAAGTCAGAGTATAAAGACCGCTGAGCCACCACAGCAAAGGACTAGAGGCAATGGCACAAGTTGCAGCAAGGGAGGTGCTCATTGGATATACGGAAACAAATTTTCACTGTGAGATCAGAGCAGCCCTGAGACAAGGACCCAGACATATGGTAGGATCTCAGTTCTCTGACATCTTGAAGATTTGGCAAAATGAAGCCTTGAGCAACCTTGAAGCTAGCCCGGGTCTGAGCAGAAGGTTGGACTAAAGAAATACAGGGACCTCCCAACTTAAATTCTTTGACCTTACAAAAACCAGGGGGTGAGGGGACTGAGAAGTGGTTGCAATGTCACTGCTCATAGGTTTTAGCCTCCTTGTTCTGGAGAGCAGTGTTATAGGGAGAAGATCCTTAGACACACAGAGATGTGAGCCCACCCACTTGCCTGCCTTCAGACACAACTGTGCCTGCAGCCATCTCAGTGTGTCCCAACTCCTGTCTGACTGACCTTTGAACAAGTGAGCTGGCCCAGCATGAGAGCCTGTCCTAATGAGCACAGCAAAGCCATGGCCCCTTGAACTGGTGGCAGCAGTCAGGGCATGACTGATGCCCAGAGCGTGCCTGTGCTCCCCACTCATGTTGCGGGGGTTAGTTCTGCCATCCTTCTGCATCCACCTGCTTCACTTTGAGATCAAATTAATGTCTAACTAGTGAAAATTTGGGCTGGAAAAGGTTGGATAGACATGCTGTTTATGCCCGCCATCTGCCTTACCTGTACCTCTGACACGACTCCTGCTCTGTTCCCTGGATAACCCCCAACCTCCCATATCATCCTGCTTCTCTCCACCCCATGGCCCCCAGCTGGTTCCCCACCTCTCACTTTTCTACTTGTTCACAGGCATAGCTTGTTTTTCATCCTCTCTCCCTCAGACCTGGTGCTCTGACATGGACAGAAGATCCCTTCTGTCCTTCTTGGAAACAGCAGCAGAGCCACACTTGGCATCCACTTAGATCCCATAGTGAGAGCACCCTCTTGTAAGCATGAGGACAGGTTTGGTGCCTCTTTTTCCTGATTCCCTCCCACTCAGCAGAGATGGAAACAGTGTCCTCCAGGCTTGTGTCATTTATGGGACCCTGGAGTGCCTGGACAAACTGTGTGCCCATGCCTGTCCCAGCATTGCTGCTGCCTGTTTTTCATCAGGGAGCAAAGAGGGGAAAGGAGCCAGGAATGAAAAAGCCCTTTTTGACCAACTTGATTTACTGTAGGTTATGCCAGGTTCTTCCAGTGTAACATCAGACCCCTGGTCCCCAGATATCAACCTCTTTACTTTCAATATTGTTCTCCACCCCATCTTGCTGAGGCACCCCAGTAACATATCCCCAGTGCCTGTCACCTCAGATCCCCACTTAGCAGCAGCACCTCTCTCACACCCCCACTTCCCAGAGCCTTCCCAAGCTCAGTACTGCAAAGTCATCACACTTGTGACCATCCTCACACAGGGCTCTTTCTCCTATGGCACATCCCCACTCCCCTCTTCCAGTAGCTCTCCCAGCCCAGCCTCCAGAAATGGTCCTTCCAGGTGCCCTCCCTTCATCTTCACCTTCCTCCCTGGCAGGAGTGTGGGAGGAGAAGGCAGGCAAAACCTCTCCCTTAGAGTGGGCGTGCTTAATTTGGTGTTTGTTTTCAGTGCCGTCTGCTCATCACTGCTTAATGGATTTCATTTGTGACGTTCGAAGAATGAAAAAAAGAGAAATATCCCTGCCTCACTACAGCACCTTCTTTCAAGGGAAAATACCTTCCCTGTTTGCCTCTGGATGCTTGTGTCTGTCTGTGGGGTTCGGCTATCAAAAGGCATGAGTGTGGTCACCTGACTCGTGCATTGAAATGCTGCTCATTTTCTCCCTCAAGGAAGTAGATGAAAGGTTTAAATCTGGTGCTGTTCTGCCATGGGAGAAAGTGATGATAAAATACAGCATGCCCCAGTGGAGGAGCTGGGTGAAGAGGGAGCTCTGGGCAGGCAGATGGGCTCAGCTGGCCAGGTCTGGCTGCCCTGTGTCCCCATAGCATACCCAGCAACTGCAGGAAGAGACTTTCTTCCCTGCCTGCTTTTGCTGGGGGCAGACCCAGAGAGCCCCTGCACTGGGGGTGTCCAGGAAATCTTGACCAATTACCAGCCTGCCCTTAAGTCCAGGCTACTTGAGACCTGTTTGGTTTTGTGTCCAAAAAGTCCTTTATTTAACCAAAATCAGGCCTCCGAAAATGTGAAATAATTGATTCTTATTCCTTTAAACAGTTACTAATTTCCTCTTTTAAAATTTCTCTCCTGTTCTCCTACAATGAGTTAGGATTAGGTGCCACAACTGGACAGGATAGGCTTTCCCAGCCTCCACATGCGGCTTGGAACCACACTGCTGGTTTGCAGAGGAGCCATTTTCCTGATTGTGGCACTGGCTCTGAGTCTGATTTAAGCTGCTGTGAAAGGAGAGGCATTAGGGAACAGCTATCAGGTCTCCAGAGAGCCAGACCCGAGCAGAAGTGTGAAACGTCACTGTGCCTGTGGGTGAGAAGGAAGAAAGTGTGTTAATGCTTTCGAGAAGCACCATCAGGCCACAGACTTTATTTCTCAGCCATCCACCTCACAGTCCTCTTAGCAAACCGCAAATAGTAACACCTCCCTCCATCCCTCCCTCCCTCCCGGGAGCCGGGAGGCAAAATTAACTATTGCAAAGCCCTCTGGGTGCATGAAACAGAGTCCAAAGGGTCTATGAAAAAGCCTTTCCACAATGCAAATTCTCACTTGTGACGTACTTTAGCTTTTTCATGGGATTAAAAATAAAGCAAGACGAGCCTCCTCCCAGCGCTCGGAGCTGGGGATGTGTGCAGGGAGGATTTGGGCTCAATGCAGACGCTGCTTTCCCCAGCACGAGTGCCTTGAAGGAGTGAGCCCAGCCTTGTATTGTGCTTTCAGCACAAAAGGATGGATTTTGAGGCTCAGTGCAAAGGAGCAGCGCTGCCTTTCCCTGCCACCCTGCTCCCACCTTCATTATGGCAGAGTGCGCTGCCAGGAGCAATTAAGGAGAACGAGTTTTGTTCTCGCAGAGAGCAAGAGCTCTCTCATGGAGCAGTCGCTTCTCGCTGCTGTAACGTGGCTCAGCTCAGGAATTTGCCGTGGCTTTTGAAGGGTGTTGCCAGGCAGGGTAGAACCAACTGGTTTCATTCGAAAGGGGCTGAATCCGAAGGCAGGGAGGGGCATACAGGCTGGTTAAAGGAAGGAAGGATGGTGCCGATCCGAAACCTCTCACCTGGCGTTTGGAAGCCTGTGGCAGAGATCTCTGCCCTGCCGGTGTGTCCTCCAGCGAGCCTCTGCCCACACACCAGCTCCTGCCTGGGCACGGGGGACACTGTGCTGTCCCTTCTCCCCAGGGAGACCATCAGCGTGAAGACATCGACAATTATACACCCTCAGACAGTATGAAAGAAGGAGACACAGGCGCACATGCCCAAGATAGCCGCTTTAACCTAGCCTCATTTTATATATTTTTACAGCTGCCGCAGATGTCTCGGTGTCTCCCTGGAGGGGTTAGGTACTCACAGCCCTTTCAGCTCAGGCAGAGCTGCCTACAGGAGCTGACGGCTTTGGCCCCATCTCCACAAGGCTCCCTCCTTGCAGGGAGGCTGGTTGAAGTCGGTCGAATCCTCCCTGCTCTGAAAGGGACTTTGCAAGAGTGCGGCTGGGTCTCAGCAGCTGGGTCTCAGCAGCTGGGTCTCAGCAGCTGGGTCAGCGCTGGCAGCCGCTCGCCCAGATCTGATTGTAAGCTCGGGATGGAAATAAGACAGAGGATAAATAAGAAAGGATGTGCTGGGAAGCCCTACAAGAGGAAATAAGGATATTATTATTGATTAATAAAGATAATAACAATAGTAGTTATCGACTCGATCTTGCAGCATCAGGTACATGAGCCATGTTGTGCTAATGCAGGAGAAGGGAGAGGTGCAGAACCCCTGCACGCCAGTCACACAGCTCATTTGCTCTGCCCAGCCGAGCCAGAGAGACCACGTTTGTAAAATGTAGCCTGAATAGCATAAGCTAAAGTGACCTGTAGGATTTTCACACTACAGTCAACTGGGGAGCTGTTGGCAGGATTAATTCAGAAGTATTTTTCCATGGCATCAGCCCAGAGGGTGGTGGCATTGCTGGGAAATATGCTGAATTTGGGAAGCTTTGGAGCTGCTTGGAAGTATATTGCAGGAGATGGAGAAGAATTGGTGTTTGGATTTATGGTAGTGCTGGTGCCCAGTCCCAGGCTCTGAGGCAAAATGGTCTGCCCCTTTAAGCTATCCCTGGACTCACTGTGGCTCCCCAAGCCCAGGGCTGGCACAGCCATCTGTGGAAATGCTGCATGATGGGATGTATCCATCCCAGCCCAGCTCAGCTCAGCCTTGGTGCCGAGGCAGGGGATGGTCTGCAGGAAGCTAAACACTAAACATATTTGCTGTCCTCCAGTTATCTCTCCACCTGGCCCCTTTGCAAGGCAGGTAGCTTTTAACTGGGGAAAGAACTACCAGGGCACTGCTGCTGCTGCATCCCAGGTGAGAAGATGCCGAGCTCAGGTGACCCTAACCCACGGTGCTGTGGGGTGAATGCAACCCTGACTCAGGTAAGAAGCTTATGTTATGGAGGCATGTGCCACTCTGCACAAGAACAGCTCACATTCGCTTTGTCCTCTCATCCCCTAAATCTGATTTAGGGTGGCCTTGTCTCTGCAGCCTCCAATTCCTTTAGTCTGTTTCCAGTCACCCTGCTGGCCACCCTGCTAGTGTGCGGATGTATGTGTGTGTAGTGGGGTGTTAAGCCCTTTAGAGCATGAAATGTGATAGCTGTCCCTGCACGCAGTGAACTGGGGCTGCAAAGGGAGATGGAATTAATTGCACCAGCAGAAGCAGTTGATTGGCAGTCAGCATTGTGGCAGCAGGGAGGTGAGTCTGCAAAGGGGGAGCTTTATCCAAAAGCTGGGAATCAGCTTAATCAGGAGCAGTTTTCTTCGGCTGGTAGCTGGACAGAAAACACATCTGTTGGCATTAGTGCCTGAAGGCATCCTCTGGAGGAGCGCTGTGGAGGACCATGGCAGCCACTTGTGTGTCAGCCCAGGCTCCCCAGGGGTGCGGGGAAGGGCTCACAGGACAGCAGCTGGGATGTGCTGCGTGAGAAACCTGATTTGATGTGATCATGGGAAAGCGGCCACAGACAAATCCCTGGGATGTGGGCTCTAAGTGAGGGCTTGGGACTGATCTGAAATACCAGATTTAAAAGTGAATTTTGGAGCTAGCAATTTTCAGAGGTAGCTGTCCCTGGCAGCTAAGTCAGGGGATAAGGGACATTTAGCTGCTCATCCTGCATGAGATTCAGCCTGGCATTTCTGCTCCCCAAGCATGGAGCTACCTTGAACCTGCTTTGCCGGGGAAGGGTAAAGCACAGTGCCAGTCAGGTTTTATTGTGTCATAGGCAACACTGACTGCTAATCTCCAACCCTGTAGCTCATCTCCATAACCCCAAACCCACTTTGGACCATTCAGAGTCTCTGCTAGGGCCAGATCCTCAGTGACTCCAGCCTGGTGTCTTTCCCTCCTTGGTGCCATGGAGAGGTTTTATTGCAGGCGTCAGAGATGTGAGCACCCAGGCTGATCAGTCCAAGGCTGATAGTCACCATAAAGACAAATTACCCCATGGCTCTGCCTTTTGTTACAGGGCTATTGCTACCATGTCCGTGACACAGAGATGAATCATTCTGCCCAGCGGTAGTGCACAGCCTCCTCCGGAATGGCGGCTGGTTACTCATGCACAGCAGGAATACGTGCTGGCTTACTGCTCCAGGAGGGTCATCTCCAGCTGCCTCTTCAAAATGCAAGAAGGGGGTGATTTGCCCCATGCCGTGGCTGAGTGGGGCTGATAGCCTAGATGGGCAAAAGGAGGGGCAGCAAATTGTCCCTGTCTGGCTATGGGAAACACAGTTGTGCAGTCTTTTCCGGGCATTAGGAAGAACCAGAATTCCTACCCTTGCACAGAGTCATTTGAGCTGATCTCGGTAGGAAGCAGGGCTGGGTAGCAGGGCCTTGTGTTCAGCTTATAGCTGATTCCCTGCCTGACACAGGAAAATGAACTAGGGCTTGTCTTCACCAGAGAATTTCCCCCCTGCACTAATCTGGTCTGGCAGAGGAGGCAGAGCGAGGTGCCAAAATGTTTTTTTTTTTCCTTTTCCTTTTCATCCTCTTTTTAAATAGCAGTTCAGCTGATGGGCAAAACACGGTCTAGAGTAGCATTACAGGCAGCAGAAAATTAGTTCAGCTTTTACCCTCATTAGCTGATTGCCAGTAATTAACATTTTGTCATTAACTACAGATGTTTATGGCCTGGAAGAGAAGTTTGGGTGTCTCTACATTAGCTCTCAGAAATGCACTGATTATCTCCATTTAATTGGCTGCCTGTGCCTCAGTTTCCTTATCTGCTAAGGGGAAAAAAAGGTCATAATGACTCACCCCTATCCTCTGCTTTACATCCCAGCCTGTAAGGGCTGTCAAAGGAAAATGTGCTGCCTTCAGATATAGGTCTTCTTAGGAAGTTCAGCTTCAGGAAACGCAGTTTTTCACTCTTTCTAGCTTGCCAGCCCTTCCCTTTAATGAGCCTCACTGTCCAATAGATCATAATCTTCTTGTCATTGATTTTTCATTGTGTCCTGGAGGTTTATTCAAACTATTATCTTCAAATAAGCATGGATGCCCACAAGTTCATTCATGCCTGTTTTTCGATGGCATCTGGTTACAGTAAGGTATGTTATAGAACCAGAGCTGGGAACCAGGTGGAACACCCTGAAGACCCAGCTCCTGGTCTGAAAAAGCAGGCAGAGCCCAGCACTTGGGTCACAAACCCATTGGCAGCTAGGGATGGATAGCACTCGTTCATGGGATGCCTCTTTGACAAGCTCCTGTATCTCCCTGTGTTTCAGAACAAATCCTTCCATAGCACTTGGTTCTCACTAAAATAAATGCATTTATGTAGCAACCTCTTTGGGAGGAGTAGCCCCACAGCAGCAAATTCATGTGTGCAACCTGGCATTTCAGAGGAACAATGTAATGGGGAAAAAAAGCCAGCTGGAGTTTAATCAGGAGAACCAAAAGTCTCGTCTCGCCACTGCTTCTGCCTGGGGCACTGAGCAGGGCCAGCACTGACCTGGTTGTGGCTCTCCTCCCCTCCTGTTCCCACTGCAGCTGCCACGGCCCTGGAAAACATGAAAGGCAGCAGCACTCTGTGCAAAAATGTCTTTCCAGGAGACAGCTCTAAGTGTCACTGAGTGAACAGGGAGAGGTAGGAAAAACTGGAAGATCATGCACAATACTCTGCCAGTTTCCCTTTGAGAGTCATTGCTGTTTATGTCCCCAGCATCCCTCTCTCCGTTCCTCCTGCTGTGCTGGGAGCCTCAGCACTCTCTGCTTCGCAGCCCTTCCTCCTCCTCTGCCTACGTAGCCATCCACACCTTCTGATGCTCTTTCTGTGAGCAGGAGGACGCAGAGCAGAGATTGACAATGGAGTTCAAAGGCCCTGGGGATCAAGCAGTGACGCTTTCTCGCTGCCGCAGTGACTCCGAGTCTCTGTCTGGTGGTTCCACGCACAGGGCTGTACACCAGTGCCTCTCCCAGACACTGCTACGGTCTCTGCAGGTTGAGACAAAGGCTCTGGCTGTGTCTGGAGCCAGTGGCAGTCTTCAATGGAAGGGAACACGGGTTTTCAGCAGAGCTAAAAGCAGCTGGGTGATTTCTGGTTCACACACCAGGCCCAGAGCTCAGCTGCTCTCTGCACGGGCAGGGAGTTTGCCTGTGCCAGCAAAATGCACATCGATGCAGCCTCACACAGTGACCCCTCCCACGCAGCAGTGTTGGCTGCCGATGCATTCCCGTCGCTGGATTTATATCCCAGCAGTGCCCCGGCCGCGCTATTGCTGTTAAGAGGTGTCAGCACCAGCACCAGCAGATTTGATGGTCCCCAGGCAGAGCTCATCTGAAGGACAGGGACACTGCAGTATCCAGGCTGGGGCTCCTCCAGCACAGGATGGGAATATTGGTGAGGGAGACCGTGGACGGGCTGTCACACTGAGGGAAAGAGGCAGCAGAAGTGGGCTTTATGCAGCAGTGCCCAGTGCTTATGTTTTCTTGCTCTCACACCTGTTTATTTTCCTCTCATCCTCTATGGGTGTCACCTGCAGAGTCTTTGGCACTGCTTTTCTCTTTGGCATGCCCCAGCTTTGCACAGATTAAATGCAAGTGTGGCTGACAACCCCTGGAGTAGCACTGGGAACAGCACAGAGCACACCATCCCAGGAGCAGCCAAGACAAGTGAATTACTGGGCATCTGGATAAATCCAAGGGGGAGTCCAAGGATTGGCCTCAAGCAGGGACAGCATGTGGCCAGAAGCCATGAAACAGCCACACATAACACCAGGTCATTAGGAAGGAGCAGGACCCCCGAGGCTGCCCAAGCTGTGCAGAGCATGTTTCCACGCAGTAGGAGCTGTGTGTCTCGGAGCACTCTGTGCTCTTGGCATCCTGCTCATGCTCAGGGCATGGGACAGTCACATCTGATCTAGTGCCAGAGCAGTGACCCTCTTGGCATGACTTCCAAGTCCCCGTGGCTGTATTAGCTGTTGCTGGACCCATTGCTCAGCTCTCCAGCTCTGCCCTGAGAGTGCTGTCCTGCTGGAGTTGCTTTACTCAAGGCAGGAGTCCCCAGTCCTGGATTTCCCTCTGCTCTTGGCAGATGGGCTTTCCTCATATAGCAGAACCCTCAAACACCTACAGGTTCTCTGTGGAGGGAAAATTCCCAGGCCATCCTTTGGTGAAGTCTCTGCCTTCCCTGCTCCTCAGCACATCACCCAGTCACACAGAGTGACATAGCTGCTTTGCAGGCAGAGAGGGAACTCCAGAGAAGCCTGGAAAATGTGGTCTTCCTGTTCGTTAGATGTCTTCAGGATGGGAGGATCCTCCACCAACAGCCTTGGCAAACACTGTCTCCCATGCTGGCAGCTGGTCCTAGCTCTGTGGTTTCCAGGAGTAAAGATCTGGGGTCTACAGGGAGGTCTTCAAGACAAGGTGGATCAAGGCTGATGAAGACTGCTGTCGTCTGTGCCTTGCAGTCAGATTCTCTGGTGCCTGTGTGAACTAAAGCAATTTCCAGAACACCAAGGCATTTCTGACCCTGTCTTTGTGTCCTCTCCATTTTGTGTGGATACTCCAGAGTCTAATAAGGAATTCAGCTCAGTGCATTGATTTTCCTCCTCTGACAATTTTTAATAAGGTTTCTCTCTTCTATGCATTCACTTATTTTCAAGACACATAAGCAATTTTATCTTAGAACTCTCTTACCCTTGCCAAGTTTGGCTGAAAAGTGGCCAGTGACTAAAAAAATTATTTATTGGGGGTTTTACACAGGCCCATGTGTTACCGACTGTGCAGTCTTGCAAGCATCACTCCCATTACAAACCATGCTAAAAAGGGGAAGAGCAAAACCTGGTGCCACTACTCATGATGGGGGAAGATGCAACACTATAGAGATGGCAGTGCTGGCAGAGGGGAGGTAGCTCTGACTGCAGGAGAGAGGAAAGAATTACACTCAGCAGTGCTGCTAAAGCAATTGGATGTATTTGACATGTGCTGGGATGATCCAAAAAACTGCAGTTCTGGACAAAGGTTGATACTTCTGGTGTGGCTGAGCATTGTTTTGAATGCCTCCATGCTACATGCTTGTGTATTTCACAGAGTTTGAGCTGGAGAACTGGACAGACTATTGGGGTTCCCTGGGAAAACCGAGGCAGGTACAAACTGTTGTGTACATTTCTGCCAGCATTAGAGCACAAGCATGTTGTGCCCCAGGGAAGGGCTTCAGAGCTGGACTGCCAAAGTGTCTCAAAGGGTTTGGACGAGAAGGTTTCTGGCAAGTGCTCAGTGTGCCAGTGAGAATGGATAAAGCCCATGGGACAGGTCATCCCCATGACTGCAGTAACTAGGAGAGAAAGTCCTTGATTTTCTTGACAGTGCCCATGTGGCCCTTTGGCCACCAGATGGATGCCAGTGAGACCTTTTAGCATGTGGAACTTTTTCTGTTTTTCAGAGTGTAGCAGCTTGGCCAGAAAAACTGCATCCGGGTGGGGGATGGAGAGGCATTTGGGACTCAGTGTGAGCCTGAGCAGCACAGAGATCCTCCTCATGTCCTAGCGAGCATGAAAATGGGGAGAAACACATTCTAAACTGGGAGCCAGCTGTTCTGGCTGGGTTGAGATGCATTTGCAGCCTCTGAGAGCATCCAGGGGAGAGACGGGGAATTGCTGTGCCCCAGAGATTCAGGGAGAAAACAGTGGAAGAAGACAGCAGGGGAGTGGGCTGCAAGAGGAGGCAGGTTATTCTGGTCATGTATAGTCATGGAGCTGAGGTCATGAGTACCTGAGAACACTTGGAAGTGGAAGTGGGAGAGGAAGAGTATGTGCAGGTGATCAAGGGCCTGCTTAACGTTCTCCCGTGGAGAATCTGTGCAACTGCACGACGCACAACTCGAGGCTGGAAGGTGACAGCTATAAAACAGGCATGCAGAAGCCTTTAGGAAACAAAGGTAAATTCATGGATTTAAGCAGTTGCTTTATAAAACAATGCTCCTGGTTTCTCTGTGGTGTGAAATTCTGTCAGGTTTTCCTCATTTCAGACCCAGTGACACCTATAATTTCAAACATAACTAGGTTTTGTTTAAGACTTCAGGAGTTGGGGGACCTAGCACATCTCTCTCTAAGTTCTTTAATAGCTAATTGCTTTCACTGCTTCAAAAAAATGCACTTTATTGCTAGACTGTATCTGCTCACCTTCATCTTCCATCTACTGGATCTCATTCTGCCTGTCTACTGGATTAAAAAGCCCTCCACTGTTAAAAGCCTTCTCCCAGTGGTAGTACTTAACAGATTACAGTCGCGTCACGTCTTCACCTTCTCTTCATTAAGCTAAGCAGATTAAGCTTCTCTCTCTACTCACTAGAGAGACAGGTTTTCCCAAACACAGACTCACAGTTCTGCTTTTCACCTCTGAAATTGTAGGAGGTTTGTGCAGAGTCACGGTACTCTCCAGATGGTTCAGATGACCAGACTAACCTCAAGACACAAGGATAAGGTGTAGGCTGTGTTTGAGAGGCCGAACTCAGTCTGAGGTGCTGATTTGCCAGACTCTGGTCCATGGAGATGAAGCACAGTACAGTAGAGTCTTGGAGACCTCTCCTCTCCACCATTTCTTCTTCCAGGATGTATTTACAGGACTTGGAAGGGAAAGAACATTTCTTAACTTCCTCAACTTCGAGCAGCTCCTCTCTGCATCTGGCAGTCCTTGGGTTAATCTTGCACTTAGAAGTTTACTGATTTGCAGAAATTTCCCATTTACTTCTTGTGTGCGCTTCGTTAAGGATAGGCCCATATGTCCTGTCTGCTCATCTAGTATGAAGAGGATTGACACAAACGAATGGTGCCATCCACAGCCTGATCATATTTGGCATCCTTGAATTTGGCAGAGGCTATGGAGCTAGCTTAAAAAAGAAGAAAGAAGAAAAAACTGTAAGATGCTGTCAACTCTGCTTTCCTAAACGGTTTATTAGAAAGTACGCTGTAAGAATCTGCTCAGCATTTTTGTGATTTGATCAAGGGTACCCAGGAGGGATGAGTGAAGCAATCTGGAAGGAAAAAGAATTGATCCAAAGCTCAGCCTGAAACTTATTGGAAGTTTGTAAGTTTGAGCAGCTTCACGTGACTGTTCCCATTGCTGCTGTCATGATCTCTTCTCTTGCTGACATTGAGACCTGGGCTCCACATAACAGAACTGCTCTAAAGCCAGGACATGTCATGCCTGACCAGACTTGCCAAGTCTTGAAGAGAATCTCTGCCTCTGGATTTCTGGCCAAGCCACACTCCTCAGTCATAGGTTTCTCCCTTGGTGTAAATGCACAGTTTCTCATCTTGGCAGTCTGAGGACATTCTGTCATTGCTGTCACCCAGGAGCAGTGGGTGGGATAGGCCTCTGAGTTGGGGACTGAAGGATGTTCAATCCTGTGTCTTTGCATGATGTTTTGTCATGTTGTCTGTGAAGCATGAATTCCTTAGTAGCTGATTTGGTTTAATGTGCTCAGATCATTTTGTGTCAGGTCCCTGAAGTCTTTCCTGTCCTCTTTTCTCTGGTTTGTGGAAAAAGGAAAGGGATGCCCAGCTTTCCCAAGGACTGAAGAGTCCTCAAGACTCGGAAATCCTCAATGGGACACAGAAAGATTTAGTGTGGGACAGGACTCAGCAGAAAACAGCTCCAAGCTTTAGGGGTAGTAGAAGGAAAAGTAATTATTGGAAATGACCCCAATGTCACCACAGTCTGCCTGCTGCTTGGGTTTCCAACCTTACTGCCCTGGCCAGGGGGACCTACCATAGACAAGGTTGCTCAATGCCCCATCCAACATGGCCTTAAACACTGCCAAAGATGGGGCATTCACAACTTCTCTGGGCAAAATATACATGTATGGGTTCACATTTCTTTTTGTACCTTAAAAAACAAAGAACATGAGAAGGCTGGGAAAACATAGTCTATAAAAATAAAGGATAAGAAAAAAGGAAAAAAAATATCCCAGAATTATTTGTAACTGAGGAAGACTTGCATTCTCTTCAGCTTTCTTAATTTCTGAATACTTTCAGAATAAGCTCCAGAACTGCAGTCCCCACACTGCCAGCAGAGCCCAAGCCACAGCTGCTGCATAGTGTTTTTGGCTTATCAGGGGCAGGAAAAGCCTGATGGAAGGACAGAGTGGCTTGGTGGGCTATTATGGAATGCACTACTGAAATCTGCTGATGACATGAGGTTCGGAGGCATCATCTGTGGAGAATGAGAACCTCAGCTTTGCATAATAGAAATGACACGAAATGTAGTTAGAGGTACAGGGAATAACAACTTGGACTTTCAGTGTTGCAGCTGGAAAGGGCAGTGCTAGACCTAGCAGGCCAGGTGTTTTATGCAGAGGCAGGAGAATCATGACCATGGCATTGGCAAGCTCTCCTGGGGAGGCCTGGGCGGAGGAGGATTTCTGGGATGGTCACAAGCATGGAGACCCATTGGATGAGAGGAAGACACCAGCCATGTGTTTAGCTTAAGAAGGCAAGATCTGAAGGAGAGATGTTGGGCTATTCTAGCTCTGCTAGATGGGAGATGGGAGACCACAGCATGAAGGAGCAACATCCACCAGCAGTCAGCATGGTTCTCAAAGGAGAAGAATTCAGAAACAGCCTCTCAATAGGAAAGATGTGAAGAGAAAAACTACTTTAAAAAGCCTGGGTACTTTACTTGGGATTGATACTTGCCTTGGAGTCATGCAACTTGACCTATCCAAGTTCAAAGTCTCCCCTATAAAAAGTCAGTTCAGAAAAGTTTTGTGTAAGTCAACCAACATTTTATGTCCCAGAATCTGTAACCCTACTATTCTTCACACACCCAAAATTTATTTTCCAAAAATAATAAATTAGGTGGCTACAAGTAAGAAGAAGGTGGCATAAAACTTTAGCTGGAAGAAAACTTGAGATTCCATCAGTAGGTATACAATTCTATATGGACAGTTTGTTAATTCCAGCTGGACTTGTTTGTTTTAGTCATTTGAGACTCATTCACTAGCAAACTAAAAATAACTTTGAACTTATGACTATTTCATCATCTCTGGTTTCTTCTCCCTGCTCAAAAACTAGAACTATAAATCAGACAGTTCGTCTTTTAGTCTACATGTAGTTGATGAAATGGGTCTTAATCAGAATAAAGCCTCCTTTGAACTCGGAATATTGAATTTGGGCAAGGTCTAGATCTCCACACACACTCTTCATCCCACGTAAGTAGCCAGGTCAGCTGTCAGGAGGCAGAGAGAGGAGATTTGCTCTGGTCCAGCTCCTGCTCTCATAAGGTGCAAGCACAGACATCCTGACCTTGTCTTGGTTTCGTCTCATCTGTCATGGCCTTGCGGCGAGATGAGAGAGAAGATGTCAGTCATTCAGGTCAGTATTTAAACCCCCACTCACTGTCCAACTGGTGGCTGTCCAGCATGGCTATGTGAGGACAAATCCAACTGATCAGCAGGCAGCTGGGATTGGCACTGGCCGTAGCTCATCACCTGTAGCCAGTGCAGGCTCCTCAGAGGCACTGACAGTCCCATCATACCCGAGCCAGGCACTGCAACCTCTCCAGCACCTGAAGTCACCGATCCACCTAAGGCTCTCTGCTGGGAAAAGGCTCTTCCCTTTGCAACTGGGAATCAGGCTCTCCTCTTGAGCCTGACTGAGGGACAGCAGGCTTTCCAGCTGGTGTTCTAAGGACTTAGAGCAACTGTGTTTTTCCAATGAGAAATTGCAAGGTCCACGTTAAATGGATAGCTTCAGCTTTCCTGAAATCTCTCAAAAACATGGAAAGTAAAAGGTAAGACTGTTACTGGGGTGCGTGGTCTCTATGAAAAACAGTCCCCTGTTGCCCCACACTATTTGTCAGATCTTTCTACCTAGAAATGTCTACAGCCCCACAAATTAGGGTCTGAAAAAGGTAGCAGGAGGGCAGCTGAGCAAGGAGGAGTCTGGCAAGGCTTGCTGGTCCGTCCCAGAGTGACTGCTTCACATTTCTCCTTCACTCAGAAGAGGCTGCTGGCCTTCATCAGCCCCAAAGCAGATTTCATACACAATTATTCCTTCAGCCTTCACATGTAGTAGGACTCTTCAAATGCTCCTCACTCACTATTCTTGTGTGAC
This sequence comes from Pachycephala philippinensis, assembly GCA_013397055.1. NCBI lineage: Eukaryota > Metazoa > Chordata > Aves > Passeriformes > Pachycephala > Pachycephala philippinensis. The sequence goes on from VWZT01006494.1 coordinate 927,396, forward strand.
ATCCTTTCTCCTGGTCATAAGAGACTGTGCTTAAGACTCCCAGCTCCTGCTGCGGCTCTCCATCCTGCTCCTGCCCCACTGGCACTGCCTTCCTAAGGAACAGCAGACCTCATGCACAAGCTGCTTGGTTCCTCATCAAAAACCAGTTCCCAACTTGCTTTGCGTGGCCCCAGTGGAGGTAGAACACCTCCCTCCAATCCGAGTGAGCCCAGGAAAGGGCCTTCAGTTCTTCAGAGCCAAAAACACAGTGGGTTTGAACACACCCTCCCTGAGGAACCTGCCCCAAGACCATGCTGTGAAGAAGCATAAATTACCCAGCCAGTAATGCCACCTGCACAGAGAGCATTAAATGACTCACTGGGCTTTTCTGCCAGTTTGTTGGGGGTTTTAAAATGTTTTTACTATTATTTAGCTTCCGAAAGCATTTTTCACATCCTCTCATCTGCTTTTAATGGATTGCATTTGGTTTTCTTTTTTCTTTTTTTTTTTTTTAACCTAAGATTAAGGCATTGTTTTCTGTTTTTAAACCTGGGCTGGTCAGTAGCTTTGTCAAAGTATTTGGTATGCCTGGGGTTTCTTTTCCATATGTGTTAGAGAGAGCAGGACGTGAAGCAAGAATAGATGTCTTACAATTATTCACTGTGCCTGCCATGAAAACCATTCCTGTTTGAAATGAAGTCTTGTTATCTCAAACATGCCTCTTACGTCTGTGGTGGCAGCTGCCAGAGAAAATGCATTACTCTTCCAGCTTGTGCAGTGAGGTTGTGGCTCTGTGTGTGGGACGGGAGGAGTGTTTTTTCTGGAAGGACCCTTTACCCAAGTGCAGATGCTTTTCCATCAAAAAATTTCTGCTCCTGGGATGAGGGACACCAGGAGAAGAGAAGATGGAGTTTGTTCCTCAGGAAAACATGGGGAAGAGCAGTTGAGATGAATGGTGTGAGCACGTTGCATTTTTAGGCAGACTCTGCTGTCACTCAGCTCCGGCGAAGGCTAACATGCTTCTCTGGTGGAGCAGAGGGCCTCCGGGAGGAGCAGCACAGCCCGCACTGCCCACCTACACAACAACACATCAAGGTCTCAATCCCATCCTTTCCCAAAGTCTTCGCCAGCTCTGGAGATGGAGGCGTGTGTGGATGAGACGGTGCCTCTCAGATCAGCTCTCCAAATTACGTCATGGGAGAAAAACAAGGAATAGAGGCAGGATGGAGGGAAGAGGGAGGCAGGCAGACTGGAAGGGTGAGCCCAGAGACAGGCAGGGGAGAGGAGAACAGTAGGATCCTAGACGCAGAGGCAAAAAGAGAGTTTGATACTGTCATCAAGCCAGGAGGATCAGGGGAAAAGCATGGACATCCCAAGAACTGTGTGTGGCTGTGCTGGAATGTGTGGGTGTATTTGCTATCTGACAGAGATTGCACAGCATCTTCATCATCCCTAACTAATATATTGATTGTGATTAATGCCATTACATGGCGTATCTGATTAATTAACAGTGGCTTCCCACTTGCGCCTGCTCCTCGCCCAGAACTGCGTCAGCTCTTTCCCGGGAGATGCTGGCACTGGTATTGCTGATCCCGACAGCGGGCTCCCCACTGCCCACCATGGGAGCACTGTGGCCAGGGTACAAACAGGAGGGCTGGAGGGGATGCACAAAAGCCCCCCGTTGGTGGCAAACCAAGCTTTGTCACAGGGAGAGCAGGATGGCTCGTGACAGCAGAAATTAGAGCAAAGGGGAGGATGTTCGTCTGGTCAGATGGAGCAAGAGGCTTGGAGAAGTCAGAGTTGCCCGTATGCAGGGCCTCACAGCCCCAGTTGCCATCTCTCCTTGTGACATTTCTCTCATGGATGGTTTTTGATAGCTGATAACCTGTTTCCATGACAACCAGCCTCTGTTGTGACATCGGTCTTGAAGCAAGCTCAGGCTGATGTTTTCAAAGTTCCTGCATGTCTCAGGCAGTCAGAGGGCTGCCTTTGTGCCCTCCATTCTTCGCTGGCAGGCCTCCGAGGCTGGGAGGAGGAGGGTAAAGTTTGCCTCTAATGAGGGCAGTGAGTGCCTGGCTACATTTTTATGCATTAGTGAACCAGAGAGAGATTAAAGGGTAGAGGCTCCACTAAAGGATTAGCAGATTTGGTTATTCAACTATCTCTTTAAATTATTATCCCTAATTATAAGTATGATGAAAGTCCGCTTGGTGAGGGATTAGAAAAGAGCCAGATGCAGCTCTTGTGGCTCTTGTGCTAGAGCCTGGCTCTGAGGAAGATCTCCATGTTGTGCTTTTGTGTGCTCCACTCTGCTCTTTCTTGCCTAGTTGGAGAACAGCTCCCTGAAAGGGGAGCTGGGGCCCTGGTGCTCCCTTTCCTCCCCTCTGAACCCAGTGAGATGTCCCATGTGTAGGAGAAGCCAAAGGCAAATGGGGCCCCCGTCTCCTTTTTGGCTCTTCACCATCTCCATTTGCTTTCATTTCTGACTGCACATGGTTTCTTTGCCTTCCCACATCACAACACGATCAGAGTCTCCCCATTGCTTCCAAAACTATTAGTATTTTAAATCCACACAGTCTTTGCTGCATACAGATATTTTGCTTCTGTGACATTATTTTCACCTAAAGGGCTCCAAAGTGGTGTGCAAAGGCAAGGCTTGGGATCCTGCTGCTGGAACTCATGGTGGGAGGGGAAGAAAGTCACTGCCACCAAAGGTGCAACAGCTTACATGGGGCCAGACATTCAAACTGCTCTGGAAAAAGTGTGAGCTGAAGGACAGGGACTTCTTCCTAGGAAGAAAACTGAAATTTGAGCAGGAAACAGGAAGTTACCCACCTATGCCTGTAAAGTTCACACAGAGAGGTTTTAGGCTATTTTGGGTGTTATTTTGTGGGTGCTGAACCCCAATTTTCCTGGCAAGCTAGCTTACTCTTTCCTGGCAGCCTGCAGAATCTGGATTGAGAGTCTACCGTGATGTAGAGCTGAGCATTTGGGACCAGAAAAGGGTCTAAGATCAAGGGGTTGAACTAATTAAGCTCAAACATCCTCTTGGGGAGAGGGGAGAAGCAGCTGGCATCCATGAGCCTGGGTCATGCCAGGGTCTTGGAGGTACTAATCCCATGGGAAGCGCAGACCTTGCTGGCAGCTGGGAGAAGGACCTTACAGCCCCATGTGGACCATGCATCAGGACAGCTCTTTGGGAGCCCCAAACCCAGCTGCAGCAGTCTGGGTTCTCTTGTAGCCGTGGTGTTGTGCTACAGATTTGATTGAATAATTTCTTTTTTGGGGGTTGGGTCTTTGGGGGTGGGGGAGAGTAAATTGCTGGCAAGAATTCAAAACATGGCAATTAATAGGCTTAAAGTGTCATGTTTTACAAGACTGTGTGCACAACTTACAATAATGGGAATTGTAATTATAAGTTCTCCCAGCTGACGGGGAAGGCACAGCTTTGAGAGTTGGAGTGCCTTATCCAGCCCACCCCACAGCATCTCTTTGGGATGAGGAAGAAATGAGCTGCAGAGCTTGGGAATGGCATTATTTTAAGGAACAGTTATTACATAGGCTCCTAGAGGAAACCTGAGTAGTTCCAGGTGGGGATTGGAATCCACATCCAAAATGGACATCACTGTCATTGCCAAGGTCACAGGGCTTCAAGTTATGTGCTGGTAACTGCCCCGGTATTTACCCCCAAACTGCAGTAACTGTGGCTTTGCTGAGCTTCCTGCTGAGGACAGAGGAGAAGGAGATCAGAGGAAAGGTGAGAAACTCAGTGGAGCCGCGTGCTTGCCAGTTTGTGCATCTGGTGGAGTAAGATTACGTGACAGGCAAGAAGCTCTGCAGAGTGGGGGCAGCAGTATGGTGAACCCAAAGGGCTCCTGCAGCAGCTTGGAAAGAAACAGAGACCACTGCTTCTTCTAGCAGGATCCGTCTTTATTACACACACTCCAGTATTTATATGTTTCTACCATGGGAAAGTTTTAAGAAAGTTTTGGGAACGTGCACAGGGAAAACAGCTACACACCCCCAAACACCTGGCAGGGCAGACTTTTCTGCCCCTTACCAGCCACTCACACAAACATGCCATCTCCCAGCCTTCCGGAGATAAAGGAGAAACATTCACACCTGGTGCTTATAGCTATGGTCATTTCCCTGGTATGCATCTTCCCGAGAGAACAGAAGGCCTTTAGCAAAGTTAAGATAAACAAGTAACAAGTTGGTCTTCTACACAGAGCTTTTGTTAAGGGGAGGATGGCCGCCGCAGGCCTCTGCTTCCACAGCTCCCTGTTCAGGGCCGGGGCCAGTGCCCCAGACATCTGCCCACCTCTGCCACTGCCTGGTCCACAAGGAATGGTGACTCCACGATCCAAGTGTCAAATCCAGTTTAGGAGAGAATTTTGTCTTTGTTGACTCTGAAACTCATAGCAAGGACAGCCGACACAAAGGCCTCACAGGAAAAACAAAAACAACACAGGTGAGCAGTTCATCATGGGGGGGTTTATTCCCTGTTGTGAAGGAAAGCTGGAAAGCAAACCTCCTCCAGCTCCTGATGTGCCCACCTTCCTGCCAGGCTGCTCCGTAAAATCTCTGCCCACAGCCAAGACTGGTCTGTGCAGTTCTTGCTCCTGCACCGTTCCAGCCTGGACCTCTTATGTTTACGAAGTGCTGGTGGAAGCCTGATTCATAGCTCTCAGCTGAGGGGCTGGGACTGCACTTCATGAAAAGCAAGAGTTACGAGCAAATGTTGCCTTGGATGAGTTGGTCAGAGCATGATGTTAATAACACCAAAGTTGTGGGTTTGATCCCCATGTGTGCCATTCACTTAAGAGCTGGACTCGGTGATCCCTGTGGGTCCCTTCCAACTCAGAATATTCTGTGATTCTGAGATCAGTTGTTAGAGTTTTATGTGGTTTTTTTCAGCTAGATTTGTACCCCTGTCCAGTCCTACTCTGTGTCTGGGGGTTACTGCTGGAAATAATTAATAAATAAGTGGAAACCTGGGCTGGGATCCTTGCGTTTAAGCAGAAATACACTCCCTTTTGGACTAATTTTCTGATGGCTGGAAAGGAACAGGACATCTCCAAACTCCCTGACCTTTAAGCTGAAGGGTTTTTCACCATGTTTCAGTAACAGCATTCAAAATCACCCTCTTGCTGCTTTGAATGGTTCACAGCTTGCAGGGCCTTAAATGAGTTGTCTATTGTGAAGAATAAATTACATCACAGTGTGTGCAATTGGCTCCAGCCGAAACATGAGCCCTCCTTTTCCTCAGTCAGCGAGTTCTCCCAACTAACTTTTAAGGCCATTAATGTTTAAATGTCATCTGCACAGAGGACCTGGGACCCTCTCTTGAATGCTGAGGTCAGTCACTGCCTACAGAATGCTCATCTAGCAATACGGATTTTAGTTACTCACACTCCCTCCTTTTGCAGGGAGATTATTTGTTCACAGGAGTATGGTTGGGGGTCTCAGAGGGGAATGCAAGGTATGCCAGGAAGATGCAGCGTGTGATGGCTGGAGCTCTGTAGTGGGTCCGGAGTCCTGGATTTAACTCAAAGTTCACATCCAGTCCCTTGAACCATCTGTCCTTCCCATGCCTCAGTTTGCTCAGCAGTAAATTGGAGACGGTGGTCTCCCTACCTATGAATCCTGAAAAACAACTCATATGAGAGGGGTTATACTCTTAATGTGTTGCTAATAAATACTGCAATACAAATCATTCGGTAGCCTTACATATAATTATATACTCTCCTTAATTATTGAACAGCTGCTTTAATAAAACATGCAACAAATAATTCAAAATCTATTCAAAGAAAAAGATGTGCAAAAATTCTTCCTGTAAATATGTGCAAAAAATAATTTGCGTATTATTTAAAAATCAGAGCAGTCCTTTGCTCTATCTATAGAGAATAATTGAATAGAAAAATATTGAAGTTAGTAAACAGCAAATTAATAATTCACGTAGTATTTACAGTCACAGTACACTATATTTTCCACCAAGTGCATGTTCTCTTTTCGCCAATCGACCAAAGAGATGCTGCAATCTAAGACAGTGTCTGGGCACTTCTGTGAACTGTTTGGTGACAGGGGGATGCTGCTGTGAGTGAATTGTCAAGTCCAGCTGACACTGAGGTCTGTGAAAACCTGCCAAGATGGAAAGCCAGGCCCTGTCTAGAGATCTGCCACATTTCAGCTCCAGATCCATGCAATGACGTCATTCGCATGATCCGCATCCCGGTCCCGTTATCACAGAGTGAATCCAGTTTACGGCACACAAATAAATTGATTTTGTATTTTTTTTCTTGCTCCTAGCTCTGCAGTGGTCAGTTTTGGAGGTGATTGTCCCACGTTAACATTAATTCTTCTCTGGAATTGTCTGAAAATCTGTTGACTGGCCTGTACCGAAATGTGTGTTGCACAGGAAAAAGAAAATGTCATTCAGGGTTCTCTTTTTAAGAGGAAATGGGGGTAGAACCCAAATTTCGCCACAGACCTCCTGCGGGATTTTGGTGAATCACTCTGAGCCAACCTGAACTGTCACTAGTGTGCAAATTTGGGGGGAAAAGGAAATATGTTGATTGCCTGCTTTGCTGAGCCCCCTGCCTGTTTCCGTGGGGAGAAGTGCTGAGGTGAGCACCTTCAGCACTCACATCCTGGGTGCTCAGGGCTTCAGAGTGTTGAGTCAGCACTGCTGCAGGGGCGGATGAAAGCGACTGCTCATTGCAGAAACATGAGATGTTTCTGGAGCAGCTTCATGGACCACGGGGTTGTGCCCCCAAAGACAGCCCCATCCAGCAGTGCGTCATCCCCGCTTCATCCCTGTCCCCAGCTGTGACAGGGAGAGAGAAGGTGCCCTCACACTTCACACACACAGTGGTGCAGGAGGGGACAGCCCAAGGGCAGCAATGGATCAGCTTCCATAGGCAGCTGGGACCAGGCTGGGGATGTCATAGAGTCATAGAATAGTTTGGATTGGAAGGGACCTTTACGGTCAGCTAGTCCAACCCCCCTGCAATGAGCAAGGACATCTTCACCTACATCAGGTTCTTCAGCCTCCTCTAACCTGACCTTGAACATTTCCAGGGATGGAGCATCCACCACCTCTCTGGGCAACTTACCCCACTGTTTCACCACCCTCACCATAAAAATGTCTTCCTTATATCTTACATAAATTGACCATTCTTTATTTAAAATCATTACCCTTTGTCCTGTCACAATAGGCCCTGCTAAAAAGTCTCAATTTTACTTAAAGGCTTCCTTCAAGTACTGGAAGGCTGCAGTCTGGTCTTTCTGAAGCCTTCTCTTCTCCAGGCTGAGCAACCCCAGCTCTCAGCCTGTCTTCATAGGAGTGGTGCTCCAGCCCTCTGATCATCCTCAGGGAACTCCTCTGGACTTGTTCCAGGACCTCCATGTCCTTTCTGTGCTGGGGACCCCAGAGCTGGATGCAATACTCCAGGTGGAATCTCATTTGCGTGCACCTGTCTGCATCTCCACAAGAGACTGAAGTCTGAGAGTCAGACTGATCTCATGAGGGCAACCCTCCAGGGGAGGTTTCAGACCTGAATTCAGCAGGTTTTGGGTCACTTCGGTTCAGATCAGCTCCAGTCTTCCACTTTTTCTAATGGCACTGCCCAGGGCACATCTCTAGAGTTCGGTGCATTTAAAAGTGCTAACTAAATCTTGGGGGAGAGGGCCTTTTCAGAGGCTCTTTGAAAAGGTTTTTCTAAGATCTAGATTTATGTTGTGTCCCTTCCCTTTCTTCAGATCTGAAGCTTCAGTGCTGCCTGACTTCTCTGGGAGTTTATCGCCAGTGTGGTCAGGAATTGCTTCCTTTTTTGAAAAACCAGAGCATTCACAGTATCCAAGCGCTCAGGGGACTGGAATCAGGAAAAAATAGTGCTTTTTCCTTTCTAGATCACTGGTCTAAATCCTGGTCAGTGAATGCCCACGTAGGGTGGTCCTGTCAGGAGAAGAGCTGAACTTGGTTTTTGGGCCATAGCCCCAAATGATGTGGTTTTGTAGGAGCAAGATGTCAAGATGTCCTCACAGCTGTGTGTTAGTAGGGCTGGGTTGGAGTCAGGGAGTTTTGGTTAGAGGGGAACAAGTGGTAGGTGACTCTCCAGCATGGGCCATGCTCAAGGAAAGGCCAGGAGCAAGGGAACTAGTCTTCAACCCAGAGTTTGGAGTGATAAAGCCAAAAGGATGGAGGTGTCATTGCTGAGCAGGGAAGAAGGAGCCACATTGACACAACCCAGACATCAGCCCCCAGGGTTGCATCTGGATCCTCTGATGAGGGTGGGGAGTTAGTCATTGGAGATCTGCATCGGGGCTTATTTTTTCAATCAGGATCCTCCCATTTCCTGACTCTTTCCTCGCGGGAGCCCCTGAGTGACAGCTCTCCAGCAGGGATCCGTGCAGCGCTGCCAGTCATTCATTATTGCCAGAGATGTTACGTGCTCACTGCAGCTGCTGATGGGGCCGCAAAGGAGCGGGGGGTATCTGAGGGACAGCAGGTACATTTTACTCTATCCATCATTCCCCTTCCTTGCCGGGGCTTGCGTGACTTCATATCTGACAAAAACAGGGGTATTATCTCCAGCTCTGTGACCAGATTTTAATGAGGCAATTCTTTTATTTCTGCTTTACATTTATTGAATGCCTGGATGCAGAGAGGAGACATTGCACGGGGGTTAAACCATTATCAAACCTGCCAGCAGTGGCAAACTGGAGGTGCCTCTGTGTCTCCTGTCCCAAATCTCCTGTAGAGACTGACAGCCACCTTGCCCCAGCCCACAGTCACGAATTTCAGCAGGGGATGGTCAGGTGGTTTGCGTTGAAAGTTGCTCATGAAAACCAACTTCCTACCCTTGAGGGTTAAGACTGTAAGACCACGGAGCGTAACAGGCAGCCAAGGTTTCACAAATGTTGCCTTGCCATCCCATCAGCTGAAGGATCTGGGTACAGGTTATGACTGGAGACTCCACTGGAGGATCTTACATGATGAGGACTGGTGGAACTGAGTGTAGAGCTGTGCTCGAGCACACACTGATGCCAGCAGGAACTGGCCTTAGACTGCCTCAGATGGAAGCAGGGAACATGGGTTATCCTGATGGTGCAGCGTGGATGTGTCACGTCCGTCCTGGCCAAAACAGCTCTTTTGATTCATCTCTGTTCATGTATTTTTCTTAGACGTTCACATTAGGGAAAACAGAGGCAAGGGAGAGGATGGGATCCACATGGCAACACCTTTTTTCACTCCTCCATCCTGCCCCACATTTTTAGGTCCCATCATCTCTTAACTGCCTGCTCAGGTGAGGCCCTCAGTCATGGCCTTGCCTTGGTTTCAGGGCAGTGCCTGGAGAGAAGTGCTGCAGGGTTTGTTTCTCCTGGTACCCCTGCAGTTGTGCACTCATGGGAACAGTCCTGGTATTGTCCTGTTCTTTAGGTCACACACTGTCTAAAGCAGGGGCCTGGCTGTTCCTGGAAGCCTTATCTGTTCTACCATCCAAGTGAAACTTCTCCTTTTTTCAAGGGGATGCTCTACTCCTGGATAGTTTTATTTACATGTTTATATCTGTATAATTATCTCTACTCCTTTATATTTTTTTTTAGAGATAGACTCCATTGCTACCAGGAGTAAGGACCCTTTTCTAGGTCTTTGGCATGTATTTATATATTTAGCATCTTCTTCATGCTAATGCTGCTGTGTTCTTTACTCATGAGGACACTAAAAGAAGAGCTGAAGTGACATATAGATTTTTCTTTTTTGTTCTCTAAAAAATATGTAGTGCATTATTCACAGTAGATATATTTAAATTAACCAAAAGAGAGGACTGTCTCCCCTCTGCCTATAATGCAATTTCAACTACAATTTAAAAATAAGGAGTTATCCCTATAAAAGCTAATTCTGTTAGTGTAAATGAGACATCAACTGATCAAAAATATTTTTGCACTTATAAAAAATTTAAATTCTAGTCAGTGTGATTGTGCAGAAAAAGACTAAAAATACCACATCTCAGATTTTTTGAGGCATAATTTCTGCCATTGAGATCAGAAATTTCCAGGTGTTCGAGGGAAGGTGAGCACACTGCACCCCAAATACCTTCAGAAACACCTAGAACCCAAGCACTGTCCACATGGATCAGTAACAGATACGGCCCGGCAAGGAAGTATCAAGACTAATTCATTTGCTGTGGATGGTAAATGGTCCTCTCTTACCTGGCTTGACTTGTCCCTGAACCAGGAGCTCAGGGAGCCAAGCTCAGATGGAGAGTCTGCACGGGAGCACTGCACACTAGATGTGATAAATCCCACACTCTGTCTCTCAGTCAAACTGTTTCTCTTGCTGTCACTGCCTTTCTCAATGTTCCTCTCCATTTGAGGTTTTAAAAAAGGCTGATGTTGCTACTATCTATAGGTTATGCAAATGAGACATTTTTCCCCAAAAAATACACCACCTTCCTTTGGTGTGTTTCTAGAAAGCAAGAAGCTAAATAACTACTTCACCTTGGCTCAGCAAGTGAATGGTAGTGGAGACTTTAGGGTAGAAAGCTATAAAATCCAGCGTCAAGAACAAGGAACAGTTAATTACTCATCACTTCTTCCAATACAAGAGCCAGAGGGTGCCCAGTTACCAGATTGAAAAGCAGCACAAGGAAGCACAGCACATCAGCTGGGCAGCTCACTTCCTTGGGATGTTACAGGAGAAAATAAAACCAATAAAACACCTGAAGGAGGGATTAGGAGTTACTAAACTCAGTGATCCAGAAGCAGCTTCTTTCAATGAGCTCTGGTCTGACCCTGTTCTTACAAAGGCTGTGGCTGTGAAACATTAACCCCAAGCACTGCTGCAGCCCCAAGAGGAACACTAATGAAAACACTTGTCCTGTGCAGGACAAACAGTGCCCAGGAGTGATGGGAGGAGATTCATCAGATATTGGTGGCCTTAGAGGCAATATCATCTTCTGTCAGCAAAGGGGCCCAGCTGGACTGCAGGAAATGGGAAGCTGATCTGCTCCACAGCCTCAGGAAAACCATTTCCTTGGTATTGCTCCTGACTCTGCTCTGTCTCAGTAATATGATTGTCACCTCTGCAGGGCAGGCACAATCTTTTACAATCTACCTCTTCCATTCTTAGGAGAAATCAGCCCATCTCTAAGGCAGTGCCTCTCACTGTGCTTGCAATAGAGACGCAAATGGGCAATAATTATGTCTATTCTGGAAAAAAAAAATCCATTCCACTGTGTATTTTACTCTGCATATTTGAAGCTGTTCCATTTACAGACACCCTCCATGTGTCACTCCACTTACAGACTCTGATGCAGATGGTCCAATTATTTATTAATCTGGTTTTAAAATATCCTCAGCATGTTTCAGCAGGAGACACTTTCTTCAAGGTCCCAATTTCAGCAGAGTCGAAAAGAGGTTTCCTATTGAATTTACTGGAGAGGAAGATTGAGTCTTATTTTGTCCTTTCTGACCTTCCCTTTCACATACTACTAACATCTCTTAGACCTGGGAGAAGCAGTTACTCTTGTGGTGCATTCATATTTTTTAAATGTCTGAAATTGAAGGGATTATGGCTTAAATCTTTGCCTGCATCCCTAGAGTGCTTTTCATACTCTCACAAGCCGTGGCAACATGGATGAGAAAAAGCATAAAAATTTATGTGAATTAAGTGTTGAAGAGCTGGGTTGGTGTTTTTGTTTTGTTTTTATCCTTTCTGCCACATGTCCCAGAAGATTCAGAACACCTGGAATGTTGGCTGCAGGCCTGAATGAACTAGTTTTAGTGGCAGCCCCTTGGATTTTGCCCTCCCTCTTTACAATTGTGTGAAGCTGACCAGGTTATTAATCCAATCCAGACATAAGAGCTGAATGAGGCATCACCATGACTCAGGGTTTTCCCTTGCTGGGACATTGAAGATACAGAATAAGCCATGAAACTGGCCACCAGCCACATTCATGGGCTACACTGAAACCCAAAGGCCAAATTCACCAAGCCATGGGGAATTTCAAAAATCAGCTGGAGGACTGTGCCCTTCCTCTGCAAAAACAGCAGAAGAAAGGTGCTAGGAAATGCTTTCACCACCTCGTCGCTTTTCTAGCCCTATTATTTGAGTACTGTTGCTCATGTGCTCGGGGGGGTGATACACCAAAGGTGTCGAGAAAGCATTTCAAGATCTCTACCTGCAACCTCCCACTGGCTTCACAGGATGAGGTCTGAAAATAGCCATAGACTTCAAAAGATGACAAGCAGAAATTAACACACTCCAGACTTCCTCTTGTGCACCCCGTGAACCTGAGGTCATGGTGTGACACTGCCATTGCCACAGCCAGCCTGAGCACACCTGGGAGAAGGACTCCCTTGTGCTGAAGGGCACCGAGGGTATTTTAAAGGTCTGAACCTCTGCCTCCAGTTCAGTGCTCTGCCCCACATGCAGCAACAGCTGGAGGCATAGAGGAACAGAGCAGCAGATTTCCCCACGACAGCTCCTTATTTGACCTCACATCCTGACCTGCCTCTCAAAGGTACCCATCATTCAAATCACATCATTGGAAGATTAAGCTCCCTTTTGTTGCACCAAGTGAGTAAATTTAGAAATAGTTAATCAGTACATTTGTCTTATACCCATTAAATTATTATGCAGCAAACAAGGTTTCCCAGCAATAAAACTATTATTGTGGAAGATTAAGAGACATGTTTGTTTAATTCCCTTTTGTAATGAATTGTTTGGACAATGCAACATTTAAACTGATGAGAAGGAGGCATAGGAATACTGCAATTAAAGAGAAGTGGAAGTCTCCCTAGCACTCCCCCCTCCCATCTCTGTGGGTTAGAACATCACTGTGTGCCTTGGGCCTTGAAGGGAAACACAGACAAGAGGGACTCCGAGGGCTCTGCTTTGCTGAAGGAAATCTTCAGCTCATCTGGGCTTTTGCTGCTGTGCTCCTTCGTGGTTTTCTTTCATATTTTTGGCTTTTTTGTAGCTAGGGGTTCCCACCATTTAAAGACCCTTTTGGCTTTAGGAGCAACTTGTGAGGCTTCCACCTCAAACAGGCTGGTCTCACAAGGCTCCAGTATACGCCTTCTGGTACAAGTAATATTCCTGCACTTGCTGCTGTAAAGTCCTGCACGCATCAAAAGCAGAAAGATGATGGTTCCTTGTGATAGCTCTACCTCTGGAAAAGGGAGAAGGTAACTGAGCTCCTTGAGGAAGTCTGGGATCTGTGTGTCTGTAACACAGACTTGGTGTTGTTGCTGCATATACAGTGATTTTGATTGACCAGAGTGCTTCTGGGCTGACAACAACAACTGTGATCCTGCAATACAGTGGAAAACAGGGTCTCCCTACTGTTCTCTGCAGTACTGATACCTGTGTCTAGCTGCAGGCAAGGCTGGGCCAGGATAGCACAGGGAGCACACCATCTGTGCTTGGAGGGCTGTTTCAATCCAGCAGCAGGGCAGAAACAGGCTATACACAAACCCAAGGTGGCCTCCTGAGCAGGAGCTTGGGAGCCCAGGGAAAAAATAAACTGATGACAGGGGACCTGATTTGTGCCTGTAAATACACAGAAGAGAAGTACTCTGGGTAGGGAAAAAGAGCTGTTCAAGCCCCCAAATTATTCTGCAACAGGAATATTTAATATAGATAGAGCTTGAATGAATTTAGGGTGAAACGCACAAGTTTGCAGCTGACCAAGTAGGGAGCTGTTGGAGGAGCGTTCCACCAGGAGCTGGGTCATTAAACTGAACTGATTTTATAATGAAGCAGAGTTTGAGAGCAAATTTATGACATGCAGTAACAGGAGGCTGGAGCTGGTGGCTGAAGTGATCTCTTCAATCTTACGTCTTTCTGCTCCAAGCAGGCTCCAATTTCTGAACACAAAGGCATTCACTTCAGTTAGCAAGCACAGATATGTGGCTGGCCACCAGCACCTGGGCCTCTCCCCACATCCCAGAGCTGCTTGCCATGGTCTGCTCTCCCTAAGGAGATACTGTCAGGCTACTGTGCAAGGCAACAAAATCTCAGCACTAAAACTCCTTCCTCTGCAGTCAAACCCAAATGGGCTCTCTTTCTGGAAGAGCCTCCTTTGAATACATTTAAGTTTTTTTTCTCTGACTGCAAGGATAAAGGTGTGTTATTCCTAATACTCACAAAAACAGTAGAAGCATTATGGTTCACGACACATGGAGGCTGGGCCAGAACCAGTGTGAGGGGAAAACCCTTCCCACCCCAGAAGAGCATCATTCCGGCTAAGGTGGGCCCTTGCCACATAGGGGATTTTTGTTCACTTTCTCCCATTGCTTCTCTTTGAACTTTGCTAAATAATCACTCTCCCTCCTTGACCTTGCAGCTTCCATCAGGCCACACACACAGCAGGGCTACCTGTGCCTCTCCAACCTTCTTTGCTGTTTCTAGCATGGGTATTCCCCTGTACTAAAGCCCCTCTGGGTGTTGCAAATCTAAATCAGGACAAGCAATACTGAAACCAGCCATGATCACTGAAAGCAACCAGTTCCAAACTCATACACACATGAGGGAACAAGTAAACCTCAAATTAGTAAACAGCTTATCACTCATTTAACATTATCACTCAAAGCTCCCAGTTTGCTAATACACCTGGGTGATCTTTTTACAATTACTGTAGTGTTGCAGAGGAGCATCCTTCAAAATAATTCCAGGTGGAGGGAGCTTGCCTGGCACACAGCTCTGAGTATCTCCCAAGTGAAATAAGTACTGTTTCCACCTAAATAGGATCTAATGAGCCATTCAGTAGAATAGAGGAAAAAAAAAGTCTTTGCCCTGAGGAAAAGCATCCCAAAGAACTCAACAGCATCTCCAGCCTGCTGCTGGCAGTACTTGTCTCTCAGAAAACACAAGCTACAATAGTTTTCCTGAAGTATACATGAAAACACAGAATTGCAAGAATTCTGTGCGTCTTTAGGATGTTGGTTTCATAATTGTTCCCAAGAGCCTCAGTCTTCAATTTCACAATACCTTATCCTGTCACACTTACAAAAATGATTGTTACAGACATATTATGGTGGATGGTTTATTGCTCCCTGCATTTGCAGGGAGCCCGAGACAACAGGTCAGAGGTGAGTGATGCCTGATCACAGGTTCACAGCAACACAGGGAGCAATAGCAGCACTCCCAACAACCACCTCACTGCTCACAAACCCACATAATTACAACAAAATCACAGAAATAAGTAAATGCCTACCTGAAAGGCTGCTGGGTTGCAATGGCATGTTTCTGTGAGCCTGGGGATAGGGCAGGGAGGTGTAGGGGCAGTCCTGTAGTCCACAGCAAGGTTTGCAGAGAGCTTAAAGCATCAGCTGACCTGATACAGGTGAAAAATTGGCCTGACCCACAGGAAAAATAAAAACCAAAACAACAACAACAACAACAANAAAAAAAAAAAAAAAAAAAAAAAAAAAAAAAAAAAAAAAGTGAGCAGACCCATTATTCCAGTCCTTAAACATGAGAGAAATACTGGTTCATAGACAGAAAACTTATTTTTCACCCCAAGGCCATATCAAACTCTTCAGGTTCAAGGAAGGAAAAAAAAATACCAGAACTGGATGAAATCTCTGGTGCAAAACATTCCTTCCCCATTGGCTGAGGGTCTGTATTCAGGTTCATGATAGAGGAACGTCTGGTGCATAAAACACAGCAAAGGTGAGGTATGTTAGATACAACCTACAATCTTTGCATCTACAGCAGTCTCATTTTCTAGTCCTGCGCTGTGCAGAGCTGAGTCTCCTCTAGGGACTGGAGTACTGTGAGGGGCTTCTGAGCCACAGATGCTTAAAGATGGAGTGTGTTTAGCATCAGGTTAAAAAGCTCGTGCCAGCTCCCTACTCACACTCAGCCATTCACCTCCTCTTGAGAAATTCTGTACCTGAGAAGCATCCAGAGTAAATAAAGGTGGATGCAGGAGGAATCCCAGTCAGCTCAGTTCAGAGCTCACGTGTCCATTTGTACCTGGCTGCACTGAGGACAAATCAGTCCCCTAGGGGCTGCCCAGCCTGGGGCAGGGGCAAATTCCTTGATGAGAAGTGGGTTTATGTGTTTTCTGGTCACCACAGGCTGCCAGAGGTTTTTTTTTCTTCATGACAACAGCTGTGTTTTAGTAATAAAACTAGATTGCATTTCATTATCAAACACTTCCAATCCATGCCTGGGAATGAGCTCACAGAGCACATGCAGGCACTGCATGTCCACAGAGACGAAGAGAGGAGACAGGAGAGGGGAGGCTGAGAAAAATCAGTGGTATCTGCTCCTCATGAGGCAGCAAGAGCAGTGAGCTAAATCCTCCTAGGAGGGAGGTGCAGCCTAATGTTGTCACTGTCCCAGGGAAAGGAATCCTGCATGGCTCAGAGTAACATACCACAACTCACTAATGCCAAACAAAGGCCATAGCATTGCTGACTAAAAGGGAGCTCAGCCTCCTTCCACCCTCTTTCCAGGGACAGGTTCCATTCTGTGTATCTCTATCTTCCCTGACCCCACTAAAGATTTCAGGCTGGTTTTCAGCAGAGTTGGTCATGGACACAGCCACCCAAATAGCAGCAGCAGCATCAGAGAGCCAGCAAAATCTTCCCAAGCTTCCTGTGTGACCCATAGCAAACCCGTACCCAGACAGCTCCCTGCTTTAATAGAGACTTGAAAAGTACCTCCTCACAGCTGCTCTGAGAAGCAGGTCAGCTATGGAGGTTCCCCTCCTGGAAACCCTGGAATTGCTCAAGGAGAGACTGCCTTATCCAAACCCTATACGAGCCTCACTTTCAACTGTTAAAAGGTGTGCACAGGATACTCAGGTGTGTTTCATAATGCCCCCAGCACTGTGGAAATGAGCCCAATGGCTTTCCACAGGGGTCTTCAATAACCAATGTAAAGAGAAAGTTTGGGCAGAAGTTCTCCTGGATCAGTCTTTGGAGAGGTGGAATGCTGCAGCAGCTGCAGGTAGGCTGTGAAGGTGCTGTGTGGTGCTTGCAGGAGGGGTCTGAGCTGGGGGAGCCCCAGGGTCTCCTCAGACTGTATTTTTGGAAGTTGGGCACTTGGAAATATTTTCTACTTTAGACAGGATGTTTTTAGGGTTATATTAATACTTAAAGACTGTAGAAGGACTGTTTCATGTTCTAGGGCACTTTACGATCCTCCCTCTGCTGCCTGGTGGGAACTGGGAAGGTTTTCTATGTGTGACAATCTCCATAACTGACTACCAATGTGTAAAAAGCCTGCGTACACCCACACCAATGATGAATAATGGCATTTCCCTTGCTGGCCCTCGCTCCCTGTGTCTGTCCCAAGGTATTGTCCCATCATCTTTCACAGCTGTAATATATGATGTTCCTCCCGAGACAACACTGCTGGTGGACATGACATAGGATAACAGCTGTCTGTTGCCATCTCCTCCTGACAGTCTGGAATGAAAAAAGAGAAATTCATGCATGTAGAGAGGTGATGTAAAGACCAGACGGAGGAAAGGGAAGGTTATAGCAGTGAGGCAGGTTTGAGTGACTGCCTGTGCACATCTGAGTTGTTTTCATAGTTAATGCAGGGAGTACTCTGGGTTTGCTTCTGGAAAACAGTGTGCAAGGATCCGTGCAAAGCTGGGGACAGTGCCAAGCCCGGGACAGCCCTGCTCTGGAGGGCTCCTGCCCGGGGACGATGAGCAGATGATCAGCCCTGAGATCCCTCCGCCCAAAATCCCAAGGATCCCGAAGCAGAGAAGCAAAGCATCACCCCGGATCCAGGGCTGGATCTGCCGGCAGTCTCGAGGTGGCGTGGTTTTAACACGTTCATTCCTAGCAGTGGTTTGTCCCTGCCTCATGGGGGAAGGGAAATAACAAATCTCGGCAGGCTCCCGCCTGGCTCCATGTGCCCAGCTGGCTGCTATGGACCGCGGGCAGCCGGGGCCGGGCTCTGCGCTGCCGCCAGCCCGTGGTCACCGCCCGCAGCACCGCTCCCGCCTCTTTGTTTCCCTTGCAGTTTCACACCTCGCTCCCTTTCAGCACATTACACCGGGGTGACCGCTTTCCCTCTCCTGTGCTCCAGCCCAAACACTGAGCCTTGCCTTCACGTGCCCCAGTTACCTGCAGGCTGTGCAAATAAAACCATTCCCGTGGTGACAAACACGCCCGTGTTTTTGGCTCACCTTGGGGAAACTGGCATTCAGCTTATGTCCCTGTTTCCTTGAAACCTAATCAGGTAAGGAGGGAGGCAAGCTCCCCTCTGTAATGATGGGCAATTCTAATAGCTGCAGGCTTGGATTATTACTTTTTTCCTATTAAGCAATTAATTTAACCAGAAAACGAGCTGGTCGGGAGGGACCTGGACACCCTGCTTTCAGTCTGTAATACAGCCAGCCCTAGAACACGTGGCAGTGCAGCAGAGCACGTTTCAAGACCTGCCCCCTGTGTGCTTGTGTTCCTCAGCACTGTTACCAGGCAGACTTTCATCTCCGATATCTCCAAAGAAATAAAGAGAAGGAATTAAATTAAAAATTCAAAACCCATTGCTCTCCTCCCAGCAGCAGGAGGGCAAAATAGCTGGAGATCCTGAACAGTGAAGCCCAGGATGCAGGTCCCACCCAGAGATCTTGTTCAGCTTCCCTGGCGGCTACCAGAGCCCAGGAATGTGGCCAAACACAAGGAAAGGGTCTGGAGGACATGGAGTGTTTTCACCCTCCAGGCCCTGGGGCTTTCAGAAGTCCTGCAGCTTCTTGGGATGATTGCTGTACCCTTGCCGGGAGGCACCACTGCTTTCATTTCATACTCACTGCCCCTCAGAAAGAAAAAAGTGTATTTACTGCCTGTGGAAATGGGTGGATACAAGAGATGAAGGCAGACATGGCTTGGGCAAGAGCTGTGGATGCAGGTGTTGTATCTCTGCCAGGGCACCTCGACCCTGCTCTGCCATCCCTGCAGCGAGGGACCACTGAGCACTGGTCCTTCACAGGTTTGCATGGTAGCTGGAGGTACTCATTTTGGAAACAAAAAATCCTCTGCCACTGCCCATTCTTTCCACCCAGGACGCAGAAGTCAGACTGAGAATTTGTGTGTAAACATACTGAAGGAAGAGAAGCCCCCTTACTAGGCGGCTGTGCAGTAGTAAGGTAATTTTTTTTCCTTAAAGGTTCAGTTTGCTGTCACAGAACACTGGCAGGGCCGCTGACAGGTGAACAGGGCTGGGGCCAGGGCCCACTCTGCCCATGCCAGCCGCAGACGTCTGTGCTCCCATCACCCTGCAGCCCATGAGGAGCATCTGTGGCTGCTGCAGGTATTTCCCATTCCTGCAGCATCGCCGTGGAGGGTGATAGCTGGGTAATGAGTTTCTTTAGTCTTGCTTGAATGCTCTCAGCTCTGCAGACACAACTTCTCCACGTCTGACACCAAAGAGCAGATGAGTAGCTGATTACACACTGCCCTGCCCTGAACACAAATAATCAACAGTTAGTGGGACTTCTTCCAGGTAATACACGTGTAGATAGTGATAATTTCTGTGCTCATCTCTCTACCAACCCCAGTTCTGCAAAGGCAAGAAAAAAACCCTAGGAGCTTTCAAAAACCTCTTAAAATCTTTCTGGCATAACAAAGCCCAGGAGTGTTGCACTAAAAGAACTCAGCTCTTGGGACTTGCAGCCCTGTCCCCATCGTATCCATGACACCCAGAGAAAAGCGATGAGAACAGCATCCCTCTTTCCTCTTCTATCTCCAGTGACCTTCTTTCATCCCAGCTGCTTGCAGAATGAACAATAGTGAAGGAGTAACAAGTCGTGCCAGAACACAGCAGGTCACTGTCAGGGAAGTGGGCTGGGCATTTTCATGTTGTTCCTGGCTTGGTGCACCAGAAGGTGGAGTAGAGCAGCTGGGCGGATGTAAAGGACAATCCCATTCTAAAAGTTGAGTGCAGGTTAGAAAGACAATAAAATCTCCACCACTGGAACTCAGGAACAGGTATTTGACCCTTCCTGTGTGGAGACACAGCTTGCTGAGAGAACTGTGAGTTGTTACAGAGTTGTGTTTTGGAGGAAGGCAGCCTACCCTGTAGCTACAGGAGGATGCTGGGAGGCCACAGCCCAGTCTGACTGGACGTAGTTCACCAGGCTAAACTAATCCAGGTGTGGTAGGAGGAATCTTGGTTGGCACAAACAGGTTCTGTATCTGATGCAGCAAATCCCATGGAGAAAGAGCAGGAGAACCAATTCGGCAAAGCAAAATAAAGACCAATAACAGAGAGGTAATAATTCATATTTCAATAGGGCGTCTTTCATGCTGAGGGATACAAATTATTCGGCCACTGTTTGAAATTCAGCTGCCTCTGGAGTGGAGCATAGCTGTGCATAGCATCTGACATTGCCTCAGTGTTCATGTATTTGTTAGTATGTAAATTGCCAATCAGTATATCTTCAAAAGGTTATTGCTGAGTGAGATGATAAGTCAGCCCTATGTAATGCTTAATATCTGTGCACTGATAGTGCTGAAACCTCAAAGCCCCGGCACTGTTTATTTATGGACATCTCTGTGTGTGTATTTCACTTTTACACACACAGTAAACCTGATCTTCAACTTGTGCAAAAGACTGATAAAAAAAAAAGAAAATGGCCTCTATAGCCCACTTGACTAATGTTACACCTATTCTTACATTTACTTCTACCTTCTCTCCTTTCTGTTTCATACTCTGCCTCTGAAAAGGAAAGATGAATTCCCTAGCTGAAGTAGGAAAACACAAGATGGCTTTCCAGGAGGCCTATGCAGGCAAAGACTGAAACACGTGGATTTATGCAGCTTCATATACAGGAGGCCTTTTGCCAGGACAGCACTGAAAAAATCATAATGTTGTGCAGCTTCCCCTAGGGACAGTGCAGCCAGTGCCACTGGTACCTCTGGCTCTATCCTATTGAGCTGCTGTTGGCTGGAAAGTTGTCACAGTAGGCAAAGGGATTTGGGGATTGAGCTGCCTGTTCTCTTTTCCCACGGTGTATTTTTGCTGCCCTTCAGCTAAGTGGGCCTGTGGGTTTATGAGCTATGGACCAGGCTCCTGCAGTGGCGGGGAGGGTAGTTCTGAGAGTCAGCAAGAGCGTGCTCACCCGCCTCCTAATCCCAGCCTTTCCCCAGGGGACTTCACCTATGTTCCCAGGATGCCTTGAAAATAGAAAGCAAATGAAAGGGTAGTGTGACCACTCTTGCCATGACCAAATGGTGCGAGACCTGCTGCTTTTACCCTCCCCCTTATCCCATCACGTACTCAGGCTGCTCCATGCTGTCGCTTGCTATTCCATCTGACTCGCAGCCCCCTGGGTCCCCCAGGGTGACCCTGAGCTGCCAGCCCTGCAAACACCCCCACCACAGCCCGGTGAGTACTTCCCTGGACCCCCCTGGAGAGGTGCTGCTGGCAGTTTTGCCTGTTGGGATCCCCAGTGGTATCCATCATTCCAGCACAAGTGCATCCTGCAGGCAGCTGCTCTGCTGCTGCTGGCAGACACCTGCAGAAGAAACGCTTTATATTTATGGCTGGTTTTTAGCTCACTGCCAGTAAAGGCAGTTCAGCTTCACTCCGTAGCTGCATCGTTTCCAAAGGAGGTTCTTCTGCCTCCAGTGCACATTTTTGCCAGCAAGCATTTTGACTTTCTGCCAAACATTTAAGTGACCTTATGGCAGGATTGGAAGGCAAGGCTCTGGAGCTCCATCACCCTGCGGACCCTGTGGGCCTCTGTTCTCCCCTCTGCTCCCTCCTTCATGTATTTTTGCATCTCTGCTTGCGGGGTTGCCTGAGACATTAGAAAGAAATGCCTTCACCACTAAGATGATAAGGAACTTGATCTCACATAAATTGGGATGTTCTGAGAACCATTTTAATTTCTGCTAATCAGCAGATGAAAAATGAATTACTTCAGATGTCATGTCCTATTGCACGAGTCTTGTAACATTTGGAAAAGCCATAACAGAGTTACCCAGTAATTGAAGGGCTCTACATGAGTGAACTTTGTAATTGCATATTCTTCTCCTTGAGTCTGGGAGGCAGAAAGGAAAAGCAGATCAGGCCATGTCTTAATGAAACAGCTTAGTCTCGCAGCACTAGTGAAGCCAAAAGTAAACAAACCACGCTCATTATTTTATATCACAGCTCCCCAGCCACTGCAGCAGCCCTGTGTGTGTTGTGTTGTCTCCCACCTCACTCCTGCTTTCAGCCCCCTGCCATGCTGTCCTCAGCCTTCACCCCAGGTGCACCCAAGGCCAGCAGCCCACATTCAAGCTCTACCTCACGCCACAGGAGACACAAACAGCTTTGGAGGCAGACGTGGCTTTGCAGGGTTTCCATCTCTGAGCTGCCAGTCTTGACCATCGCAAAAGGAGCAGGAAAAGCTCCTGCATAACCATTCCCATCCAGACCTGTTGGGACAGTCTCTCCTGTCATGTCCTCATCTCCACTCCCATCTGGGAAACACTGCCTTCGAGTAGTGGAGATGTGCTCTGTGCTTCTGTTTGCACCTTATTATTGGCTTACATTTACTGAATGTGCACATGGCCCCCCCCAGTTCCCCACCGTGCTGCCCTCAGTCCTGAGTGGGGGTCACTTGAGGGTATTATGGCAAATGACAACCCTCAAATCCTGGCTGCCATAATTTTCTGCTCCCCTACACTGATGAGCTGCTGGTAGCAGGGCGAAGCAGCTCCTTAGCAGTTGCTGCGCTTTTGGAAGGAGCATCTCGCTTCTGTAAGGCTGCCAATAGCACCTGGCCATTTTCTCATTCGTGAAGAAAGCAGGAAGATCAGGCAAATATTACAGAGCAAAGTTTTTCTTTGCTCTAATGTTGAAGGGTCTTTCAGCTTTCTCTGAGGAAAAAAAAAAAAAGAAGGCAAGAAGGCAAAAAGACAAAAAGCCTCTTGCTCTGTTTGTTTCACTGTCTTTAAAAGTGGGGTCTATCGTCTGGAGAGTCAAACCAGCATCCATTTCTGTGGATTTTCCATGGCTGCTCCTCAGCAGCTGATGGCATAATGTTTCCTGAAATGGCCATTAGCTGAATATCTTTATGAACAGCTTCCCAGGGAAGTAGCTGCAAAGTTCAATTTGCTGAATTATGAGCACATCTCGGATAAGAATTGCATTGTACAGTACTCGCATTCTGAAAGCATTAACTTTATACTTTGAACTTAGAGATAATAAGGAATAATTGCTGTCTTTTTTTTCCGTGAAAAAAAGAAGTATATTTAGAAAAAATTTATTTAGCTGAGGCTTTCTCTAGTGAAAAAGCCATTTGTACCAAAAAAAAAAAAAAAGAAGAAAACCTCTTTAATTCGTCGAAAATTTATTACAAGAAGCCATAACTTAAGGGTACTTGATTTGTACTGAAGAGTTGTTTGACTTCATGGTGTCGCATCAGATTTATTCCAGCATCGCGTCCTAGGGAGCAAAATTGAGTTCACTCTTGTATCTCACACAGAATAAATCTAAGTATTGTCTGAAATACTTTAAATTTAATTAAGAAGAGCCAGAGTGAAACAACGGTGGATTTCTTTTTCAGAAATAACTAGATTCTTCTAGCTCATGAAAGGGTTGGGGTCTATGGTAAATCTGCAGCAGCCTAAAGCCCTCAGTACTTTGGGTGAAAGCCCAGGAGCCACAGACTAGGACATTTCTTCTCTGGGATGCTGAAACGGCTCCACTCTGTATTCAGGACAAGTCTGGAGCTGAACTCGCTGCAACACCCAAGTGCTCAGGGGTATTCAGGTATCCTGATTTCACATGTGCAGCACTGTGATTTCTATGCACTGAAGGCTCTTCACTTAATCGGTGCTATTATCACAC
This sequence comes from Pachycephala philippinensis, assembly GCA_013397055.1. Taxonomy (NCBI): domain Eukaryota; kingdom Metazoa; phylum Chordata; class Aves; order Passeriformes; genus Pachycephala; species Pachycephala philippinensis. The sequence continues at coordinate 951,193 of VWZT01006494.1, forward strand.
CTGATGAGGCACAGTAGGTGATATTTGAGACACTTGCCTTTTGATTCCTTGCAACCGAGCAACATTTAGTAAGAATTACTTAAATCAGCTAATCAAAAACATGTTCAATGACATTAGGATGAAGTGGGTTGTAAAACACACAAGTCAAGTAATTTTTCTTGTGAAAATCGTTCTGTAGAGAGAAAAGCAAATAAATACTGTATATTGTAACCTCTCTGCTCCTTGAGCTATTGATAATTAATTCCTGATTTCTTATTCCGTATTTCAGGTAAGGTTTGACTTTGTTCTAGTGGAACATTTTTTCGGGATCAGTCTCAGCTTCTTTGTCATGGGTTCGCTGGTAGCAACAACAACATGGCAGGAGTGCTTGCAGGTCCCTGTGTTTGCTGAGGAACTGATTTGCTCTGAGGACTGACTGGTTCTGATTTGCTCTCATTTGCTCTGAGGAAAACTGATGGGTCAGGATTCCTGTTCAGAGGAATCTCCTCTGAGAAGGGCCTGTGTGTTGGCAAGACCCACACAAAGAGATGGAGTTCAGCATCTTTCTTCTCAGTTAAAGGGACACTTAGGGACTGTCGTTCCCTCTCACTTCCATTGCAGTGGTTGACTCAGGTGAGAACCAATCCCCAGCATTCCTTTCCATGCTGTCTCCCTTTCCTGGCCAAGCAGAACTTAAATCAGCTGGCTCTCTGCCCTTCACCTTCCACTGGCCTGAAACCAGGTGTTAAAGGACTCCATAGCTCATTGCACATAAAATGCCCTGTGATTCTCTCTTTCTCACAAAAATGCATTTTTTCTGCTCCTATGAAGGAAATTGGTGTTAAGCCATGAGACACCCAGCCCTTGCTGAACCAACTCCCTTTGGCCTTTACCAGTGGTGGCAAAGAAACACTCTGAGCTGTTGGATAGTACCAGGCTGTGGGCAAACAACTTGGCAAACACATGACCAAGTTACTGTCAGATAAATACTGAAACAGCCCTAGCCTAGATTAAGTCCTTTTTTTACTTTTTTATAGTGAAAAGGGATTGGGTCATGTCCAAATATTTTATATTAAACTCTGCAACTTTCCTGTTTTCTATTACCAAGGCAAATGTGCCCCAGCTCCCTGACAGTTCAGATTAAGCTCAGCGAAGCTGTGTTCAATCACCTTCCCCTGGAAATCAGTGAAGGAGCGAGGGCAGAGCCACCACTCCAGACTGCTCCCAGGATGAGTCACACAGCGAAGGCTCCTGTCTGAGGGAGCCAGAGCCGCCTCTCTAATGTGCTGGGCTTTCTGCACCCAGGACTTCTCAAGCCTCTTCCTCCTTCTTTCTTTTCGTCATGAGATTTTATTCCTTGTCTTCGTTTCTCTCTCCCACCCTCCTGCCCTGCAGAACTCTTTAAGGTTGTAGCAATTATGGGAGGAAAAGAAGCCATTCTCTTTCCTGCTCCCTGGCAGAGCTGAGAGATGATCTGTGTGCAGAGGAAACCCATCCCTGCTCCTGCCTGGCTGAGTCTGTGGCTCCATTGCTTACCCTGTGGGAAAGGGGGAGTATGGAGGCTGCCCTCAGGCTTTTCTGATGTGGCACCCATCCCTGTTAATAGGCAGTGGGGATCCCCTGGGAGCACATGGACAGTGCCGTGAGGGGTCTTGCTTTGGAACATCCTGCTCAGAGGTGGCAGAGTAGAAGCAGGGCAGTTTGGCAAAGGGGGCAGCTGGTGCAGTGGTGCAGCTCAGGGCCCTCTTCGGGCTTTACTGTCCTCTGCTGACCAGGGCACAGCCTTGAGAGGGAACCAGTCAGATGCCTCTTCCCCACATCCCTGCACTGTTGTTGGGCATGAGGGTACAGGGATTTGACCCACTGTCTGCCTCCAGCACAGCTGAGACTCTTGAGTCATCTGCTTCAACCAAAAAAAAACATGTTTTAACTTAAAACACGGGCAAGCTTTGTTCCTACCCTGATGAGCAGCCAGATGAGGTGATGGTCCCTCAGCTCTGCAGTGACAAAAGAGTCCCCAAGGGGAATGTTAATGCTCAGAAAATGGAAAGTCTCCCTTCCCACTTCTCCATCCTACTCCCAAATTCTGAGCTGCCACCTCTGTCATTGTCTGTCTCAGCAGTGCTGACAGGCACAAAACACTGCAGACGGGAAAGAGCAGAGAAAACTTAAAATTCCCCTTGTCCATGGTAAAGCCAGAGGCTGTGGGCATCAGCTGCTCATCTGAGAGGTCATGTCTCTTGTAGTGGTGGGATGAGTGTTCCAGCAGAAGGAGGATGCGAAGGAGGTCCCACCCTGCCCTCCTCGCAGCTGTGGCTGCAACCTTTCATGTTTTCATGGGAGAGGTGCAGAAAAAGCCTGAGCAGTGTGGCAGCCCCAGCGCTCCTCGCAGGTGCCGCAGCAGCAGCAGCCTCCGTGGGTGGAAAGGCAATTTGTGTTGTTTTTGGAGCATCAGGAGCTCTGCAGACATGATGGCTTTTCAGACAAGACTCATTGTGGAACAAACATTGGGTTTCAGCTCAGGACCTTGTGAGACACATCCCTCTCCCGACCAGTGCCCACACTCCCAGACGTCACCAAAATGCCCCTGATGGTCGCGGCGGGGTGTGTGATGGTTTTGCTGGGTGCACTAAAGCTGAGATCCCTGTCTGCTCACATCCAGCCTGTAGGCAGAGATGCCAGAGGTTTGTTGCTGGATTTCTCATTGCCCTGTGAGAGATAAGTGCCCCATTCACTGGGCTGCCAGAACAGCTAATACCCATTGAAAATTGCAGAAAACCATGAAATAGCAGAGCTGTGCCCCCACCACACCCATCTCAGAGCCCCCAGTCTGACATGCCCAACTGTGGCTGTTGCCTTGTACTGCCAAGGGGTTGAGGAATCCTAGAGAGGGACCCACACCTCTACCACATGTGAGCCCTGCAGAGACGTGATCCTGACCCAGGGAGCTGCCAGGCCAAGAGCACACACCAGAGACTTCAGCCAGGCAGCCACAGGCTTAAAATCACAGCTGAGAAACAGAAACAATTGTCCAGAGCTAGATTTTTCTCCAGTGCTTTATGGGGCTGCATTTCCTCTTGCTGTTGGGATGGGGGTACTCACAGCACCCCAGGGCACACAGATCTCGCCTGCCATGGGCAGTGCTGCCTTTGCATGTCACAGGGATACCAGGTCTTGCAGGGGAGCTGTGGGATGAGCCAGTCTTGGTCACAAGGATGGCAGTCTGGATGATTTCTTATCATGATCACTTGCATAGATTTTCCTATATGTTCTCCAGATTTTAGGGAGGTGCCCAGGCAGGGTATTCCCCCAGCTAGATAAGGAAAATATCTCATCAGATTGCTGCCAAGATGGAGATTGGGATCAGCACCCAGCTTTACTGAGGTCCCTGGGGAAATGCCATCTCACCAGAGCCCCATACATAACCATGCCCTGTGCTGTCCTGACAGCACAGGAGACCTAAGTGCATTCCTCTCTGTGTCCATCTCCCCCAGTGCTGGAGAGTTTCATGCAGTGTAATACATATATATACACACACATACACATAGATACCTATTCCATGTCCCTTGTTGCCTGTTGCTGGCTGGCACAGTGCTTGCACGCATGAGGAAGCATTTGAAATGCTGGTAATAACATGTGTTTAGTTCAAAAGGATAGAAGGGCAACTCTTGTAAGTGTGTGAAGACAGAGTGGTCATTAGTAGATGTTTATGGAAGTTCACCAGCTCTTTAACAATGGGCTTCTCTTTGGCATTGGATTTAATTTGTCTGTAATTATGTTCCTAATATAGAAATCATTTGGCATTTATTTGCCATAATAAAATTTCCCATTGCATTTAAACTCAATGTGAAGATTTAAGTATATTTAGGAGACACAGCTGAAGACCTGAAATTAAATGACCCTGGCTTCCTTTTGCAAACAAGACTAACTCAGATAAATGCTAGTAGTCAGATGCGTGCGTGCAGGTCTGTGAGCAGCTGCTTGTACACACCCAGAGAGAGATGGCAGCCCTTGTGATGGGACAACTCCTTCAGCATCCTCTCATTGACCTGCTCTGGCCCAGGGCACTGCCCCTGTGACTGATGCTCATGCTACTTTGCATTCCTGAGCAGGGAAAATGCACAGGTGAAGAAAGACTGCGAGTCTTAAGATCACCGTCAGCTATCCTGGTTTTCTCTACAGCTTGCACTGGCTTTCAAAATGTTTGCTTTAATGGTTGTGGTAGCAGGATGTTGGTAATGTGGCTCTTTCCAGCTGAAATGGTGCTCAGGAGCAGCCCAGGCACCAGATGTGGGTCAGCACAGCTGGGCCAACCCAGAAGACCAGCCACATCCTGGCCCGATGACACCATCATCCCCAGCCCTGCCCTGTTTAAAGGAGACTGGGTGGGCAAATTTGCTGTACTTGCTTTGCAGTTAAAAGAACAGGCCTGGGAAACACATCCCATGTCTGCCTGCTGGTGGGTGAGCAGCTGCAGCTGTGGTAGCAATGTGTGGATGGGCTCCCAGCACTGAAAAATGACAGATAAAAGCCAGGCGAAACACTGCCACCAGCACTCAACAGGGGTGACGCTGCTCCTGACGTGGTTATTTTCTCCCTGGATATACCAACCACCACAAGCACGTACCAGCAATAATTTTTTTTTCCATCCTTTCTCAGCACTGCTCCCAGTAGGCTTTAAATAGCAGGGGCCAGATAATCATTAACCACTTTGACGTATTGCAACGGGTACAGATTGGGAATTCAGACGCAGAGGACAGAGCTGGAGCAGACCTGCACTACCGGTGCATCTCCAGCAGTATTGTCCTCAGGGTAAAGCCAGCTCAGCCTGGCCTTGCCCTTGCTGCTCCTCCAGACAAGCTCCCATCACAGCCAGAAACAGGGAAGAATATTATATATAATTGCTTAATATATTAGTCTTTCCAGAAGTAGGGAAGACTATTACATGCATATATTAAAATGGTTGTGGCTGAGCTAGAGCACCCTTCCGTTTTTGTTAACTCTGTTTTTTTTCTAATTTAGACTTGGATAATAGCAAAAAAAAAGGCAGGTGGCCTGAATCCAAAGCACACTTGAGTGTTTCAGAACAAGATGGTACTGAGCAAGCTGAGGAAGAAGCTTGCAGTTGGGTAGCATTTCTTCACTATTTGCTGACAAAGGAAAAATGCTGCTTAGGCTCATCCCAGTGATGATAACTCTACAAAGGGAAGTTGCAAAAATAAGTGTTGTGAAGTAGTGAAATAGATCCTTCAAAGGGTTTTTGGAGAACATTCCTCAAAGGGAATTGGTGGGAACCCTGCTGTTTGAGCACTGGAGAATATGTTGTGCAGAGCCATCTTCTACAAACCTGCAAAAATGGGCGTGGGGGTTTAATTTCCATCTCTAATTGTTGTGATCTGTGTCTCACTTTGGGTTTGCTTTTGTGTTCCTGTAGCTTTTAGCGGCAGAGGACTGTGCAGTAAAACCTTCCTGTGTATCACAGCCAATGGTCTGTTCCTGAGCTCTCTGTACAGCCAGCAGTGAGACTCCTTCTCCTTTGCTGTACAAAGGATTTATTCCTTTAATATGCCCCTGGTGTTTGTTTTTCTGCTGTTACAGGAGTGCATGTGCACGTGTGTGCATGTGGCAGTGTTTTACAAATGCCTGCTGTGGACAGAATTGGGCTTCACAGTATGCAAAAATAGCTGTGTGCCACATACAAGGATGTAATATTTCAGACGGCTGGAGAAAATGTGATAAATTGAGTTTTTGCTAGATTTGCTAAAATCAAGTTACTGGGGGATTCATCTCCACAGCTGAATCCTGAGGTTGTAGGAGCTGGCAGGACTGTCTGTTTGAGCATCCCAGTTAGGGAGGAGACTGGGTCCCCATGGTGCTGTAGGACATCTATGAACATCTCTTGGCTCGGAAGAGAGAAGCTCAGATTCATTTATTACAGAGCCCCAGAAGCCAACGCTAGTCCAGGCTGTAGCTACAGCTTTTCCCCTCTGCCTCTGCCTGGAGGCTGTTGCTCTTAGTTCCTGTTCCATTCTGCTCCATTTCTGATCCCTCATCATCGATGCCTCCAGCTGCTCGTTAGACAAAGCCCAGGTCCTGCACTCACCATGTTGAGCCCTGCAAGAGACCCTGGTGTGCAGCGAGGTGGAAAGGCAGGGATGCTGCAGAGCTGGGAGGTTTCTGCGTGACCTCCTTGGTGCTGGGGCTGCACTTGTGTGCTGAGGAGTGAAGCTGTTGAGAAAATAAGGCACCAGGGACTGAGATGAGAAGGGCAGAGCAGAGGCACAGAGCAGCGGTCCTTGTACCAGGCTGACTCTTGGTGTGGAAGAGTTTTGGTGAGCAGGGAAGCAGAGGAGCTGTGCTAAGCTCTGATCCCTCCCCTTTTGCATCCTGTCTGGCAGTACCTGCTCCTCTGGGCTCCTAATCACACTGGCAATGTCCCACCCCAGTCTCAGCAAAAGGCACAAACGTGCACAGCCAAACCCGAGCCCCTCAAACTGGACCTCACCTAGGGAGTTTGAATGCCAAGTGTCAGTGCTCATTCCCACATGCACCTTTCTCCCATCTCATCCTTCCCTGCTTCCCTTCTTCTGGTTCTTCATGTAACCCCTTTCCAGGTGGAAAAGGTTCACAGAGCCTACAACCCTCCTTGCTCCCCCTCACCCTTTGTATCCCCTCCAATATGTAATGAAAACCAGTAACAAGTAGAGCCAAGGCTGGGTTTGTAACATAAACAGTTATTTACAGTTTTGCTAAAATTTCATGAAAGATGACATTTTTAGGTCACCTAGCTGAAACAAATGAAACTATTAACATGCTCACATTAGGTTTCATAAAAGAAGTACCACTCCTGCCCAATGTGGTCCTCAGTTCCTCAGGTCCTGAGACCTGATGTAGTGACCTAGAAGCTGAGACAGTTTTCCACCAGGGTTAGCAAGAGCAGGAACTGGTTCATAACCCGAGGCATGGATGTCTTTTTCCATATCCAGCAGTGTCCAATGCCAGCGTCTGTTATCCTGGTGCTCCATCGTGGTAGTGATGAGGCCGGTCTGGGGCTGTAAGAGCAAATATCTTCTCCCCAATGCTGAAAGTATGATCCAGCCTTCCCTGTCCCATAGATATTCTTATTCTGCCTTTAAAAGCTTTTTAATCTTGGAGCACAGCTAAATACACTATTGGAGTCTATCCTGTGGCTTTTAGATACTAAAGAGCGAGGAGTAAAATGTAATGGCTCTCTTCTAACCTAAATGAACAATGGCAAACAACCGTAAAGAGCTTCTGAGCTTGTGTGCAGAGAGGAATTTAGTCCCATGGTGAACAGGATGATAGCAGATGGATCAGAATAATACGGGGTTTTCCTGGATACCCTGTTAAAAGCTACACCAGAAACAAGGGAGTGAGCCAGGAGGTTCAGTGTTTCGGCCACCACTCATAACCATCTGTGTCACAAGCCAGGACACGATTTGGTCTCCATCTTGCTTGCTTCTAGGGTGCAGATAGCCAGCCCTGTAGCTATTCACCAGTATGACTGTCTGGGGAAAGTGAACTGTGTCAGGGAGAAATTTGAGGACCTTTTGCCTGCCTGGGCTTGAGGAAGCTGCCCTGGTCTGAGCAGGACATCAATCTGCAGCAGAGGCTGTCTCAGAACTATCCCCACCACCAACCTCACTTTCTAAAATAGGTAGCAGAGAGGTAGAAACCTGAGCAGTGAACCAGTGGTGTGTCCACTGGTTGGTGTCAGTGTGAGTCCTCTGGAGCATCGTAAGAGTTGTGCTCATCTAGCTTTTCCTTCAGTGGCAACAAGGCATGTAAGACCCCGGTATCTGAGACCACTGCATCCCTGCCAGTCTCAGCTCACATCAGCAAGCATTATTAGAGGGAAAAGGGATGGAGGCAGCACGATTGCCTGAGCCAAACCAGGTAAACAGGAAGAAAGTTCACATGGGTGGATGAGGGAGCTTCTGCCATGCCGTGCCACCTGTGCTGTGCTGTGCCGTGCCGTGCCTGTGGGAGCAGGGAAGCCTCGCTGATGCTGTCTGTCTCTTTCAGGGGGAGTTGCTGAGCCCGTGTCGATGCGATGGATCTGTGAAGTGCACGCACCAGCCATGTCTGATCAAATGGATTAGCGAGAGAGGCTGCTGGAGCTGTGAGCTGTGTTACTACAAGTACCACGTCATTGCCATAAGCACAAAGAACCCTCTGCAGGTAAAGGTACTAGAGACATTTCAAAGTCTATTTATTCTTGTTTCAATTTTTGTTTCTGGGAGCAAGTGGATTTTACCTGTGTGGTTTTCCCTCCCTGTGCACAGGGATCCGTATGTCTCAGGAACTTAGAAAGGGTTGCTGGGGGCTGATCCAAAGAGGCCCCGTGTTCTGCTCAGTGGTTCTGGGGGCATCCCTCGGGAGTCTGCTCTTTCCGTCCTTGGAAATTCCTATATTCACTTGCCTCCTGTTGAAAATTCCACAACAGTGCTATAACACCTCACAGCCATTCAAATGTGTTCATCCACTGGAGACCACAGGTATGCCTCTGTCTCCAGGGGCAGGCAGGGACAGAGCCACTGTGGGATTTGCTGCAACAGAACACGCCGTCTGTGACTGAGCAGTGTGTTGAGACTCCATGTGTTTATAGTTGTGCCATTAATCCTGATCTCTTCCTGCTGAGACTCCTCGGTGTTGGCACAAGGGATGGAGGAGGCAGATGGAGGCTTCTTGGAGCTCTCCTCTCTGATCTCGCCACCTTTTTCACTTTACTGCTCTTCCACAATCATGGCATGGCACAAGAGGCGTTGACTCTGATATTCTGGTTTCTCCAAGCCTTATTCTTGGTGCACTTCTGCAGATGTACACACAACAGGTAAAGCACATCTTGATGTAAGTGGCTGTGAAAGTCATCCAAGGACCCACCTTCTTTCTTATCTGAGTTCAAAAGCATTGTAGTTGAATAAATCCCAGTACAGACTGGTGATTTAAAATCAGGATTCAGAATGGGGAAACCTGTGTGACTATTAAAAATGGGATAAATTATCCTTAATAGCTATTGATTTGTTGCGGGGGCAATGCCTGAAGGTGCATTAATTGCTGCATGCCTTTGCTGAGCACCATTAGTGCGTCGGCCATAAGGAAGCACATTACATCCAGGCACTGCTGCTTAATCAGCATCATCTGGACTGGAAACGCATTACAGTGGTTTAGAGACCACGGTCATGTCACTAGGGATGTCAGTCTGTCCAGCGCCTGGCCTTCTGTGGGTCACTCTGTACCAAGTCAGGGACAGTGCTGGTGATGGTGCCCAGTTGTACGGGGTGTGGGGGAGTGCAAACTCCTGCTCTCTCCTTCAAACTGCAGTCTCTGTGAGGTTTTTTCTAGGCCTGAGGTCACTAACCACATTGAGGAAAAAGGGACAACCCATTAGGACTCCAGATTTAAATGAAGTAGTGAAATTAGGGGGACATAATGGGGAAACTTTGCTGAGGGGAAGGAAAAACCTGACTGCTCCCTGAGAGTCCCTACAGCTTCTGATTCAATTTTCCATGAGCCATGGGCTGGAGAGATCAGTAGTTTCATCCCAAGCCTCAGACCCAGAATGTTTTAATTTCTTGGCTCTGGTAGCTTGGAGCAGATTGAAACACAGGAGGGGAGATGTGGACAAAGCAGCTTTTGTTTATTTCTGGAAAGCTGCTCCACGAGTGCCCTAATGCTTCCTGTGTCTCAAATTGGGGATGAGATGCTGTGCAGCATTGAAGGTTTGTGGGTACAAATTTGTGAGCATTTTTGTCTCCAGAACTGCCTTTAACGAATTACTTCCAAATGCTCTGCACTTTCAGGTGGCTCAGGGCAATGGGTCAATTACCTTCTTCCTGTTCCTCACTCAGCTGAAATTTGTTGGAGCTGTTCATGGACAAGCTCCCACCTCACCCACACACATTTCAGAGCTTGTGCAAAGCTTCTCTCTCTCTGGGCTCCCCTGTCAGAAAGTGGCCTGATCTGCTGGCCTTTGTCATGAACACAAAAACTGAGTGGCAGAAACAGCTGAGTTAGAGAGCTCAGCTCCAGGAGCAAGGGTCCCAGAGGACTGTGCCAATCTGGGGCTTGGAGCCTTCACATTGCTGGCTTAGAATTCACAACACTTCTCACAGAAGCACTGGGAGATTTGGAGGATGGGAAGAAGCAACTGGAGTGAAAAGTCAGTTGGTCCGGAATAAATGCGGTGTGTAGAGCTACAGCTGTGAGCCCGGGTGCCCTGGCTGGTGCCAGCACAAAGGCACTGCTGGGAAGCAGATGCTACACTGGCATTCATTTGCAAAATCCTCTGGGAAGTGGCTGATGCACCAGGCCAGGACTTCCCACCAGGACTAAGGGCTTGAGCCCCCCATAACCCATCACTACAAATGCCTCATTCCTCAGTGGCTCTCGCCATCTGGTGAGGTGCTGGGAAAAGGAGGCAGAGAGGACACTGGAGTTACGATGCCCCAACACTGTATCCCATAACAAGTCACAGCATGTGCAGGTGGGAAGAGCATCCTTCTGCTTGGTCTTCACCCCACATGTGGAACTTGGGCCCAGCTTTATTCTTACAAGAAGTCTCTGAATTTCTCAAGCACAGTTTTTGGAGGGCAAATGCTGTAGGAAGTCATCTGTTTTTTCCAGACCAACCATGATACAGGCAAGGACCACACAAACCTCATGTCCTTGTCAAATGAAACCTGTTTGGGTGATGCTCTGAGCCTGGCTAGATTCTAACCAGCAACATGGCCTACCTCTCCCCTGTGTCCTCTCATCTGATAGGCTGCTGGGAAGCCAAATCCAGGCAGCTGGCAGATCCTGGGCTCCCTGAAGCATGTCCAATTGGTCCAAGCAGAGCAGCACATCCAACACCCACATGTTCCCTGGGACCTGCATGTTTCTCTGCCCATTTTGACATCTGCTGCACATTTTTTTTTGAGTGCTTAGAAGCACAGCATGGGCCAGATGTGTCTGGAGACTCATGGTGTGGGCAGAGCAGTTACAGCCGGGTTCATGCATAATTAACACAGGCTCTTTCCAGCCTTCAGGCTATTATGATGTTTCATACCAGAGAGAGACCTTTAGTCTGCTATTTTGGCAGAATTAATCTCTGTAAATTAACCCACCCCACTCCTCACTCCCTGGATTGCAGGCATTTAAGAGCAAAGGTCTTGAAGCAGCAACACTGCTAACCTGCTGAGACTGGGGGATTAAAGTTGTTGGACAACATAGCAGGTGTCCTGCCAAGCAGCAGTCGGTCAGCGAATGAGCAAAAATATTCCATCAGCTGTGAGCAACCAGGAAATCCAGAGCTTTTATCCGTCCGTCCATCCATCCATCCATCCATCCATCCATCCATCCATCCATCCATCCATCCATCCATCCATCCATCCATCCATCCATCCATCCACCCACCCATCCATTCTCCTGCTCTCCAGTTTGCCAGTCACCAAGATGGGAGTTGTGGGCTTGGAGGCTTTAAATGCCTCCCTCCATTGTAACACCTGTGTAAACCCCATGATTTTAAAAAGACCCTGAAGGCACAGGGTTTTAGAAGCACGTGATAGTACTGCCTGCACCCTGGTGCTGATGCATAGTGAAGTAGGTGTGTGCCTTGATGGGACTCTGCAGTGTATTTAATCTCTACAGCTCCTTTGTAGTCACTCCTGAGCCACATCCACTCTGATGCTCTGATTTTAGCAAATAGAAAATCTGTTTGAACCAACCTTCCCAACAACTGTCTGCAGTCTTGAGGAGTTCAACTCTGATTTACAGTTATCTCTGACTCTTCCTGCATTGCAGGCTGTTTCAGCTCCAAAGATCCTCAGTTATCCAGTGCTGGGGTTGGAATCTGGTCTCTGTTCTCCTCTGGCTCCATTTTGTCCGTGGTGATGCTCTGTTAGGAGCTGATGAGTGCTCTTATATGGCCTCTGCAGCAGGACACTCACATCTGCAAGAATGGCTGAGCTCACAGGGTGTTTAAACTTCAGCCTGAGATCCTGAGCTAAAAAGCTTGAGGCAAGTTTACTGATGTCTCCTGGCTGTCCCAGCCTGCTGAATCAGTTGTGTTGAGTATGAGCTGAGCTTCAGCTGCAGCCTGCAAGCAATGGGTGCAATCACTGCAAGAGGGACTTCAGGGCCTGTGCGTTATAATGGAATTTTCCAGGATACTGGTGCTGTAGCCTGAGTCTTACCAGGTGGTAAGACTCTGGCACACGGGGGAGGGGGGTTTTCATCACTGCACATTCCCATTACGTGGCCCTAGTGGGCCCTCCCTCCTCCTTGCTGCTTTTCTGGTCTCTGAATAAGGCCCAGCATCTGTAAATGTGCAACAGGGAAGCAGTGCCACAGCAGTGGCTTAATTTTGCTTGGCGAATTTATTAAAAAAAAAAGCCATCCTCCAGAAGATACTGAGGAGGATGGCCAGGGTCTCAGGACAGCAGCAAGGGGAGAGCCACACCTAAGCAGTGCTGGAAATGATCCTCTCCAACCTTCTAGGAAAAACCTTCTCTTGCTTGTGACCCTGGGTCTGAGAATTAAATTGCTGACTAGCACAGCTCAGGATGTTAATGATGTGTATTAAGGGGAGTGTCAGATACAGCAATAAAAATAAACTGAACTGCCTGAGGCAGGCATGGAAGAGCTCTCAGGGGAGTGTAGGAAGGCTTTTCCAGCAAACGAGACTTCTTTGCAAGCTGCTGCAGTAAGACATAGACATCTTCTGCAAGCAGTATCTGCCTTGGATATGCTCATGCTGCTGCTTGGGAACCTTTGTAGACTGCAGGTGCCAAAGAAAGAGAAGTACAGATCAGGCCTTTAATACTATGGTAATGATGTTATTCATCTGTGTTACATTAGCAGGTTTTCACTCAAAAGCCTCCGAGCAGAAGCACTGAAGGAAACAGGGAAACAGGTTTGTCTCAAGTACAACTTGCAGGTTATGAAACAGTGCGAGAAAACGAGTGACATGACTTGAAGGTGCCAGTCCCAGCTTGGACCCTGACTAAAGTCATCACAAATGTCAGACCTGGGCTCCTAAGAAACCCTTTCTGAGGCATCTGGGTTGCAGAGCGTTGCAATTTGGGCAAAATGGGGAAACTTGGGGAATCAGTCTGAGAGAGTGGTGTTTGGCACCTGCAGACCTGGGTGGTGTGCCAAAGCAGCTGGCCAAGGTGGGTGGTAGCAGAGGACAGACAGACAGCTCCAGACAGCTTCTCCAGAATGGTTTGGAGAGTTGGAGCCCTTTTCCAATGCGGGTAGCAGAACATCACAAAGAGATGCTTGGGCATGCCCTGAAGCCATTGTGAGTCTGGAGCTCACAAAGCTGCTCCTGTTACCCTGCAGGAGCTTTTAAAGCTTGGTACCACCAAGTCCTTAGTTCTGCCCTGTTCAGCACTGGCAGAGCATCTGTAGAGCTTTTTACCTGCCTAGAGGTCACATCCCTGACTGACAACCTGGGTGAGCTGAATTGTTAAAGGTGCACTTCAGTGCAGCTCAGAGGCTACCAGGAGCTTGAGTCATTATCAGCTGAGGGAAGAAGGGCTCAGCCTTAGGTCTCTCCCCACAAGGTGGGATTGCTTGACACTGTGATCTTGCTAGAGCTTGAACATTTGAGCTGGAGATTTGGAGGGAGGGGGCTGTGTCTGCTGCCAGGCATTCAGACAAAGAGCTTTGGGGGTTTCAGATGTGCCAGTAAAGGGACTGCAGAGTTCCTGAGACCTCTCTTTGCAGCTCTAGTGATGACCCAAGGATGATAGGGTCACCTGCCAAATCCCTGGTCTTGTGGCCATAATGAGGGTGGAGAGGGGTTAAGAAAAGGGGTGATTTTCTAAGGGCTGTTATGAAATCTGAATGACACAGTGCCGTGATTGAGGTGAGCTCCTAAGGCTACCAGTGCAGGGACACTCAGCTCCTGCAGCTGAAATTCATCAGCACATTCCACCTCTGAACAGCTCTTGGACCCTTCTGTCTGAGCACTCATGGGGGTAACAGCAGGTCACGGGCCATTCCCCACTTTTCTCCTCTCTGTGCAAACCTCATACGCTAAGATGTGTAGCAAAATGGAATTAAAAGATGAAAAATAATGACTCCAGTTATTAGTGGCTCAAGCTAGATGTGGGATGCTAAACTGCAGTTCTCAGGGTTGCCAGAGAGAAAATACAACATTTATTACTTACTTTTTTTTTTTCCTGGAAAAGGAAAATATTAAATTCTTCTGCAAGCTGGCTGTTTTCCCCAATGTTCAGCTTTGACCCATTTACCTCCTTGCCAGAGGGTAATCACACCCCAGTGCCACCTTCTGAACAGAGTCAGGACTGCTGCTGTGTGTGTCACTGTCACTTAATGCCAGATGCAGGGGGAGAGCCTCCTACCCCCTGGCACAGCTGACAGGCTCCAGGCTCTTCATTATCACTGCAGTGAACCTCCCAGCAGCTGCTGCCAGCTGAGCAGTGTCAGGCACTGTCCCTGCCAGTGTTTCAGCTGCTCTGTTCCCAGCCAAGGGGAGCAGGGTTTGAGGTTCGCACGTTTGCACTCAGGTGTAACTCTTCTGTTCTCTGAGCCCCATCCCCTCTGACAGCGTGTTTAGTGTTACCCCTAAGCCTCCCTTTCTCTGCAAAGCAGTAGTGTTGGTTGTACATGGCTTCCAGTTGTAGAAAACAGTTCCTTCTTCTCTTCCTGTCTCTAATTGCTACCTTGGAAGGACCTGTTGCTACCAGAGGCCTTGCAGTGTGCCAGACAGATGGTGAGGAGCCAGTCCATTACCTCCTCGAGAGAGAGAAATGATGCAGAATGATTTGGCTGGCACAGGCGCACGCAGGTCAGTGTGAGGGGCCTGCAGTGAAGCCTTCGCACGCAGCACCAGGCTGTGCACCCGGCTCCCAGTGCTCCCGTTCCCTCAGAGTCAGCCACACACAGTGGAAGGGGACATGAGGTCTGGGGAAAGCTGCAGGGACGAAACTGCAACGCCACACAAATAGCCAAGCTCCCTCCCCACCACATGAATTTAGTCCTGGAGCTCTGGGCTAATGGCATTGCTTGCAGATTTGTCCTGCATTGGCTTATGGTGCTGTTGAGAACAAAGCTGAAGAGCTGATGGGAGGATGGCAGAGCTGCTGATCCCACCTTCATAAGCCAGATTTGGGGGTGATGGGTGCTAGGTGGCCTTTGCTCTGCTTTATGTCAGGAGAGGAGTTGCACC
Source organism: Pachycephala philippinensis (assembly GCA_013397055.1). Lineage (NCBI taxonomy): Eukaryota > Metazoa > Chordata > Aves > Passeriformes > Pachycephala > Pachycephala philippinensis. The sequence continues at coordinate 966,374 of VWZT01006494.1, forward strand.
ACTGTGCCTCTCCTGTGGACTCCAGCACCCCTGCAGCGTTGGGACCTCCAGGCTGTTCACTGTGTGACCTTCTCAGTGGCACAAAGGGTCAGATGTGTGGCTGCATTTGGTGGAGGCATGGAGCAGGTCAGGCTGTGGCAGAGTGGGAGTGGGCTGTTGAAAAGATTACTGAGTGTCCCCAGTGCTCAGTGTTTGCCTTTGGCTGGGCCAGCTGCTGGGGCAGATGGCAGGAAGGGGACTGGAGTAGCTGAGCCCAGGGAGGAGACTGGGTTTAGCTGAGCCCAGTCCTTCAGTGGGGAACAAGCTCTCTCTCTGCTCAGCAGCTCTGTGGCCATTTCTGTGGCCAACTACCAAATAAGCTGGTACCACCCACCTCACCGATGCTGCACATCCATGATAGACAATATGAGGGCTGTCTGCCCTTGCGGGATGTAAGCCAAGGAGCAAGGCTGGCAGAGGCAGAGCAATCTCCTTCCAGTTGCAACCCACAGACCTCAGCCTCAAGCTGAAGCTCTCATCTGTTCCTCTCCAAATGCAGCCCTTTTCAGGGAAGTGCATTCAGTTCAGGGGTTTGGTCATTGGACTGGTAGCAGTGCCACGTATGCCTGTACCAGCACAAGTCACCTCTTGTCCTTTTCGCCCTCCAGTCAGGGTTCGAAAGCCCTTGCAAAAAACATTGCTATCTCCTGGCTGGCCTGGGCATTAAAGAGGTACCCAGTACTTGAACTCCCTTCTTGCACTGCAGAAGGATGGGACAAGGCTTGCTGTGTGATCCTGCTGTCCTAGGGTATGTCTGACAAACATGCAGGGTGCTGAGGTCTCGCAAGAATGTCACTTCACGGGGACACTGAATTTGGACTGAATCTAGGCTAAAGATTTTCAATTCCTCTGAATCCTCTGTACCTGCAGGAGGTTGAAGTCCATCTTTGTTTATCCTTCTGCCAGTCCCACTGTGATTTCAAGGGCAGGTATCTCACAGCTAGAGGTGGCCTATATACTTCAATGCCAGGAGAGACTGTCTCTCCTCAGCCTGTTTACACACTTGAGTTTTGATTTGCAGGAGATGCTATGGACCACGTCCCCAAGTCTTGTTAAAGACACCAATTTCTTCTCTTGGTTTTATAGGGCAGTTTTCTCAGCAGTGTAAATCTGAGGGGGGAGGTTTTATGCTGAATGACAGAGAGGAGTCTGGGCTTAGAATATTTATAACATAGCTTATACAAAGCTGTTTGACAAAGTGAATGGATTTGGGGGAGTTATTTCTATTTTTTTCTTTTTCTGAGGAAAAAGCACTGACGTTTACCTTGGAACACAGCCTGAATATGTCATCATCTAAAGGCAGGGTGTCCTGACCACAACAACTTGTGTTGTTTGTAGCAAGTTCTGTGGGATGTGCATTGCCACTGTGAGATCCTACCTAGGGCTGTGATCATGTCAGATCTCACAAAGTGGCTCAGAGCCAGTTCGTGTGAGGCCTTCAAAAGAAAGCTTGGTTCTTTGAGATACTTATTCTTATGGTACTAGGATACCCTGGCTGAGGATTCTGCTTGGCCGCTATTTGAGGGAGCAACTGAACTTCCTGGCTTGTGATGGCCATCACAGATCTACTGTCATGGGGATGTTATTTTTGGTGTCTTGCCCTCAGCCATCCTGCCTCGCTCAGGTCGCTGTGCTTTCCTGGTGAGATGCAGGATTCCTTTCCATTGCCTCTTCAGCAGTGCTGCCAAGAAACCCAAGGCCGTGCACTACTGAACAACTGCCATGCTCCATCCCAGATGTGGACGGGGTAAAAGCTCCTATGCCCATAGGTGCTCTTTGAGATCTCCAAAGCCACCACAGTGGTGTAAAGCAGTGATGTGCTCCAAGTAACTAATCTCTTCTCTTTTGTCCTTCCTCCCTCCCTCTCGTCCCCTCCCCGTGCAGTGGCAGGCCATCTCTCTGACGGTCATTGAGAAGGTTCAGATAGCAGCAGCCATCCTGGGTTCCCTCTTCCTCATCGCCAGTATCTCGTGGCTCATCTGGTCGACCTTCAGTCCTTCAGCCAAGTGGCAGCGCCAGGACCTGCTCTTCCAGATCTGCTATGGAATGTACGGCTTCATGGACATTGTCTGTATAGGTGGGTGATCGCATCTCACAGCGCAGCCACGGCCGCCCGCTCGCTCACCTGTGGAGAGGAGTGGGAGATGGCATGGAGAGCCAGCCCCTACAGTTTGGCTTGGATTGAGTGTCCACAGCTTTTCCTCCTCTTTGCTTTTGTGGCCCATTTTGCACTGTTGTCTCAGCTCATCTGGGTGGCCCCAGAGTGTTTCTTTGGCTGGGGTCGCAGAGGGACCTGCAGAAATGACAGAGAAAATCAAATGTTTCTTCAGAGCAAGAAGTGGGTGGGGGGTCTGGGGAAGGCTGGAGAATGTCAGACTTTAGAGAAACTCCTTTCCTCCTGGAACAGCTAATTTAGGGACTGCCCCACAGCAGGCATGGCAGGGTCTCTCCATGCGCAGCTACTTTGCTCTTCAGCCCAGTCTCTCTGCCAGGCAGGAGTGGCTTCCCCTTTTTTGGCCCACCTTGGAGCTCAAGTCCCAACCAGGTCACGGGCCAGCCTGGGGTCCAGCCCAGGTGGCTGGTACAGAGCAGCTGTGGGGATGCAGCTGCCTCACTTGCACTGCACAAGCCCGGAGGGCACAGCAGCTGCCTGACCCCAGTAGAGTCTCCCTGGAGCTCAGGCTGTGGGACCAGTGCAGGCCTGCAGGATGGAGGGACATGGCTGCCAGTACCTGCAGCAGCTCCTGAAACACTCCAGGGAACACTGGCCACCTCCAAATGTGCCCCTGAGCAGTGTGCACCCAAGCACAGGCCATGAGGTAACTCGTCAGTCCAAGTGACCCTGACAGGAAGCAAAAAGGGAACCAGAGCGCTGGGTCCTCCCATCACTGGTATGAAGTTAGAAGAAACCCCCCAAAACTCAGCGGGAAAAGGCAGTCCTCTTCACTTGGTGGGTATGCATATGTGTGGATAGAGCCATTCCAGAGGGAAGAACAGCCCCTATTTCAGCCCTTAGGAGAAGCAGGACAGAGCAGCAACTGGTGAAATTTGGGTACAGAAGTAAAACAGACCTAGTGGCAGGGACAGAATTCTGGACTGTACACCCTGGTATCCAGGTTCAAATGGCTCTTGGCCTCAGCAGCCTTCCAGCACAGGACTTGGGCCTGCCAAGACCGAGGACAATTCCTCCCACTGTTGCCATCGCTGTGCTAGCAATGAGATGTGAGCTTGACCTGTAGAGATCATCCTGCTCCTTCATGAGATGCTGGTGGAGCTACCACATCGCCCCAGGAACAAAGGGTGGCAAAGGGGGTGAAAGAGAGATAGACAGCACATGTTGGCACAACAGGCAATGTCCTCTTGCTGGTGGAATTGAAAGTGGAAAAAAATTATCCCTATGCATGTGTGCTGTGCACATGTGTCACCTTGTTGGCAGGGGACAGAAGTGGAGAGATCTGGCATGGGCAGACACCAGTAACATGATTAACTGGCTTTGATAAAGTTTCAAGAGCTGAGGGGAACTGATTAGCTCATCTGTCAATAGGAGCTAAATCCTCCCACATAGAGGAGAACAAACCATGCCAGTCTTAAACTGAAGGGGAACTGGGCAGACAGATTCAGATTTGAGGTTAATTTTTAAAATTTTTTTGTTAATTTGGCTAAGGATCTGGCCTCTATTTCTCTTTTCCACCTTCTCTGATGGAAAAATAAGTTTATTTGCATCTCCACTGATGTCACCATTAAGTGTAATGCCCTCAGCTGGGACCTTTGATTTTTTTTTTCCAGCCAAAGAACAAGCAGACATCCCATTCCCAGGAACGTTTCAGAGTCGTGACTTGGGGCATCCCCTTGTCTCATGTTCCTCCCCGCACAGCTGGCAGTCCTGGGGTGCCAGGCATGCTGGCTTTCCCACAAACTCAAAAGCCAGTGGGAAGCATTACAGATGCAGTGAGTTAACATGTCTGTACGTGGGTTCTCTTGCCGAGCACTCAGCAGCTACCCAGAGCTGGCTCCACTTGGGTGTGTGCAGCACGTCTGCCTGTGCTGCCAGGCAGCCCACCCATGCTCATCCAGGAGAGGGGATATTCTGGAGCACATGAGCTCTGTCTCCATTCCTGTAGAAAAGCTCATATGTGTGTGCTGCCAGCCCTCTGCCCCTGCAGTGTAAAACTTGCTTGTATAGTGCAATTTTTGCTCTTTGCAATCCCAGCTCAGCAGTGGAGAGGAAATGAGCTCTGAGCAGCACTAGCTGAGAGCCTGTGTTCACTCTGCTCCCCACCTCCTCCTCCTGTGCCCAGTTCAAACTCAGTGACCAATGAGATCTTCAGCGGGAGCTGTGACTCCTGGCTGTTGATGTGGTCAGCTCTCTTTTCTGAGTGATTTCCCCTCAGCCCTGCAGATTTCAGGGGGCTGCATAAGCACTAGCCAACAGGCTGGTCTGTCCCACTGAGAGGCAGGGCCAGGTCGGGCCAGGGAAAGGGACTGATCAAAGGGAATTCTTTCCTGTGAAGACAAGCTGAGGTTGTTGGGGTTGTTCAGCCTGGAGAGGAGAAAGGTCTGAGGATACAGCTTTCCAGTACGTAAAGGGGCTTACAAGAGAGGTGGAGAGGGACTTAGGGCAATGAATGGCATGTAGTGATGGGACACAGGTCATGGCTTTATTTTGAAAGAGAGTAGGGTTAGATATTAGGAAGAAATTCTTTACTGTGAGGGTGGTGAGGCACTGGAGCAGGTTGCCCAGAGAAGTTGTGGGTGCCCCATCCCTGGAAGTGTTCGAGGCCGCACTGGGTGGGGCTCTGAGCAACCTGGAGTAGTGGGATGTGTCCCTGCCCAAGGCAGGCAGGTTGGAATGAGATGATCTTTAAGGTCCCTTCCAACCCAACCCATTCCATGAATAGCACAACTGAGGTGAATTCCTCATTCATTATAACTTTGTGCAACTGTGATGGATGCAGCAGTGTCTCCCTAGAAGGCTTGCAGTGAGTTCCTCACTGTGGAACAGCTTTTCTCCCTCTCTTCATCCTTCTTCCAAACCTTGCTGCCTCATGCAGGGTCTTTTGATCACAGATGGTGAAAGGCAGCTCTGCAGATTGAAAGTTCTGCTCCTGACTGCCAGCATGGCCCAAAGCCTCTTGTTATTCCTCGCTGGGTTTTAGTTCCACTTCTGCAAGTTCAGGATAAAACCTCTCATGGATAGTGGCAATGGATCTTGAAATACTGGAGTGCTGTCTGTGCCATTCAGTGTCTCCTCCTCTGCAGTAGAGACCTTTTCCTCTTTTGTTACCTAGCCTGTGGGTGGGTAGGAAAGATTTAGGAACTAAGAAATGCTCAGTCATGGGGAAAGGGCAGGAAATTAGGTGCACTCAGTTCTACCACACTTGGTTTTTTTAATATAAGACTGTCTGTACATTTTTTGGTAACAGGCTGGGCAGCCTTAACTAGCAGAGTGTTATACCATAGGTCCCACAGTAATTGTATGAATTCCAATTGTTTCTTCCTCCAGTTTGACCCCCAAGCTTTTCTTTCAGTAGAAGAGGAGCAGAGGTTTGAAAGATAAGGTACTTACTGAAGAGCAGATGTGCTGAGAGAGAGCTCCTCTGTAGTTGCTGCCAGTTTGCACTTCAGTAGTGCTTGGATGTCTCACATCCATTGGGCAGCCGGTGACTCTTGTCCAGGAGGATACACCCTGTCGCTGGAGGTGCTCAGCAGGACACTTCCCCTGGCACTGGGGAGTCCCAAAGCTGGAGAAGTCACCAACTCTGCAGAGGTGTGACTAGCATCAGACAGGAAATACACACCTAGTCAGCAACTGCCCCGCTGTTTTGTGTAATCTTCTCCCTACCAAGTCAGTAAGGGATTTAGGTAGCAATTTGCCGAGATAGAGAGATCTGTGGCAATTTGCATAGGCAATCCCATGGCAGCATTGATCTTTCCAATGTGGAGTCAAAGGTGGGGGCATGATTGCTTCCTCGCACATACAGCTCCCTCAGGACAGAACATTTGGTTGTTGTTGTCCTCATTTGTTCTGAAATGGTCAGATCATCTCCAAGCTGAACTCTCAAAATGTGTCTGTTAACTCAGAGACTATTGGTCCGTGCAACAAAATCCAGGGGTATGGATTTGACCCTCAGTCACTAACCTTCAGTAATATACTAGTTTCCTTTGGACTTTTCTAGGTCCTAGCATGCCCCACAAAAACAACTGGAAGGGACAGACACCATTTGCTACCCCTTCACCCATGATGAAAACAAAAACCACAGCCAAAGTAAAACCAGTCTGCTCCTCATGACCAGCGGGACAGATGGTGTGGCCCCCAGCACCAGAAGCTATGTCCATCTGGGCAAGATGTGCAAGATGGCCTTTCAACACTGTTCTCCCCCTTGCTCTCAGACATCTAACAGGAGAGCAGGAAGCACTGGAAAAGATTGCTTGGGATTTGTGGGAACCTCCAGTACTGGATTTTTTTTAAGAACCTGTTAGAAAACATATGTCAAGAACAGGTTGCAGAGAGATGATCCCAGTTTGTGAAGGAGGAACAGATTAACTGCTTCTTGATATCCAGCCAGCCTCCATGTCTTTGATTCTGATCTCTCTTTCATCTGTGCTATCTCTGGTCATGTCTGTAGGACAGATACGAGAGTTGGATTAAACTAGAAACTGGTGATGGTGCCAGCATAGGTATTGCTCTGCTATGAAGTCATCTACAACACAGACATCTGAGATCAGGAACCAGGAAAGGAATGAGAAGTGAGACAGGGACTGTTCATTTGATTAACTGCTCTCTCCATGGTCCATGAGAGGTAAATCCAGGAAGCTGGCATAGAGAGAGATTAGCAGAAATGCAGTTATCGAAATGCATGGATAAATGGAATGAGGACTCAGTTACTGAGTGGAGAGCGTAGCAGCTTAGAGCTGGGCTGTAAATCCTGAAAGATACCTGCCTGTTAATTAAATGACAGTCCTTGGAGGGGAAAGGAGGGGTTTGCTTCTCTCTCTGTCATGGTGCAATTAGGGGAAGTCGACATTTGTAGAATAAGGTGTCATTTGGGGTCAGGAGGACAGGAAAGCATCTCCTGTTAAACAAGGAGGAACTCTGCCAGTTAATGAGAGCATGTCACAGAGTAGGCTCAGGCATCCCCAGATGGGCTGCGAGGGAGAAGCGTGTCCCAGGAGGGCCATTAGCAGGCTGTGTGCGCAGGGCTGTGCCGACACGGTTGGTGTGTGCTGGCCTGCTTGGGATCACACAGGGCTATCCCTGGGGCTGGCATGCTGGGGGGTTATCCCCAGAAATGCAAAAGTAATCTGATCTGCCTCTCCTTGGATCACTGACTGATGGGCACTCCTGCTTTGTCCGTGGCCAGGTCCCTGCTCCCTGGCTCACCCTGCCTCGGTGCTGACAGCAGTGCACTTCCACAAGCGCTAGATCCTCATGCTCTTTGAAGCTTTTCCCACTCTTTCCCTGGCTGGTCCCTGATGGTATTTGCCTTCACAACTGCACTGCAGCTCAGCAGCACAAGACAGGCAGAGCAGGACCATTCATCCAGCCAACGATTCTTGTTGGCACACCATGGCAATCCATTACAGATCAGGAAATGTCTGCCTGCTGTTTTTAATCCCAGCTGCCAGAAAGAATAATCAAAAGCATCCAGCACGTCTGACAGCATCTCAGCACAACCATAGGTAATAACATAAGAAATCAATAGCCAATTAAAACTGATCCACAGAATTTGATCTTTCATAGTGCAGTGGGAACAGTAATTAATGGAGCTTCGTTGAAAGAGTGACAATTCAAGCTTCCTGCTAAGACTAATGGGGTTTTGTTTTAAATGAGCTTTGCTTCCTAGAGGAAATGCTGGGCTGAGGTAGCCTCGGGGTGTTATCTAGCCAGGTCACTTGGGCCCTCAGCATTCAAAGGATTTAGGAGTCAAAGTCACAGTGAAATAAAGAGAAACCCAGAAATGAGGTGTCTTTGGGGTCTTGGTCTTCATCTGTATCGATCCAATTCTCAAAAGGAAAGCAGATGTTTTCATTCAGGTCTACACAGTCCCCCAAGGTACAAAGCAGGAAGAATTGATACCGCAGTAGGGAATCAGTTTTGAGGAAGCACCAAACCCGCATGTTGGCTTGATGACACCCTAAAGGCAGAGGGAGCACAAGGCAGAGAAGTTCAGCAAATGTCTTCAGAGGAGAGACCTGACAGCAGCCCACACAGCAACTGTGCGTGGCTTTGACATACCTGGAAGAGATCCGTGAGAATGTTCAGGAGTCTTCTGTGCCTTTCAGCTTGATGCACTGCTTGCCATGCTCTTCATGCACTTCTTACCCAATTTGTGTGTAAACTGGACCTATCAGGAGCTAATTGGAGTGGCCAGATCCAGGTCCTACCTTCAGAGCAGGCAGATGGGATAAAGCTAGGCAGCAAAGTCACTTTCTTTTCACCATGAACCCCAGTTTGCACACATTCAGCCACAGTGTGCACACTTTAAAAACCACTGAGCAAATCATTGATCTGTCAGCTGTACAGGGGCTGTGTAGACAGGGACAGTCCCCACAGGGTATGTTATGGGGCTCTCAATCCAGCTGGGCCAGCATCAGGAGAAGCGGCGCTGCAAAGCTGATCTCACCACCGACTCCTTGGCCGCCATCCAGGAACAGCGGATGCTCGGCAAAATCGAGACAAGCCACCCCTCTGCCACTGAAAGACGGGACCTATTTTTATCTACTGTTGCATTGATTGTTCCATAAGAGAGCAGAGGGCAGCCGGCGTGTGTGCACTGTGTGCTCCCAGCAGTGGCAGGGCTGCAGGGGCTCCGTGTGCCCGCAGGACTCCAGCGCAGCTCCGGCCGCTCTCCGCAGAGCCGGCGTGTCGCTGCTGAGCAAAGAGACACAGCTTTGGACCTGGCTCTGAACCCTCTCCCTCTTTGCAGGGAGGGAACTTGGCTTCCGGCACAATCAGAGCAGCACCTGGGCTTTCACATGTGTGTGTTCAGCTCCACACTGCTTCTCCACATCCATCTGCAGCAGGGTCCCACTGTTGCAACAGGGCTCCAGAGATGTGTTTTGTCGTGAATAACCATATGGTGCTCTCTGCTCCAGTGGATCAATGTGTTTAGCATTTAATGAGGGCAACATAATTAACATTTTTTGAGGGAAAAAAATTCTGTTGCCTTGTAAACTGCATCTTTTGCTTTCAAATGTGATACATTACAATCAGAATGGTGCTTCCCTGTCACTAAACGCCTTGCCGAAATCAAGTGCCTGGTGTCCCTGGGTTAAGTTTCCGTACATGGGCAGAGGCAGGAGCACTCACCTGCCTGTCACAACCTCTACACTATGGCAGGAAACTCCCTTGTAGGCAGCTGGTAGGATCTCCCATGCCAGCTGCACAAATTGTGCTATCTAGTAAAGGATGAAAAAAGTCCTCAGCTCTGTGCCAGGCTGTGTTTTTCTAACTGCCTTCTGTCCCATCTCTCCTCCTACTACAGCCTGCATCCTCACAGACACATTACTCCTGGAGGTGGGAAGCTGTGGTCCATGGCAGGCTGTTGTGGCTGTAGCAAGAGAATTTAACTCCATGGTCAAAGATGAGACTACAGGGGGGTCACCCCCCATGAATAGTGGATGAGGCTGCTTTTGGTGTGTCCCCAGCTCAGTGGGGAGCCAGAAGCAGAGGTAAGAAGAGATTAATATGAAGCCACATTAATCTAGCTCTGGGATCACCTCTTAGAGACTGATTGATGATGGCTACCTACCAGCAGAGCCATCTTTCAACCCAGATACAACAGGCTGTAATGAAGAATACTGCAAACAGGCCCATGGGCTGAGGTGCTAAACTTAATTCTTCCTGAAGGTTACTCCCTGAAGCAGTGCTTTTCTTCCTGCACCAAGACCCACCAATAGCAGCCACAGCCTGAGTCCCTCTGCCCCATGGCAGAGCTGGATCCACAATATCCATACTATGCCAGGTGGGACAATTCATTCTGCTCAGCCACAGCCACATCTTTCTGTGAACACACCTTTCTGTGTTCTCCAAGGCTCTTCTCCAGACCTTTGCTGCAGGCTTAGCCGCTCTCAGTTCCTTTCACTGCTGTCATACTTGTGAGCTCAGTGTTGGCAGATCCCATAGGTGCAGGAAAACCCTTACATGCCCCTCAGCATCCATCAGAATTCACTCATCTGGATATTGCAGCCATAAAGGTCTTCAGCTCTGGTGGAAGACCCTTGTATATGCAGAGAAGCAAGGATCAAGTTTTGCCTTCCTAGAGATCCTAGCTAGTAATAGATCAGAAATAACAGACCCTTGTCCTTTTGGCTCCCACCACCTTCGTTAATTTTGAATAGTGCCTCTGTGGGAGAGGTGAAGACCTCTGCAGGGGAAATGGTGGGGTGAGACCTGTTGGGGCACTGTCAGGGAGCGGAGAGAGGCTGCAGCACCCAAGGTGAAAGGCTTCTGGAAATCTCAGAAATCCTGTGTTTGCGATGAAAGATTTTTTTTTTTTGTCGTGGCTGTGGAGGACAAAGCAGCACAGGACAGGCTGCACCATGGTGTGTCCCAGGAATACATTTATCCCAATAAAAGTCTGGCCAGATTGCACCATGAACACCTGCCTCACATCCTTGGGATGCCTTCCTGCATGTTGGAGGGAAAAGATGCCCACATCTCACTCCAGTGAGGCAGTAGAAGGAATAACAATGCACGTGCCAACTGTGACATCAGAGGCACTCTCAGGTCCATTAATTTAGCTCACGTGCCCTACCTTACCCTGGGGGATGGCAGGGGTGATCTGTACTCACCTTTGTGTCTCTCCTAATTGGCTCCTAGTCCTCTTAGTGGAAGAGCACTTAGGTGACTGGAGAAGTCTGGAGGAATTCAGCTCAAACAGGACCTGCATCCCTTAGAAAATGAAAAAATTGTGAAACTGTTCTCATTTATCCTTACAGAATTTCATTTGCTAATAAAAGCAGAGAGGGAGGCACTAGTTCTACCTTCAATAAGCAAATGTCATGTTTTGATCATTCTTGAACAAAGCATTTTGATTTAACATTTAGGGATGACTGCTCATGCTGAGTATTTCAAATTCAGTGTCAGAATTTGGAACACAACATTTTAAAAAAATTCAATTCCAAATGAAACATTTTCACCTGTCTGCAAATACACGTGTGTTCTTCCATTCTGGGGAACAATGTGACTTTTTCAGGTCTCACTCCAACCAAGTGTGAAGGCAGATTCCCAAGCCCTGCAGAGCACAGTGGTGTTGTCCAGCTCTCGTTTTAAAGGAGTGTCCCTGGAATGGGTGAGGATCAGCATGACTGCACAGGCAGTGCTTTGGTCAGAGTAACATTAGCTATGGCATAGGAAGGTTCAGGACCCAGACCTGGAGGAATGATTTCCATTGTGCAGACATAATGAAGTGGAAGCCAATGCTTTTTCTCTTCTCACCATGGGTATTCAGCTCCATGGACTTCTGTAGGAAATGTCTGGAAATCTGAAGGTAGAAAAGACCCATAAAATCACCTAGGGACCAGCGTGTGGATTTGGCCAGTGCTCTGTTCAACCTAGCTTGAAATTATTATTTACTTCCTTCTTTTAAAGACTTTGCAGTATCTGTCATGCACACGAGTGTCTTTCACTTCTTGAACAAAGCCTTTTCATGGATGTGGGGCGTTGCTGTTACATCCATCTTAAATTTGGAGAAAAATGGTTCCAAGAGGATCTACCCAGTCCTAGCTACAAAGCAAGGAGGGGAAAAATTAAGAGAGCAAGAGGGTGTATGAGTACTGCCTCGAAGCCCTATCCCTCCTGTCCTGGCACAATTGTGGGTAGACTCACAACTGGGGAATGGTGCTGGAGAGGCATGATTCAGAAGCAAGGGGTTGTTCTGTTGATGGAGCTCCCATCTCTATTTATTTACTTTCTTTTTTCAAGAAGAGTCTCATTTATTGCTGCCTGCATAACTACAGACTGGCCTTTAATCCTCTGCTTTATCGTGCACTGTGAATTAAATACCACAGGAGTACAAGAGTCCTTTAGGGCACAACATCCATTTTGCTGTCCACAGCCAGCTGAGTTTATAGGAGTACTTCAGTTTATGCTTTCTCTATTGCCTGAGCAAGGATTTCTTTGGGTTTCATGTTACCTATTTTCACTGTTATTTCTTGTTTTGGTTTAGGGTGGTTTTTATCACTGTTTTGAGGCAAGGGGTAAAAATGTACTGGTCTGGGCAGTGCAGGAGGAGGAAGTTGTGGTGGTTGGTAGCTTGTATGTTCACATCTAGAAGTTCTGTGGCATCTCCAGGGCCATAGTGTTGCTGTGTGCAACTCCAGGAGTCAGCCCAGCTCCTCTGTGACATTTCTGCAGGACACCTGATGTTATTTTCCCCTTGCAAACAAACCATGTGGGCGTGCTGAATGAAATGAAATTTCATTTCCATTGGACACCTCTTGTCAGCTCCTTAATTCTGCCAGCATTTCCTCATTTTGGATCTTACCAGCTCAGCCCCACAGGGCTGAGCCTGTATATTGTGGGGGACATGGCTGAGCAGGGCTGCCCTGGGATGGAGGCAGCACCTCGCAGAAAACTGCATTACTTTGCAGCCACAAAAGCTCCCCAAATGTTCCTACAACACCCTGCCCCCAGTTCCCATGAGCTCCACAAGCCCCATGACAGACAGTCCTACCTGTCAACTCAATTCATCCTGCTGGATAAAGCCTTCCTCCTCTCACAGCTACAAATGCCATGTCTGTGGGGTGGACTGCTCCCGCTTCCACGAGGAACCCATGGCATCCTGTGCACACAGGAATCACTGCTGCATACTCGTGTTACATGAACTCGTGACATGCTGCAGTGTCACAACCTGGAAATTGTTTCTTGCCACGTAGCTCAGCTGCATCCTGCAAAATCACAGAGCTGCCTGGGGGAGGGATGCTGCCAGCTCCACGCCAGGCACTCCCAGCAGTGATAAAAGTGCTGCCTCGTCTCCCTGGCCCCCCACACTCTGCCCCAGGATCTCGCCTGGTGGAGCAGCAGCTGTGGGGACTGTCTGAGGTGCCAGCACGCTGGATCCATCTCCCATCCAGCAGGGCTCTTGCTGACTCTGGGGGTGGGTGTTAATGGCTGCAGAGAGCTTGGGGCAGTGTAATCACCTGCCCAGGCAGGACCTGCTGATCCCATGGCTCTGGCAGATGGAGTGGAGCAAGCAGGGAGGGAGAAGGGCTCTCGCTGCACTTGTGGAGGGTCCTGGCCCACCAGGGGCTGAGGAAGCTTTGAGGCACAGCTGCCTTTGAATGAGCAGAGACGAGCTGTAATAAACACAAGGTTTTGTGGTTAGTCAGCAGTGGAAGGTTATGGGCCAGCCTGTTTGTGCTGTAATGACCCAAAATGGAAGAGTCCAAACCTCCATAAAATACTTCCTCAAGACTGGGAACAGCTTCTCTGTGTACACTGGTGGGAGCTCTTCCCTGGCCACGAAGGTCTCACTCTCTGCGGGGCTCAGTGTTGCTGGAGTCATGGCCCTGTGGCCTCGGAGATCCAAGCATGGCATCCCACTGCTGGGAAAGCCCTGTGACAGTGAAGCCTCGCTACAGTGAATGCACTTAGCAGAAGGAGTGTTTTGTCTTCCCCAGATCCATGGGTTCCACAATGGCCATGTCATCCAGTGATCAACAGCACTCAACAGAGTCCAGCCATGCAGACATCCCAGTTCTGCTGAGCCTAAACACACTTCAGATTCATACATAATCAGTTCTTTAGACATTAAAAAAAAGTGCATTGAGAATGATTGATAGGAAAATGCCTGATTATAATCAGCTAATTATTTTTCCATATGTTAAGCATTCACTTGAGCTCTAATCATTATGAATACATTTTCAATTTATACTTTATCTCGTTCAATGCTGGCAATTGCTAAGTTTGCACACCCTCCTAGTACAGTTCCAGCATTATTCAGAGCAGACCTTTGCTAGATGTCTTGTGGTCTAGAGAAATCCTGATCACTGGTCCGGTGTCTTGCAGCTTCCAGAAATGTCTAAAAGACAGCACCAGATGTTCCAGGTTAACCATTATTAACTACTCCTGTATGCAGGGTAGACTGTTCAGCTCTTGAAACATTCTGGGGACAAAAATTATATTTTGGAGAGTGGAGATGACAGTTATGAAGGAATCTATACTTCCTATTCGATTTCCCCAGAAAGCAAAGACTCCCTGAAAATCTGAATGTATTAGTAGTTTGTATGGGAAGCGACTGTTTAATGAAAGCATTCCTGAGCTGAAGAAAAATAAGATGTGAGGATAATGGACTGCAGAAAAGCAGCAGCAACAGCCCCAGGGGAGCAGAGCAGCGAGTGTCTCTTGGGAAGAGAATCTGAAGGATAAAAGAGCTGTGAACAGCTCACAGCTGCCAAAAGGGATGATACTAAAGGCACAACAGCAAACTGTGCCTGTGCAGGGGAAAGCTCAGAAGCGTGGGAAGAGAACACTGAGCCTGCATCGGGAACTCTTTGAGGACCCAAAATCAGAAGTTGCAATCACACAAAAGGCAGAAAGAATAACCTTCAGCTCATGAAAAGCCTCTAGATATCACACAGGCATGGGGACCTGTCAGAGTTGAACCCCAAGATGACCATCCAGAGATTCAAAAAGCAAAAAGAAATGGGTCCATAAGCATATGCAGAGAAGAACAAGGCAGGTCTAAGAGCTCAAATAGTATTTGATACACAAAGGGGCAAATAGTTAAATGTTGCCTTTGTTTCAGTCCTCAAAACTTAACTAAAATAATTTTAATGAGGAGAAAGGAGCCCAGGGCAGAAATCAGAAAAGAACAGCCTCAAAAATATTCAAATGAGTTAGCTCTGTCCTTGCCAGCATGTCCTAATGAACTTCAGAGGAAGCTGCAGGAACAGTGGCTGACCCACGAGCATTTCATCATCAGGAACTTGAGGAGGATGCAGGAGGTGCCAGGCGGCTGGGGAAATGCAAGCAGAGCAGAGTACCTAGCTTTAGATATAATCTCTATCAGATAATGAAGGGAGGCACTGAGGATCAAGGAAATGAAGGGCAAATCAGCTTAATTGATTCATTGAAAGATACTGAATATTTTTTAGCTAACCAATTGGTGAGCACAGGAGTATAACCAGATGTAATTTGGAAGGGTAATTGCACTAGTGGCTAAGGAGGAAGCCGTTAGTTTGATATGCTGTGACTTGGGCAATGCTCTTGGTGCTTTGCCTTTGGATTCTCCTACCAGAGAAGCATGCTCTAGATTAAATAACTATAATGCAGGTGTACAGCCAATGGAGAAACTGCTTTCTCAGTAGTTGTGAGTGGTGTGCTGTAAACTGGAAACACATTTCAAGTAGAGAGTCTTTTGGACTCTGTTCTCTTCAATATTTTTATTAATGACTTAGATAATTAAATAGGATGTGCTGTTACAAAATTCACAGATGACACCAAGCCTGGAAAGGCTGCAAGCACTTTGGAGGATCAGATCAGCATTTGAAATTTGAAATTATCTTGGCAAATTGGAGGAATAAACAAGATGTAATTGAATAAAGAGAAGTGCAAAGCATTACCCTTAGGAATGAGAAATCAGAATCCCAAACACAAGCTGGAGCAGGCAGTCACACTGCTGAAGACAGCAATTCTGTGACATACCAGTTTATTTCATGAGGGAATCGAAAGGCAGGTGGGGTGTTACAGCGCTGATTCTGCACCTCTCTGGTCTGGGGACTGCACCCTGCTGGGGAGTTCACTTCCAGAAAAAGGGAGATGAAATGAAGAGGATCTGGAGATAATGAACAGGATTGAGGAGGAGAGGGACATTACCTCATTCCCAGCCTGGTGAACTCCGAGGTTCATGACTCTCCTCCAATCAGCCCTAGTGCAGAGTCCTATTGATGCCGTGACATTGTTTTCAATTACAAAACTACCTCTCCCTGCTCCTTGGTTGACCCTTTTTTTTCTCTCCTTTTCTTCACAGCTCTGCAGCCTTGTGTATCAGCCACAGGAAGATCTAAGTATGCCAGGTTGTTCAAAGAACTTGTCATATTCAGCTGGAACTGACCTGGGCACAATGGTGAGGGATGCCAGATACTAGGTACCCCTTTCTAAGCCTGTATTTCCTGGAACAGATCCTTCTGGCTCTCTTTTCCTGGTTTATCATCAGCCACTTTCCTGCTCTTAGGTCAAGATAAAAGGTGACTAAGAGCAAAAGGAGCAAAAAGGATAAGATTAAGGCAGAAATATAAGTGAGGGCTGAGCTGGTGGAGCTTTGGAAACAAAAGTGGAGAAATTTTATATTGTCACAAAAGATTAAAGAATTCACAGAAGGGGAGGGAAGGGTTTGTGTATGCAATGATGTCAATGGAGAGAAAGCCTGGCAAAGACAGTATTATCTCCCAGAAAGCTTGGTTTACCTTGGCCTGAGTCACCACTGCTGTGGAAGCAGACATTAAGCTTTGATCACAGCTGCCATAATCTTCCCCTGACACCCAATAATGAAAGCAACAGAAACAGGCTGAATCATGGCAGCTGTCTGGCTGAGATGAAATTGCATTTGAAAAGGAAAACAAAAAGGCAAAGTCCTGCTGAAGGTGGAAACAAGAGGTGACAGGACAGGGCCTTTTTGAGAAGGTAACTGGCTGGAATGGACTGTGATTTTTCCTCCTGTAGATAATATGAGTGTCAGTGCAGGGTGATGTGCCACCCATTGTCAGCAGAAGCCCTGCTTTGGTGGTTTTCTTTACTGGCAAACAAGTGAAACAGTTCCTGCCCCAAGAATTCACCTGTTTCTTCCAAGAAAATGCACGGCAAGTGTTAGAATAAGAGGAAGGTTTATTAGAGGCTGAAAGTTCTGGGGAAAATATCACTTGGCAGCAGAGGCTGACCATGTTCAGGAGCTCACTGCATGTCATTTCTGGGAAACTGCTGCTCCAAAGTTACTTTCAATTAGAGGCTCACAACCCCCTGGGTTAATCTCACTGGATGGTGGTACAGCAGCTGTTCCCTGCTTCCTCATCCAGAGACACGAACACAATTCTCTTGTTACATCTGCCAGTGTTCTTCCAACAGCCCTTCTGGCCCTTGGGCTGAGGACCTTTCTCTTGATCAGTTTCCTTACAAGCCCACTGACCCAATGCACCTCTGTCTTGTCTAATCCCAAGAGATTCCAGCTTTCAACAATTTTCAGATCAAGGAATTTCATCCAGTGCTGGTCCAGCCAGGTCTGTACATGAGAAAATGGGAATGAGAGCAGCACATCATCAGTGCCCACATTCCATGGGAGTTTCATTTCACCAGCACCACAAACTAGGGATTTCATGAACCAGGCAACAATCTGGACTAACAAGTTTTGAGTACAACTCAGAGAAATTTTCCTTCTGAAGAGGATGGTTTTCACAGATGATCCACTGAGAACAAATTTTGTGAAGCAGAAGAGGGCAAGATAAAATGGAGACGAGTGGAAAAGGACCAGGACACTCCCAGAATCCCTTTGAAACTCTGATATAGACATGTCTGTGTTGAGAACTGTACAAAGAGAGAAGTTCACACCAACCTGCAATCTTACACACTCACACAGAAGATTTGGCTTATGGAATAATAGCTTTTAAATGAACACCTCAAGTTGAATACAGTCCTTCCTGAAGGATTTCCCACTGAATTCTGGCCTTTAAATTGAAAATTTCACCTCTGTCAACAAGAATGATTCTTGAGGGAGGGGTGTTTTTGTTAAAGGATGCACAGAGCTGAATGTAGGCATTCCAATCTAATTTATCTGAGGCAGACAAAATTTGTTTCGATGAGCGCATTAAGCATCCTGCAGCTTGATATTAACTGATAGACTCTTGCTTACTCTTGGCACTTCCTCTTGTAAATGAATCACTGTTACTTCCGCTTCCATGCCCACCCCTCCACTTGGTTCCTTCTTAATTTTACAGCTTCCTGAGCTTGACACTGGGAAATCGATAAGTAATTTAGAGCCCAGTAAATACAGATGAAAACAAGTTATTGTGTACTTTTATAAATATTTGGAAACCAAAACTATCTAAGAAAACAGCTGCTCAGTTGACTCAGCAACCCATCCATCAGCATCACACAGTTAATTGCATAAGATCATAAACATTTATAATTAGAAGGCAAACAAACAAGAATTTTATAAACAGCCCTCTTGAATCAGGCTGCGCATTAAATATTTGTGATAAGGTAATTAAGAATAGATTTACAATCCTGGCTTGGTGTTTAATACTTTGTAGAATGGATTTGATTCTATGGAGAATGTTCTACAGCCAAAGAGAAAACATTTGATTTCAGCTCTTTTATCCCAGGCTTAAAGTGGTCTCTGCGAAACACTGGCTCTGTCATTGATCAGAGTGGAATTTCATTCATTACAGATCAGACAGCTCATTTAAATACATGTCTAATGTCCCTTGTCATGGGCTGATCCACTTCAGGCCTGCTTCAAAGCTCTGTCTCTGTGGCTGGATCTGCATACAGGCTTTCCCTAAGTCCTGCTTTTTATGATTGATGCTTTGATCAGACCACGTCAGAATTCTCAACCATGTTTCAAAGCAGGGAGGAAAACCCACATTTTTCTATTATGACATCACGGGGTTTGGTTATGAGAAGCCAGCAGCACTGCAGAGTTACAGCTGTGCAATCTCAGTGGCCTGTGGGAACCAGAGGGTAGAGCTCTCTCGTGCTGTAGTGCCCTACACCATTCCCTGTCCCAGAACAGTCAGATCTGCATACAAGCTATCCAGTGGAGTTACCTCTACAGCCAGTGAGCAGGCTCAGTGCCCCATTTCAGTGAGAGTCCCTCTGAAGCTAATCTGTGATCAAGTCAGCAGGGCTCCTAGTTATGCTTAAAACCAGGGAGGCTGAAAACTCAATCTGTACTGAAGCAGTGATTTAAACACTAACATCAGATGCTGACCCTAAGGAACCAAGTGGCTGCATCCCATCAGTTAGTAATGGGGAGATCAGCCCTAAGGGTAAGATGACCTTCAGATATTATGGGGTCTGATGAAGCGCAGGTTTACTCCAGTAATTATCTGCCTTCAGAAACTAGAACTATCTGGAAAAGTGGTGGTGGGTAAAGCTGTAGCATTCGATTAATCAGGAATAGCTGTAAACCACTTTATTCTGTGCTGCCTATCATCTCTCTACACGTTGTTGGTCAAGTCAGCCCCTTTGTTTAGGCATGGTTTTGATTCTTGTGAGTCTTTTGTTCTTGTATTTTTGTGCTTGCAACAGGAAGGCAAGAGAGCTATTCTTCTTAGAAATGTTTTTGATAATGATCCAGACCCAAAATGGTGAACAATGAAGCCATCCCTGTGCTAACTCACCCTGTCCTACCTTCTGGTCTGGCTTCAGTTCTGTGGGACACAAAGGCACTTTCCTGAGAGACAGATGTCTGCAAAGCAAGGACACTCAGACTCCCCTCATTCCACATAAATCCCATTCTCTAGCAAAGCTTGTGAGATGTATTACAGTGTGCCAGCTAAGCCAGTCTACAGGAGATGTTGCAGCTTCCTCCAGCCTCAGTGGAGAAGAAGACCTGTGTTGCAGCCACTGCCAGACCTAGTGCTTCCAAAGGGTCTAGCCAGAGTCTGGCAACTCCAATAATAATAGCAGAGCATAATACTCAAGTACTGACATCATCCAAGCAACTAAAATTATTCAATTCCTTAGTCGTCTTGCAAGGGTGGGGAGGATGATGGAGACAGCTGGGAGATGAGGTAACTGCTGGGTTACTGAAGGGTCTGTGCTGCTTCTTCTCTTATGAACACAGAGACCATTAGCAGTGCAGTGTCCTACAGCCCAGAGCTGTCCCCAGACATCAGTTCCATGCGTTTGGGTGGGCAGCAGGACACAGGCACTGCCTGCACACTCTGCACACACTGGGAGCTCCTCTGCCCTTTCTGTCAAGCATGCTGAGCTCCCCCTTGAAAGGAGGCAATGGCGTTTGATGAGGTACCTGCTGTGCAGGTGAGCAGAACTTTGCCTTGGATAACAAACTACTTACGGGTATAGACAGACTTTTTTCCCACTCAGTTTTTGCCTCTGGCCTCCACATGTGTGTCTGCTCTGCTGCTGTGTGTGGGGAGAGACACGGGCTGTGCACACACATGGCGCCGGTGCAGCAGCCGTCACTGCCACGTCAGCTCCCGTTACACCCCCTGAAAACACAGGCCTGAGCTCGGTGAATCATGCCTATGCAGCATGCAAAATTAGCCCAGTGAGAGATAAACCTTGGGCATTTGTTGGTAAACAGATACTCTTTTGCTGTAAGAGCATAACTCACTGTGCTCCATTTACGATCCGTTTATCGATGGCTGAGATAAAACTGTAATCCCTTTAATTCAGGGAAAAAGGGATCCAGCAGAGGAGGAGCACCAGTGCTCTGCCTGTCGGTAATTAAAATACAGGATTTATCATTGAAAAAGCACTGGCTGAAGGAGAGCTGAGCTTAACCAGCCAGCTGGGGGAAGATGCTGGGGTAGGTTTATGGTTCTTTCTAAAGTTTTGTTTGTGTTTTATGTTTATTTCTTTCCCCCTTCCCTCCAGGTCTAATAATACACGAAGGGCCCTCGGTTTACCGGATTTTTAAACGGTGGCAGGCGGTCAATCAGCAGTGGAAAGTGCTGAACTATGACAAAACAAAGGACATGGAGGAGCAAAAAACAGGGACCAGGACAAATCAGCGCCCCTCCTCCCAAACCACCCACTCGTCCTCCACTGGTGGTACAGCCACTAACTCCGCTCCAGCCGACAGCGGGGCACGGGCTGCCGGCCATGCCACAGGCACCCTCTCTGACCACCACTGTGCTTATACCATCCTGCATATACTCAGCCACCTGAGGCCTCACGAACAGAGGAGTCAGTCTAGTAGTAACAGAGAGCTCGTCATGAGAGTCACGACGGTCTGAGCCGAGGAATTCAGGAGGCCTTAACACGAAGCGGAGGAGACAAAGAACTCATAAAGCAGAGGAGCATGGTGTGCCTTTTTCTTTCTCTTTCCTTTTCTTTTTTCTTTTTTTTTTTTCTCTCCTTTTCTTTTTTCAGTAACTGCACAAGATATAAGAGGCGGCACCTGGCCAGCTGAGGAAAAAAGCAGGTGGAGGGAGAGCTGCACACTCATGCTAAAGAGGTTAATGTTTTCCAGCCTGTTTAAAAAAAAAAAAAGAAAAAAAAAAGAAAAAAAATAACAACACAAATCACAAAAAAACCAACAAAACAAGTGCAATACAGACTACAAACTGAGTAGGCAGAGTTCTGGGGAAGCAGAGGAACAGACGGTTTAGCATGTCTTACAAATCCTATTACCTGGAATAGGTAACGCTCTGTGCACACCCCCCGTACACACACGCACGCGCACACAAACACACACATAGTGTGAGATTTATGAAAATGTGGAAGGGAACGAAATATTTGGAGTGTTTTTATTTTCCAGACTCCAATTAACCAGGGCTATGAGTTGTTTTGTTTCATGAGTCACTGGAGCCTTGTTTGATTTACCATGGGGTACCTGAAGTGAAATGGCTGGGGATTTTTCAGTATTGATTTACAGAAGAGAGATTGAATCATCTCACTAAGAAAATCTTTACAAAATCCAGGCATACCCAAATTTCACCAAAAAGCCTGTTTTTTTCATAATGTTCCTGACAAGGGGTTTGTGAGGGTAGAACTGGGAGGGGGGAGGGCGCTCCATGACCTTTATTCAACGTATAGGCATTTTTGGCAAATTTTGTACAAACGTTCCGCAGGTGTTTCAAGCACAAGTACTGGTGTGATTCATGCCTTCATAACCCCAAATCCAGCATCCAAACCTTGCCACCCACACACATCATTTTCCATGCAGACATTCCAGGTTAATTTCCTTCCATTTTACTCCAATCACAAGAAGCTGACCCATCTTTGGTGGGTTTCTTCTCCCTTGCTGATTCAGACACTCATGCATTTAGAGATGTACTTTTTTTAATTTTGGTGTCTGTATCCCTGCTGCTCGATTTGCAACAGTCTCACTCAGTCTTGTAGGCTGATCCTTTCACATCCAGTTTGTTAGTTTATTACAGAGTCTATTCCATTCAATCATCCAAAAGAGAGTTAGTCTGAAGAGGGAGCACAGTTGCTGACTGACTGTGTAGCACTTCTAATAAGCCTCCTTCTCTGGGATATATCCTCGAAGGTATCGGTTGCTCTTCAGGAACATTCTCTTTCAATGCACAATGGCTGAATCATTTGTGGATATTAAAGGGACACTGTCAAGTACTTTTTAAATAGTTTTTAGGGTTTGGGCTTTTTTTACTCTCCATTGTTTGTAATATTCTCTTACAAGCTTGAAAATAAAATTTCTTTCCCTACCGATTTTGTCCTTTTCCATTTGGGCACGTATGGTTCTCTCCACTCACCCCATTCCTTTCACCATCCCTGTCCTCCTCCCCACCTTTCTTCTGCAACAGGAGGAAATCCATATTTCTGATTTCCTGCTGACTGTCCTCATTCTGTGGAGGGTATGTCCCAACTCTACGGGGTTCAGTTATTTTGCAGCTGCCACAAGGGAAGCATGAGAGCAGGAACCCTAAAAATACGGAGATTAGCTAATTGAGGAGCAAAAGCTCAGCTGTTCTAAAGCAATGACCCCATAGTGATCAAGCCTGAACCCAGTTCCCCCAAAAATCAAGATAAGGACTTCAGCCAAACTGCATCCATTTAGCAGCAGTGCCAAGCAACGTTGCACAATGGCTGAATGCAGCTGCTCTCCATACCAGCACCTCTCACAGCTTCTGTGGAGACAGGGAAAACGTGGGCTACCAGCTCCTTTGGCAGCCAGGCTGTCACAGGTCAGGTGTTTCTGGACTGGAGAAGGTGTCAAACTTCAGTCTCTGTGTTTGAACACGGCAGCCATTCTGCAACGTTGAAGATGGAGGTTATCAGCTTAAGGCAAGGTTGTATTTTTCACCTTGATTACTTGACAGTGTCCCTTTAAATATCAGAATGCAACAGAACAGGTACTTCTCTAGCAGAGAATGTGGGAGGTGGAACACCGTCCGAGAAAGTCAACTTACTGAGGACCAGTGTGAAGCAGCATGGTTTCTGAGGCCACTGTACCTTTATCTGACCAGATTTACTATCTACCAAAGAGTGCTTTTGGCAGAGGGGAGAAAAGAGATGGTGGTGGGCAGAGGGAGAGGGAAGGGGCAGTTCCCATCATCTCTGAAAGTAACTACCCCCAGAAGGAAGGTGTTACAATGAGTGATCTCTGGAAGAACTGCTTCAGTAGAGAGAAACCTGGCCAAAGCAAGCAATCACAGCAGCCTCTCACCCCTATGCCTGTTCTGGAAGCTGTCCTCATTCCAAGAGATGAGTAATTACAGTGGTTTTGGGAAGGGGGAAGCATACACAGATGAAGGGACAGCTGTCACCCATGATGTCGTTTCCCTCCCTGCCCTCCACTCATTTAATATGGAGAAGTCAAATTCCTTTAATTTGGCTAACAGATAAAATTTTATGAGGTCAGAAGCACAACTTGCTGTGAAAGTGGTGTACTCTGAGCACACAGGACTCTGCATACTCTCACTCCAGCTCTGCCACTGACTCTGTAGCCTTGGGCTGTTTGGCTCAGTCCCCCCTCCACGCAAAGGGGGAATAACAATACGTACCTACCTCACAGGGGTGTTGTGAGAATCCACGTTGGTAAAGCCTGTTGAAGTGCTAAGTCTACCACCGGTAGCCACCAAGTGTGTGGTGGGGGTGAGCAGCGCTGCCCTTTTGCTGGTTACAGTCTGAATCACAGCGGGAGTCCCATCGGCCTTCTCCTGCTTGGAGACCCTCCTTGATCCGGAGCGGAGGCTGTCGTCCGAGTGCCCTCTCCTCCATTGCATGACATTTTAAGCGGCTGTGAGGTGCAGGGTAGTGACAGACATGAAGTCCTACTTGACCAGGGATTTGCTACAACGTTTTCTATATCTGTGGGGTTTGTTGGTTTGTTTTTTCCATATATTGTGCTTAGAAATAAACTTTCCACTTAGGGCTGGCGGTTTGGGGTCTATTCTGTTGCATGGCAATGTATACAAGTCTTATTGTCTGTCTTACTGTGCAAATGATCCCGCAGCCCAGTTTCAGAGATGGGCATGGTCTGAGCCTTTTCACAGCGGCGTAAGACTCAAAAGCCTGTCTAGACTGTTTAATATTTAAACAACACTATGAACTTGTCAATTGTATGTGTTCTGTGCAATACGAAGCATGTCATTAGCTGGCTTGATGGGCAGAGGGGCTAAAGGAAGGTCAAAACTTGTTCAAAGAGCTTCATACCTGTGCCAGCATGGAGCCAAAGGGCTGCCACCAGCAAAGCAAACTCGGGGAAGCCATTGGAAACTGTTTTCAGAACAGTTTATTCCAGAACAAGGTACTTCTGAGTTTACGAACTTCTAGGCTGCCAGCCTGAGAGAACAAGTGCAAATTTAGTGTGGGGGTTGGGGTTTTGAATTCCCTTTTTCTTTCCTCCCCAAAGTTTTGATGGCAGAAATACTGATGAGGATCTCTTCCTTCCACAGCACAGTTCTCTCATCTCCCACAATCTCCTTGTGCCGTCCCCTTTGTGCTACTATGCAGGACTTTCAAAGGTGCAAATGGAGACAGTACGCTCCCGAGACATGAAAAATAAGTTGTGTATTGGTGGTTCTAGCAGATAGAAGAGATGGGGCAGAGCCATGCTACAGAAGCATCTCTTCTTCCCCATGTCTTTCTTCTGGTCTTGTCTGCTGGGTCCCCGAAGAGACGTTCCCTGTACTTTGTTACAAAGCTGTCAGATCACCTTCCACTGACAAACAAAGCTTGCAGAGTTTGGCAGCTGTTTCTCCCAGTGGAGAAAATTCTGGGTCCTATCACTGTGGAGACCCCTCAGTTCTTGGGCTTTGTGGTCCTCCAGCATTGTTTGGGGGTGGTCAGTGTGGAGGACTGTGTTTCATCAGAAATCGTGTGTGTATGGTCCTGCTCAATCTTGTGATTTCTGCCAGTCCCCTGATTTTCTGTCAGCTTTGACAGGTCTTTCTGGTAATGCTTTTCTGGTTATGCTCTTCAGAGGTGTTTTGCTCTGTGTCAGTTGCCAATGCTATTCTTGCCTACCGAAACATCAGTGCTGGCCTCCAGCTTCCACAGCTCTTCCATTCTTGCCATCCCGTCTCTTGGTAAATGCTCACTGCCAAGTTCAGACCCTCTTCCTCTGTGCCTGCAAGGGGTCGAGCACATGCACTAACCCAAGGGTCATCAGAGAACACAGGGACTATTAAGAGTCTGTATCAGTAAGTCAAACTCTATAACTATCAGTCTTTGATATGTATTTACTTTGCCAGTCTCAGTGCCTGCTGTTAATTGGTTGCTATAAAAAAACCACTAATGCTGGCAAAACCCATACACCCAGCTAACACTTGATTTCCAATTTAAAATGTAGGAAATTATGGGCTATTTTTCAACCAAATCAGGTGCGTTCCCTGTTGTGGTTTCCCAAGCAAGGTGGTGAAGAGGTCCTTGTTTACCTTACTATGATGGGATGGGCAACCAAAGGAAAGAGGAAGTCAGCAGCCTTAGATTTGAGTCAAGAGAAGTGTCGGCTGTCCTGTTTTCACTCAGGGAGACAGGAAAATACTACTCATGCCTGCCAGGTCCCTGGCCCTTCTCAAAGCCCTTGATCTGGCAGCAGTAAAACACTAGAGCCAATGGCTGTAGCTGGAGGACAGTTCTGAAGACTTTCCAGTTTTGAAGACCATCCACTCTCCACACATGGTGGTCAGTCATTCAAGCATCCTCTCTTTGTTTTCCTTGAGAGAAAAAGATTATTTTGACTTAGCAAAGCACTACTGCTCTTCAGTGTAGGATGAGGCTACACCATTAGCACTCCCAACCTGTGGTTCATCCACCAGGATTCCTGCCCATCTCTTTGTGAGAACACATGGTCAGAAGACCTATTCCTTCCTCTTCCTCTTTTATGTTGGTCAAGCACTTGGAGAACAGTCAGCAGTGCAATTGCCTTAGTGACTACTGGCTGAGTATCCTGATCTCCCCTCCACTGTCACCTCCCCTGTGACTGCTCCTTCTGATTCCTGAGGCAACAGATGCCTCATCCCCTCTGCCATCCCTAGATTCTGGCCCTGAAGATCTCCTGAGCAGACACAGAATTCCTCCCAGACTAGCTTTTAAGTCTTCTACATCATTCATGTTCCCAGACAGGCAAATTAATTCCATTGATAAACAATGCCATTCGAATCCTGAGAGGACAAGCAAGTGTAGGAGCCTATTGCATTGACCTTCACCATTTCTTACATGTTGAAGGAAATATGGTGAAAGCACCAATTGGTTTCCTCCATTTAGCAGCAATGGACCAGTAGCTTTAGGAATATTTCCCTCAATACTGCAGGTCTGACATGCAGCAGTTACTGCAGGCAGTCTTTGATCTCACATCTATCATGTTGGATACAAGGAGAGCAGAATCTGATGGTTCTGTGCTGTTTACACAAACATCAAAACCTGTCTTAGTTCATTATTCAAATTACCTCCAGGTCAGTGGGTGAATTTCTCCTTTGATGAAAGAATGACGTTTTCTCTTCCAGAACTGGAATTACAAGATAAAATATATGTAAACATATATAGATATAGATATAGATATATTTATAAATGTTATCCTGAAAACAAAGAGAAGAGAAAAAAACCTAAATAAACCTGAAAGAATACTTGATTTTTGAATAAGCCTTGACAGGAACTAGGGAGTTGCTGTGTGGAAAATGCAACATAGGGTTTGACTTCAGAAAAAGAGAAGACAGAAAAGGGAAATGCTTTTATGCTACTTTTGACCTATCTTTGGTTCATGCTCATTATTGTATAGCATTTAATTAAGACAGAATTATGTGGAAAACAGACACTCAGCTCCAGCAGCAGGAAACAGAATGAAGACCCCTCAAACTTGTCTGAGCCATACTCAAACAAGCACAATGATGCAAAAGCACAAACACCTGCCATCACAACTGTTTGAGAAAAGACGGATTTCTGAATGGGACAAGAACTCAGAAATTCTTTTCCAAGCCACATTTTCAGTATTTTTTCCCATATTTCTTATTTTAAAATTATTTAAAAAAAAAAAAAAAAAGGAAAATTAAAAAGGAGGGTTCTGATACCCAAGTCTTACAGAAGTAACAGTAGAGAAGAGGTACTAAGGGAAGATGCTCCTTTACATGTTATGTTATGCATCAAGATGTGTTTTACCAAACAGAATTAGGACATCACATTCAGTTCCCTGATTGTTCAAAGAAAGTCTCAGTGACTGAGTCTGCTCAAGGAGACTTCCTAAAGTGTAGCCTTCTCCAGAGGACCAGAGCTCCCGTCTGGATGGGATAGCTGGCATCAGGCTGTTTGCCTCCAGCTGCACTCCTCTTTGGCAGGATCACCACCTGTTAGCAAGTCACTGTTGGGCAGCTTTGCTTAGCTGAGATAGATTATGATATTAATAATCACAAAAATTGCACGTGCCCATCATGGCCTTGCAAGTGACCTGTCTCATCCTTTCACGGCTCATGTTGGTGAGAGAGCTGCTCTGCTCTTTGGCCTTCATCACAGGAGGGCTTTCCTTTAAAATCTAGCCTGCCACACTTCTCTGGGAGTTTTTCTACTACACTTTACAGAGGTTCTTTTTCCTATACAGATGAACAGATTTCTAACTAACCCACCTGATCTTATTTTCCAGCTAGAGAGACAAAAATTAATGTTCTCTGACCAGCTGATCTCAGTACCTGTGTTCTTACGAGATCATATTCCCCCTCCCCTTTCACTCACTACTCCATAATCTTCACTTTCCTTTGGAAAGGGGTGATTCATTACTACCAGATGGTAGAACATCTCTCTGAGATGGGAGTCTGGACAGCCCTTCTACTCCTTGCTAACAGGCACACAAGCCTTCCTCCCATCCCTCTAGACTAATGTGGCCAGCAGAACCCTTTTTCATGGAGTTTCACTTCTTGATCCAGAAGAGCAACCGCTTTCAAGCATCTCCTTCACTGCTATCAAGCTGTGGGATAATGGCATGGGGAATCTTTTTTTTCTTAGCCTCAGGGTAACTACAGTGGATGATGTACCTGAGCCAAAAACACGGTGAGGACAAAGCACTTGCATTTTAGATGCTGATAAACCTGGGTGAGGCTTGCTCTGATGATAGGAGAGCAAGAATCTTTGTCAGCTTTACACAGCAGCAAATCAAAATGGCCTTGTTCCCTTGTGTTTTTAGCTCATATACATCAGCTCTCCATTATAAACAAACCCTTTTGTAGGCAATGCAGGCCAGGCCTGGGGAGGAAATCTTCCTCATTCCAGAAGCACAACCAGCCCATAGCTATGCATCAACCCCTTCAGGACTTTTGCCCCTGAGAGGCTGAGCGCAAGAATGGAGGTAGCTAGCAGGGATGGCAAGAACACTTCCCTGGATCTTCATCCCCAGTGGGCAAATTTTGCATTTCTACGTGTGAGTCCCCTTTGAAATTACTCCTAAGGCCTCCTTCACTACTACAGGGTCTGCCCAGGAGAGGAAGCAGTGTCTCTGCATGGATCCCCCAGGTCTGTTGCTGAGGTCCTCATTCAGGCCTGCAAGAAATCACTATGTTCACTGAGGGTTGAGATGAGTCCACGGTGTGTCCATGCAGAAATACTCTCTTTGAGACTACTACAGAGATGTCTGTGGGGTTGGGAGGGAGGGGGTGGTTTTGTCCAGGGCAGGAAGCACGGGGAAGGGAAGGCTGCAATGTAAGAAAAAATCAGCCACAAGGGAGGGGTTGACTAAGAGGAATGACCATGTCAACTGTGTTACTGTCCCGTCATTCTCCTGAACCCAGAATGGAAACTTCCAAGTGCTCTTCATGAGCTTACGTTTATTAGAAAACTATTCCTGGGTGTTCAAGATTGTTTTCTAATGAAAATATACATAATAAAAAAAGAAAATTCATGACTCTTGGTAATCTTTTCCTTTCCTCTCTTCACTTGTAACACATTGTGAAATTCACCTTCCTTCTCGTTTGTTTGCTACAAATAAAAGCTCTTTCTTTCTGGTCATGATCCACACAGGGTCTTACACAGTAAACTTTCATCTTCTCTTTATACATCAGAGGCCAAGACTTCACATAGGAGATTTGAACAAAATTCCAGGGCTAGCATGCACAGCACACTGTGTTAGCACTTTTGACTTACCATTTGTTTGTGGCATTAAACAGCAAAAATCATTTACCAAACATCACTGTAAGGTTCCTGTGTAGTGTCTTCCCTTCAAGAGAAGCTTGAGGCAACCATGGTAAGTACATGCAGCTATTTTCAGAGTATCCACCCTGATGTGCTGTGTCCTTCCCAGGGACTGTGCAGAACTGCCCTCAACAGAGAACATCTGCTGTCCAAGCAGTGCTGGAATCAGCCTCTGCGCCAGGGTTATACCTTCTAGAGGTTGCTGTGGGAACACCAAGACACAGGGAATGCTCAGAGCAAGCATGAACAGGGAAAGGGAGGACAGTGGAAGCAATCACCAATGACATGGTTGGAAGGGGATGGTAAAGAGCTAGGCTGGATCCACAGCTCCTCTCCTGAGTGCACATGGCAGCCAAGCTGTACCCCAGGACATCTTCTGAGGCTGCCCCTTGTTTCTGAGGTGCCTGCTGAATGCCCAGAGCATCACGTGTCAAGGTGATGTGCCCAGAAGCCCAGTGCCATCAGCCACACAGCCTTCCTATCTCGGGAGGAAAGCAGGGGCAGTGTTTCACCAGAAGATGGTCACAAGAAGCTCTGAAAACGCTGCTTGTGCCGAAAGATCGCAGAACTTTCCCATGCTTGCACATGTGAGGATACTGCTCTGGAGAGTTAGGCAGCGTCTGTTCCTCATCCTTACCCTGGAACCAGATAAGTGCTTTTCTTCTCTCTCTCTCTCTCTTTTTTTTTTNGAACAAATGAAGAAAAGGAAGTAGGCAATACAAAGAGATGCTTGTAAAAAAACAGCTGTGCTAATCAGAAATGGGACAACAAAGAAGAAGGAATATGACAGTGGGAGCAGGGGTAGGACTGGTAGAGAGAAGGAAGATACGTGGTGTGAAGAGGCTGGTGGCAACTATTAATTACTGCAGCAATAACACTGATGGTTTGGAATAAAGAGGACAAGAGAGGCCCTAGAGGATCCTCAGGGAAATAAAGAAGAAGCCATGAAACACGGGCAGACTGGACTTCAAGGAGCCCTCTCCAACCAGCCTTTTTATGAGTCCAGTACCAAAACTGGTTCTTTCACAGACTGCAGCCTGACAAACAACCTTCTTACTAGATCATATGCCCTGATTAACAAAAACCTGCGTCACCCAGGCTAGACAAACACAAATTACTGCACACATCATCTTACCTCTAACCCAATTATTCTTAATAAAATGTATTACTCCTAATTCAAGGTAGCCTCCAAGGGCTAGTTTTATTCAGTGCACACAGCTACATTGCTAAAAGCCATCATGTGCCCTGCACCTGCTCAGACCAAAAGTAATTTCCTGCACCAGCCAACCACAGCTCTGCTGAATTGTAGCAGCTGTAACACGCTGTGGTCTTTGCCAGCTCAGTGGATTTCAAGAGAACAGGGATACTGAAACACTGGGTTGCTCTACAGAGATGTAAGGTAGTCTGTAAAACTAGGAGGTTTGAGTGGTAATTGCATCCTGGATTCCCTCACACACAGGCAGGAGTGTTGCCAAAACACTTGGGTCTGAGCTCAAGCTGCAAAATTCACAGCAGAATTGCAAAAATCACAGGCTTGAGAGTAAAAAGCCTTTGAGGCAAGGTGATGGCAGGAAGATGTTTTAACCCCTGGAAACATGAAAGTATTTTGGTTTAGAGATGGGGGGAGATTTCAAAACCTAAACTACAATGAATTTAGGTATAATCTGAATGGGAATATATTTACCTGAATCTTAAAGAGAAAATAATCTGGTTTGAGAATTTTAAGCAGCAAGTCAGTGCCTCCCATCTAGAAGTTACTGGCCACTTCTAGAGGCAATACAACAGCTGTCCACTCAATGGCCAGAGAATGCCAATCTCTGAAGAAGATGGCAAACAACTGTCTGCAATTAAGTGGTAAATTTCCCAATGTAATATAAGTCTATCAGACAACAAGTTTATTAATTTTAAATGAGATCACCTTAGGGGCTGACATAAACCTGACTGAAATCAGCAGGATTTTTCCTTAGGCTTGAGTGGGCACATAAGATCAGGGCTGTGCCCTTGGGGCATTTTGTTCTCCCAGCTCTTCAGTACTCAGTACTTTCCTGGTTTTGCAATCCCTAAGCAAGAGCACAGGAGAGCAGTTAGTGGATCAGCTCTGCAAGGTCAACTCAGCCTGTCTTGCTGCAGGATTTGTAAAAATTACTATTTTTACCATACAACCTCCAAAAACCCCCCATGTCTCCCATTTAATTAATAGCCTTTAATTTTAAAGCATAGTGTTTGCAGACGAAAACTTGTGTGAATCCGCACACCTATGTCCAGTCATGCCTATGTGTGTAAACATGTGCCTGTGTGGGGTGGCACTGCTCAGGCACACACAGCCAGTGCAAGGCCACCTGAGATGGCTCCTGGCATGCGTTGTCTTACTGCCCCATGAACTGGCATCAGCCAAAGTGAAAACATGGTTAGGTAACTGCATCTGCAGGGGAAAAGAGCCTGTTCACAGGCAGTTATGGTAGATCAGCTGAAATGTGAGTTCTTACCAAGGTCAGTTGCATCTGTAAACAAGGCCTCACATCCTCAAAAATAGCCAAAAGTAGCCCCATGCATCCAGGCAAGACACAGACTAGCAGGCCTTAGAGAGAATAATTAAAATATTCCGCTCACTCTCATTTCAGATTTAGCTGGGAGCAACAAGCACTGATTACTTAATGTAAACAGTGCCCTGGTTATTGAATAATAAATAACATTATATTAAATAACAACTGATATCCATGAACTCACTTATTTTATATATATTTTTTTTTTTAATGCCCAGGTCTTTTCTAATTTTTGAATGATGTGAACCTTATTGCATCACTAAAACCTTATCAAACTTCGGAGCAGTCTCAGGTCAGAGCATAATGGATCATTTTCAAAGCTATAACTGGTGTACAGGGAAAAATCATTTCACTGGAATGCCACTTTCACATGCAATCCATGTGTTTGTCTTTTCCATCCAGATAAGGTTTCTTGGTGGTGAAAGATGCCAGATCTGGAGCTGTCTCTGTTAACAGGACATGGAGTGACCCTCGAAGCTCTCTGTCCTCAATCTCCAGTAACCACCTCTGCGAGCTGAGCAATACTTAAGGCCATCTATTTCCACCTGCCTTTGTGCGTATTTAATGTAGTCATTTACATCTACAGCTCAGCCAAATTTATACATCTAAAGGCCACTTGTCAAATTCTAAGCTCCCTCAGTAATCATCAGAGAAAAATAGGTGCCTCCTAGGAATTATTCATCCCAATTGTATTCAGCACCAAACTGCCTACACAGTTGTCTAGTATGATTTGAGATGCTTGACTGGCCTCCACTGTCTCGATTTTAAATTGACACCTATCTCTAAAGTTGGGAAAAAAGCACCCACCCCTCTTTTGCATGTACTGGGTATCCAGCAGTTGCATCAGTCACCTTTCCCCTGACTTAATTAATCAGAGGGAGCAAGTTAGGCTACCCAGGCTGAATACAAGATGTGGTCCCCAAAGCAGTTGTTTCTTCACTTATCTTACTGAAAAAGGGAGAAGGAACCTATGGCAGCTGTGAGGTTCTCCTACTATCTACAGTCAGTATGAGACTTCAGCTACCAAACCTCTCAGCCCTGCAGTTAATTGTGCTTAAGGTCTACAGCTCATTATATCTGTTGCTTGCAACCTGCCTCCTATTCTCAACTTCTGTTCTGAATTTGCAAAAAGCATGTTCATGAATTTGCAAAAAGCACTGTTCAACTTTTCCTAAAAGTAAAAAAACACTTTCTAGGCCAATTTAGGGCCCCAAATTACTGTTACCTCCTGAAAATTCAGGCCTGAATTTCTAAACTCTCAGGGGAAACCCAGCATTTTTAAACAGCAAATACTCCAAGGCTGTGGATGAAGCCTGGCAAAAAGTTGTTCTGTAAACAGCAAGGCAGCTAGTCCTATGCCTGTCACCATTTGTGACTCTCATCATTACAGCACATCTTGTAAGAGAAGCATCTTTCAGAGCTTTGGGGAATAGTTTGTTTTCTTGTTTAAAGTCTGCAAAAAATCCTGAGAAGAACAGAAAAGGAAAGGTAGAAAGAGGCTGAGTACCCAGGCAAAATGGAGCAAGTAAAGCCACCATAGCCAACAAGCTGGCCTGATGGAAAGCTTTAGCCTCATGCTAAAGGATAGCCCCTGGATTAGAAATCATGCCTGAAAATGTTTAACTAAGGCATTTGCCTGACAGCCAAA
The DNA here is from genome assembly GCA_013397055.1 of Pachycephala philippinensis. Classification (NCBI taxonomy): domain Eukaryota; kingdom Metazoa; phylum Chordata; class Aves; order Passeriformes; genus Pachycephala; species Pachycephala philippinensis. Next base: position 999,870 of record VWZT01006494.1, read on the forward strand.
GCGAACAAGAAGAGGCACATGAAGGTGTGTTGAGGCTTTAAAATACTGTTTGCAAGGTTGAAGGAGATCAGAGGCTCAACAAGCCAAAGCTGCTGGTGCCCATTAAATTTTGCAAAGTAACAAATCTATGAAAGGGAATCGCTCATGATCTCACACAACAAGGAACCGATGTTTTCAAGGAGAGCTCTGCACCCAGGAGACATTCCTTGGACTGACTTTCTCAGCTACCCAAACAGCAACGCTCCTCTCCCATCACTTGACCTGCAGCCTGTCTCAGCCTCCCATTCTCGGAAGCCAAGACATCCTGTTCTCCTGCAGGGCAGCAGCAGATGTCACTGACTTCCCATCCCCACCAGCAAGTGGGCCATGGGCTGAGCTCACAAGCACTGGTGGGATCAGCCCTGACCTGCATGTGCACATCAAAGGCTACCAGCAATCCTGTTCCGCACCATGGACGTGATTTGAACACATCATGTTACACTAAAACTGCAGCCCAGGAGGCATTTGAAACATTCACAGTACACTCTCAGCACTCTGTTTCTGAACATGTGTAAAAAAATCCCATTACTTTACCTCTCCAGAAAAAAAATCCACTGTTGCTTTTGGCATCTGTCTCCACACTTCTTCCACACTTTTCTCTGCCTTGTGGTGGTGGTGGTATTTGCTGCTGTTACTGAGATGCACGAGATTATGCAACTGTCTAGCATTTTGATTTAATCAGCTAGGGGAAAAAAACCTGCTCCAAATTCTATTAATAACTACCAGCCAGCTCCCTCCTTCCCTCCCTCTCCAAATTCCCATGGAAGGAGGATCACAGGCAGATCCCTGCAAGCACAAACTAGCAGCCTGACTGGATCAATAACATCCATGGTGCCAGGAATCTGCAATGAATTCTGGGTAATTAATCTGCTAGGGAAAGACAACCTTAATTAAGAACAGCCAAGCTGTTCTTTTCCCAAACCTTTTGCTTAATAAAGTCACAGTATTGGTTTGGCTGAGGATTTTGGTCTAAATTTTAATGGATTTTTTGTTCCTAACAAATGTTTTGAAAGCAAACATGCAGGCAGCAGTGAAGTCTTCACACAACAGTCAAGAGATACAAACTCTTTATTTTGCCTTCTTGACACCACATTAAAGGTGAATGATCTCATTATTTAGGATGCCTCAGTGCTGGGGAGAAGCACTGCCTTCACAGCTGGGATGGACAGTGCCATGGAGAAGTTGCCTCCATCCTCATGTAAGGGGCCACAGTTGAGATAAAGCTGTGACCTTCCCCCCACTTCTTAGGAAGAGCATCCAGGACAAAAGGTTTCCTCAGCAGGCCAAAGTCTCTGCTTTTTCACATCCCTTTCAGGCAATCTGGGAAACACCATTTCAGCCACATTAGGCTGCAAGCAGCCATTTGTGCAGGTCACTCCCAAGTTCCTGAAGCAGATGCTATCACGAGACAGTCAGAAATGCTCCCAGGCATCACATGATGGTTTAGGAGGAGTACTGGTTATATTTCAGATACACAGAATTTAAGTCCTTTGTTCTTTTGCTTCTGGTTCTACTTCAAACTCTTCATTTCATGCATGATAAGTATATCTATAGCAACACTTAACTCCAGTGTGCTCAGGACCTTTTCCTGGTGTCGATGTAAATTGATACAGACTCAGCCAAGCCCAAACTCTTATTCCTCAGGGCAAAAAAGGCCAAAGGGTGGCCACATCCAAACTGTCTATTGTTCCTGACCTGTGTTAACTCCTGAACCTTGCTGGGTACCCTCATGCAGACAGCCTGGGCCAAAAGCATGTCAAAAGCTGTGTTAACAACTTACCAGGATGAGCTTGGGAGCTTTTCCTGGGCATCCATTTATGATGAGGACATGTCTCAAACAACCTTGGTAGGGCATATTCAGAAAGACCCAAGAAACTCCTCCCAAGCTGGCACTATACCCCAGCAAGCACTTGGTCAGCTGCAAGCAAAACCCTCCTGAAGCAATTTGCACATCCAGTTTTGAGGGCCTAAAAAAGTGTCTTCTAGAGACTTTCAAAGGGATCTCTAATTTCACCAGCCCTGCTCGTCTTTGCAGGCCAAACTCTACTCACCTGTCTGAAGCCAAGGCAGGCCTCCATATTTATTGGCAAAAATCAGCTTTTTCCCTAATGGTATCCTGGACACAGGGTAATTACGGTAAAGACTGATGAAAATCATTTAACTCCTACTATGGGGACAGCATCATGACAGCTAGATTAAAGATGTCCTTTATAAACCGTCACAGAGCAAGAGAACATGATAATGAATGAGTTAATTACACCAGCATTTGAGGCTGATACTACCCATCTGCCACTTTGATTAATTAAAACTCTGATGGACAACAATGAGGCCCTTCTCAGGTCTGAAAGCAATTAACTGCCAAAGTCCTCAATAAATCTCACAGCATCACTGACTGAACTGGCAGAAGAGTCCACTTCGAACAGCCCCAGAACAGAGGCAGCAGAGCATATCATGGAGTTTGAAGCATCCCCAACATGATGCATTAATCTTTCGGTGTCGCTGGGACCTAGTAATTTTAACTTCTTGTTTAATCACCCCTCTCCCCTTTTCTTTCCTCTCAACATCAGAAGGGGCAGTCTCAGTAAAGGACATGAACTGCTGAAGAAATTAAGGAGGTTTTGGCCCTTTTTGTCCTTTGTCCAGATTCTCCAAGCTGTAATGAATGGGTTACATTTTTGCTCTTGAGTGTCTGTTCTCCTTGGAATAGTTGTAACCAGTCCTGACAAAAAGGGATTTTGGAAATGCAATGGGAAGCCCAACTCTTCCAATGCTTCCTGTGTTCATCAGTCAAAGAATGACAACCATCAGCAGCAGTTGCTCAGAAAGTGATGGCAAATTGGGCTCCTGTGGGCAGGTCATGGAAAGACTCTGAGAAACCAGACACAAACCATGTGTCCTGATTCCATCAGAGCAAAGACAGGGCATGACAGAACCATAGAATATCCTGAGCTGGAAGGGACCCACAAGGATCATCAAGTCCAAGATGAAGCTGATCAAGGCCCTTTCTACTGTGAGAAATCCTGGACTCCAGAACCACTTTCCAAAGAAGGGAAAAGAGGAGAGTCCTAGTGCACAACCATTTAAACACAAAAAATGTTGTCACTGTACTGCAGAGAAAATGCCCACAGCCAGAGGGGAGGAATTAGTGTTTTTTATGTTTTGTCTTCTGTCTGCACAGAAGTTTTACAAACTAAGCACAGCTACAACACAATGGGATTTTGAGGGAACACCACAAAAGACGGCGTTCTTGTGCAACAAACAGAGCTAGAGGATACCAGATCATCTTCAAAGCCAGTGCAGCTCACACATGTGGTTTGGAGACCTTGCAAAAGGTGCTACTTTTTCAGAGAGATGGGGACAAAAAGCCTTTCCTTTCATTTTTATCCTACTTACGCATTGTTAAGCAATTCTTGCATTTCACCTCAAACAGTAACAATTGAGGAACTAAAGCTTTTTCATACTACAGATCTAAGACAATGACTAACAGATCTAAGACAATGACTAATAACAATTATCAGCAGTGATTAGTTAATATGGCCATAATACAACAATCCCACTGCCTGTCAGTCATTTGGAGGCATCAGTGCATTGGATCATGACAGCTGCTCTCATTAAACACTGCCTCGCTCCTGAGGACAAGAGGACAATCCTCTGCAGCACCAGCTCAGCTCAGCGTGATGCAGCTGCAATTTTCCATAGCTTCCCAGGCTGGAATGGGACAGGAAACAGCAAGTTTAGGCATGCTGAAGTAAATACAGAGACCATTGCTTTATGATCACAGAACGGTTTGAGTTGGAAGGGACTTTAAAGATCATCTCATTCCAACCTCTTTGCCTTCCAAGCCCCATCCAACCTGGCTTTGAACATTTTCGGGGATGGGGCATCCACAACAGTCCTGTTCCAGTGACTCGCCACCCCCCATTTGAGAGAGGGTGATTATATCCAGGGTGCATGGCTCTTGCTTATTGCTGGATCTTTAGTTCAGTAATTGAAAAGGAACCACATATCAAGGGGTAAGACACGATCCAGTTAGCAGAGGACAACAAAACAGGTTTACTCACAGGGCTCTTGTTTCAAATTACAGTACCTGGTTCTTACAGTGTTTCAAAAGGCTTCACTGCAGAAAGGAACTTCTAACATACAAGTAAAGTAACAACAGGCCCCTTTTCCAGTTAGAGAGAAAAAAGAAAATAGTCAAGGAGAGAAACAGGTCTGAAACGGGCAAGGCACTTTCCAACAGATGCCATGGCCATTTACAAATAGTAATAACTCTTTATCTCCGTCTAAACAAAGGAGGATGAGCAACAGATGCCACATACATGCCTATATTTCTCAGGAGAAGAATGGAAGAGAAATTAGGACAGACCAGATGTTCAAGGATTAAAATTTTTGAAGAGCAACTGAAACATACAAGGAGCTGTTATTGCTCAGGTGAGCACCAGCAGCCTCAAGGTATGTCTGTATCATGCAGAACAGAAGCAGGCAGAAGTGCCCTAGGCATCTCAGAAAAGCCAGCTAGGTCAAAGCCATGCAAGTATCTCCTCAGAACACTGTGCTCCCCTGAGCCCAAAGGGCAAGAGGAGGTTAATCTTCCACCGGTGCATTTTAAGCCATCTTCAGGAAGCAGATAATGTGGCATGTCTCTGCAGATCAGCTGACGTGACAGATAGGTACAGACATGTGCATCCACTGTGGACTGAATCCATTACTCAACCTAAGATTTGGGTCAGATTTTCTGACTCCACCTGCAACTCAACTAAAGACCACTCAAAAAAACAGAGAGCAAGGATGGGGTGGGGGTTTGGGTTTTTCACATCTTTTTGCTTTCTACCCCTTACAAGTATCACATATTTAACACATCGAATTCTCCAAGAGCCCTTCCCTTGTTGTGCAGCCCCAGAAGACTGCACATTCAGGAAATGTACAAGAAACCATGCTCCAAGGGCAGGGATTTTTTTCCTTTGTCCCAGTTTTATGTTTAAGCTTATTTCACATATTTACTTTAACATTAAAAGTCTTAGCTCCCTCCAAAAAAATCAGATTAGAAGAAACACTTTTCACAGCAACATTAAAACCTTACCACACACTGCAAACAGAACCATCGTTCCAGGCTCCCTGCAGCATTTGGCCATTACAAGGTAAGATGGGGATGTGGGTATAACATCAGCTTCAAATTTCTTTCTTACCACTGTCAGTTCAAGGTAAGCCCCAATGTTATTTTTATCCACTGTATAGACCAGGTGCTACAGAAGAACTTGGTGTAACCTGCCACACTGCAAAACAAGTGTCATATTGAATTAGTGATTCTCTACTACACTTCTGTCCTGTTCTTCCACAAGCAGGCACGTAGTAGAAGTGTAATAATAAAAAAAAAAAATCACTTTCTAACTTCTATTTTATAAATCAGCTAATACCTTCAGTCACATAGCATTATTGTCATGGACAATCAAGGGAAGTGCTAATTGGACTGGCACAATAGACACTTGTTAATTACATTCTCAGTTCTCACTGTCAGGAGAATGGCTCATTTGTACCTTTAGAAGCTGTGTGAGGAGGAAGAGGGGAAAGCAAAACCAACTCTTCTCTGATGAAGCATAGTTCTTGACTAACCCGTTACTGCAGTGTAGCTGCCTTGTTTTTGTCATAGACCCATGTATGCATCTGGATATGCACAGGGACTTATTTTACCCACAATAATATACAAAATAAGCATCTCTCTGATGAAGTCAATGAAACTGTATTGGTATGCAAACCAGCAAAATAAAATCAAAATGCAACACATCACTTCTAGCATTTTTATCTTGATCTGAGATCTGCAATCACAGATGATGTCTCAGACCATTCACGTATGGCTGGAGTTGAGCAGTTTGGTCTGGTTCAGCTGATAAGAAATCAGTTCAAGAGACAAAAACACAATTTAGGTTTGAAGGAATTAGAGATAATTTTTTATTCAAGCTCAAGTCTAACTTGACGTGATTTTCCCTTCACTCACATGAGGAGAAATATCTTTTAATATCTTCCTCTCCAATAAAATTATTACACTTTTCTCGTGCCTTTCCATCTTATGTACTTAATACTGCATTTTCACAGTTCCTTCACAGGTGGCCTCTGAGCCAGATATTCCTTCTGAGGCACAGAAAGGGGAAGGATGGCTGTCCAAGAAACTGTAAAAGATGCGTTGAATCTACCAAAGGGTTCAAGAACTGCCCAGTAAGTTGCTCTCAAACAAAGCTGCACTGAAAGGGGACTGTCCCTCCAGCATGAAAACTGAGCAAAGCAAAGGGTGTCCCAGCACTGAAATACAGTTTATGTGATGAGCAGCACTGAAAACTGAGGTTAAAGTCCTGCTCAAAGCTCTGCTCAGAGAATTTACCTGAGGGTAAAACTCAGCAAAATTACAAGTAAATCCCATAAGCCCTAATCACAGGTATCACCAATTAGCCACCAGCACATAAATATGTTTGCTAGCAGGTAAGATCTTTGAAATGCTTTAATATGCTTTGTTTTGCCAAGCAGAGAGCAACACCAACTCCAGTGACACATCCTTGCACTGTCTCCTCCATCAGCCAAGCTGCAGCAGACAGCAAAGAGCGCACAAACAACCCCTTGCGTTGAAGCACTTGTGTCTGGAACCCTCTTGCAAAATCATACGGAATTAAGCATAAACAGATGATTAGATTCCTTTGATAGTTTTGAAAATGTTTTTTTAGACACTTTAAAAAGCAATCAAGGGAGTGAAGGCCTAGTTGAAAGGGATTATGTTCCCTTTGGAGCAAGGATCTCAGGCAGCTGCATGAGACAGCAAACGCCTACACACTGGGCTACAGCAGTGTCCTGCTTTTGGCTGCTAGAGAGTTAACTTTCTTCTTAGTAGCTGGTACATGGCTGTGTTTTGGATTTACTATAAGAATAATGTTTATAACACACTGATGTCTTAGCTGTTGCTAAGTAGCGCTTACCCTAAATCAAGGACTTCTTAGTTTCTGATGCTCTGCCAGCGAGCAGGTGCACAAGAAGCCAGGAAAAAGCATGGCCAGAACAGCTGACCCAAATTGACAGAAGGGATATTCCATACCACAGAACCTCATGCTCAGTATATAAACTGGGGGAATTGACTGGACAGCGCTGATCAGTGGTCAGGAACTGCTGGGCACTGAGTAGTGCACAACATGGTGCCGACAAAGAAGGAAAGTCCTACAATGAGTTTTCTTAGGATACCAGACCACCACCTCACTCATTGCTAGATCAACCAAGTGCAACTGCTCTCTTAGTCGCACTACACAAATTCAGACCCAGCTCCTCCCAGGAAAAAGTGACCCCAAAAGCTCCAGTGGCATGGACTCTGCTCCAGGCCATCTCTTTTGCAGAGTAGGTGGGGCAGTATCACACAAGCAGGTTGAAGCTTTTGCTTTAGGATCACGATTCTAAGTTGGTATCTCTGCAGCCTGCACCAGCTTTTGGTCTAGAAAGCATATATGGGTGATGCTCTTTCCTTCCTCATGCCGATGTATAGATCAATATGAACCTCTTTATTCATCTAATTATAGCTGCGGGGGGGCTCTTTGCAGCTCAGGTTCATTTGTCTCCCTGTGATGTTAATAAAATCAGGCACAAAGATCACTTCATTAAAAGATCGTCTACGCTTGATCTTATTTGAGCTATAAAAATCAGTCCTTTGTCATACAAACTCCATCGTGAAAATTGCCAAGCTGGATGACTCGCTGTAACCCAGGGAGCAGAGTTCAGCTCCAAAGAGCAGCTGCAAGAGGAGCTGTCACTAAGTAAACACAGCGCTTCCGCCATGATTCAGGTGGAGTATCTATCCACTGCACAGATAAATGGGCACTCCACAATCAGGTACAGGAAGGAAATGAGGAGTACATTGAACGTAAGGTGCAGAGTATCTGTGACAGAACCCAGAGTAGAGTCCAGCTCTCCTTTACTGTAAAATGATGTCCTGTTTTATTTAGTCCACCTCCCTCCACCTTCCTACTACATATCCCTCCTGAAGCGCAAAACACAACGTTTGTTTACTTATAGTGTGGTCAAACAGACACTGTCCTCAGAGCAAAGGGGCTCTTTTCCAAGCAGCTGGTGGCCCAGAGGGGATGGGGCCTGCAAAGGAGGCTGAGTGTGTCCCAGAAAATGCAGCTCTCAGTTGGTACTTCATCATCACCTTATAGATGCAGGTTCCAGCTGATCACCCTGTGAATACACCCTTATACAAGAGCACATCTTCAGTGATAAAGATACAGAGTAGAGATTAACACCCAAGAGGAATCAGGTAGAGGAAGGATTTCAATTTGAAACTCTGCTATTGCTAGAAAATCCTTCAGCCTCTTGAGTAGGACAGACAATAAGGGGGTAAGGGAACAGCACGAGCAGCCTGCCTCCACTAGATTTTTTTCAGATCTAACCTATTTTTGCAGACATCATCTGAGGACACCTACCCTCAAGGCCTGTGGGTAAAGAACAGTTTCTTTGTTAATTTTGCAAGGAAATCAATGCAGCCTTGGGACACTGTAACATGCACACAGAATATGCAGGCAGAGCACACATGCCCAAAATGGGCATCTTCAAAATCCTCCATAGGAACAATCTTGCCCTGCCTACATCTGCATTTCTACCAATACTGACCTATCTGGGTGCATATTGCCTCTCTACATTATAAACCACTCAGCTGAAAAACAGGAGCAACACTTAATGTTCTTTTGAAAACCTCAGGATGAAAGTAAGCTGTTACAGCACTCTCTGTGCCACTAAGTTATTAATAAACACACAAAGTCCTGAAATCTTTTTAGCAGATTCTCAGTGAAAAAGCCCTACCACCTGTACATGCTAGAAATTCAGCAGCAGGGAAACCTGAATCCTTGGTTCATTACTCATAGAAGTTTCTGGACATGAATTAAATACATATGCTTAGCACCATAATTGCTCATATAGCAGCACCATCATGCAAGTTTTCTCACCTTATCATCCAAAATGACTTTCAGGAACTAGTGATCACAAGAAAACTCAGGGAGACATAATTATAGGTCACCATGTTGACACTGGCCTCAGAAAGCAGAGATTAGTTGTACAGCAGGAACAAGATGAAAAACTATAATGGAGCAGCCTAGCACAACAGACTGGCAAGAGGTCTATCATGCAGCATTGGAGAAATAGCTATGACCCCAAAGAATGGTGCCTTGGAGCCTCATTGGTACCCTTCTGGAGAGGTGATTTTTGAAAAGCCATTAAGGCAGAAGGATTTGAGGGGTCTCATTCTGGTCCCCAAGTCAGAATCAGATGGCAATTTCCTGCAACCAGTGGTTTTGACTCCCAAACCTGGAAGTGCAGCACACATTGCTGATCTTATCTGAAGGTAAGAGCTGGGAAGGAAGCACAGCTGCAAAACAGGCTGGAGGGGGAATCATATGGCTGGAGCTGCAACCTAGCAGAACTGTTTTTTCAGCTAATATCTGATCTCAAACTGTATATGCTTTTTGAGTTGCCTTTCCCTTCTTTCCCTCTCTCAGTTCCCTTGATGCCTTTAATTCATGCAGGGAACAATTCATGCTCCACAGACATGCCTGGGTTGTTGGGTACCAAACAAATCCCCAAAAGAGCGTAGAGGAAGAGCATTCACAGCAGTCGTGCAAGCTTCCCTGCACCCTGCCACCACAGCATTTAGAACCTGAGCAACCAGGCTGCCAGTTCTAGGCATACCTGGGGATTCTGCCTCAGTATCATCTGTGCAGTCACTGCTATCCAGAGGAAAACTGTAGTGCAATGAAGACACCAAGTTCTGCCCCATTGCCTGGCTTTGTGCTGTCTCTGAGAGCACACAGGAAATCCTCAGAGATTTAGGAAATCTTTGTACGACAAAGACTACAGCCAAGGGTACATTATCTTCAGATGCATTTGCTCTTCTAGGAATTGGAAAGTCTCGTTAAAGAAACATTGCAGAGGGGCTGGACTAGATGACTTTTAAAGGCCCCTTCCAACCCAAACTATTCTATGACTTAAAGCCTAGCAAAATATAGAATTACATCCCAACAATTCTTGCCATTCTGCAGCTACTGAGTGAATGATAGAACCGTATTTTCTTCAGTTTCACTCATCCCATAGAATAAGGTTTTTGTACCAGTCACAAATCATTTGCAGCCTGGCCTAGAGTAATTTTTTAAGACCAGATACTGGCAACCTAAAGACCAGATTCCATCACAAAGAAATTCCTGCACAAAAACTCCAGCAGTTAAACTTAAGAGAAGGAAATAATTTGCTTTGGATACCTAACTTATGTTTCTCTAGGTAGTTGCGACTTGGCGTTTCAATTCTCTTTACCCCACAGTAAATCTCTGAAACTGCCCACAGCTCTTCTGTGAAGAAGTAGATTCTACAGAATAATCTTTCCTTGAGGAGTATACAGCTGTCCTGAAGGTGAAGCTGGTCCTGCCTTCCAGCACACACTCAGTCTGTAACATATACCCATAATTTGGTTCCCTTCATTTCCAGTGGTCCCCTTGGGTAGGTGTCATTCCTGTATTTTAAGTTACAGTGACCTGTTGGTAGCAAAAGGTCATTCCTGCATGTTTTTCTCTCATCATGTTTGTTGTTTATTCTTTTTCACATGTCCTCTGTCTCATCACAGTTCTTACTTCTGAATCATCATCAGCTTTAGGTTAACAGGGATTATACACAATCTCATGTGTAAACCTTGAGCTGTGAGTCATTCGAATGCTAAAGCCTATATTGCTCCCATTTCGTGAGGACTGCAGAGAAATCTCTTGCAGACAAGCTACAACCCAATTACAGATTGTCTTGCTGGACTAACCCTATTCCTTCTACATTGATTTTGTCACTGCTGCCCGAAGGGAACTTCGCGACCATTTGCATTTTTAAATAGGTCAGTGTGTGTGTGTCTGGGAGAACTGTAAGTAAATGTTCATTATGTAAAACAGATCATTCTTTCTGGAATGTGAAAAGAGATATAGAAAGACTGTTCTTTTCAATAATAAGCTTTGAAACCTCATCTGTTTCCTCTCCTTGACTTTCAAAGTCATTAAGTGGAATAACTGCTTCTCCATTTCTCCAGAATACCTCAGTCTTTGTCTGCTTAATGTCTGCCTCTCACATATTCCTGGTGCCTGTGGGACACTTAATGGAACTCCCACTGTTCCATTTCTCCTCAAGACTAATGATCATGTTCTCCTCATGCCCAGGGAACATCACAATAACTCGCTTTTTTCTTCATTTATTCCCATCCCCCCAAATCTTCTGTTGTAAAACTTTTGCACTGACATACCCTCTGTATATGAAGTCTCATCCAACCAAAGTCTATCAAAAGTATTTCAACTGCCTTCCCTGCGAGACATCATAAGTAAACAACTTCCCCCAATTGCAGAGGGAGAATAATCCAGAGGCAGAGAGATTTTTGGTCAGAGCATGGTGCTAATAACACCAAGGTTGTGGATTCAATACCTGTATGGGCCATTCACTTAAAAGTTGGACTCCATCATCCTTGTGGGTCCCTTCCAACTCAGGATATTCTGTGAAACTGTGAATAAATAAATAAACAGGCCCTAATGTTTATTCCTAGTTCAACAGAACTAGGAATAAAACCCTACTGTTGCTATCCTCTACTAGTGAACCATATTAGGTCTCTTACATTCTTAGGAAATAAGACAATGAAAAAATTTTAATGCAGCTACAGAGGACACAGCCTGTTTCTCTGACTGTTTAATTGACAGGTTGATTTAGATGGAATCATTGAGGATTCATGTGTGATAGAACACAGCTCATCTAGAGTACCTCCTTTATCTCCCAAGAAGCCTGACCACCAGATCTCACAGAGTTTTGAACCACCCCTTGTGACAAGGCCACAGACCCCTTACAAACAACGTGCAGCAAACTCAACCAGCTTAACTATGCATATGGTCCCTGTAAGTGCAGGTGCTCTCAAGTTCTCCTTGATTGTTAGCCAGCAAAAGTACTAAAGACAGAAACCTTCCCTATCTCTGTCTCTTCAAGGCATTTCTGCAGTAACTGCATTATCCAAAGATAACATCACTGTCTGCAAAGCACAACCCATACCAGATAAGCAATGGCTTAATAGCTACAAAACACACTGATAGTCCTGGTACTTTAAGTGATAGCACATAAAACAAAAGCAAGTTCATTAAATATATGCAATTTCCCTATCACCAAACCCACTTTCCTTCCCAAAATCTTTATTCCTCTTACTCAGGGACAAAAAGGATATACTTGCTGGCTGATGTTATCTTTGATAAATTCCCCCCAGCCTGCCCAAGAAAATTAAGTGTATCAGCAAGTTGAGCTCCTAGATCAGATGTTAGTTAAAGGTGGGATTCAGATGATATACAAATTTGTACAGTACCCAGCACAGTTCTGTGAAAGGTGGATTACTATCACTTATGCTATGCTCTTCTTGGAGAGCATTCAGCCTTCTAAACCTTGGTGTTAAACTGAAATGTAGAGATCCTACAGGTGGTAACTACTGAAAGTTCCCAAGGAGTAATAGGGAGGAATCTACATCACAATCACTAGACAAAGATCATATCACCTTTGAGTGATCAACTCAAAGATCAACTCACCTTTGCTGACCCATTTTTTATCCTTTGCAGGCAGAGAAGTGACACCTTCTCAACATTCAGGACAACTGTGGACTAGGAGATCACATTAACACAGGACTCACATGCACAGTGTTAAGGCATCACAGGGAAATGCCCTTGGCTGGCTCTCGCTCATTCAGATCAGGGCCTTCAATGCTTGCCCGCTTGGGACCAAAGAAAAAAATTCTCTCCACCCCACTCCCTCCTTTTTCAGTAAGCAAAGGGTCCCTCAGCATTCCGATATAGTTCCTGTAACACTTGTGAGAAGCCAGCATAGTACAGGGGGGCATTTCTTCACGTTGTAGATGTACTCACTCCATGGGGAGAGAACCTTTGCCATTTGACCACTTGCATTAGCAGGCTGGAGAAGGCATTCTCATACATCCAAGTCATATAAAACCTGAACAATCAGGTACTAACAGCTATTTTACCTTTCTTTACCTAGCATTATGTCTGATCCACATGCTTCAGGCAAAAATATCTGCACCACAGTTGGTCTCCTCAGGGGCTTGTGCTCCCTTTATGCATTGGCTCAGACAGCAGATAGAAAACGTTTCTAGTTATACCCTACATTGGAGGTATTTCTGTTTTCTGTTAATATCTTGAAAGCTGCAAGATTCACTCCCTTCTGGAGGAAAAGAAAATGACAGTTATTACTGCCTATTACTGCATGTTAAAATAGGAAGAAAGGATGAGACAGAGTTGGAACTCAGTAAGACCATGAAGAAAAACAATCCTTTGGTTTGATATTTTTAAAGCAACAGTGAATATATTTCCATGGTCAACCTATTAATTCCATTATAGACTCCCCAGATTTTCATAGCAGTCCATACAGCTCACTTGGTGCATATAGAGGGGTCCTAAGAATTAATACACCAGTAAATATGTATGTGACCAAATCTGAGTACTTTTTAGTGCTATGGAATAATTCATTATTTGGTAACTGCAAAGAGTACTGTAAGTATTTCAATGTGCTGGAAAAAGAGGTTTTTTTGATGGTCAACTGTTGACACTTGTACTGGGGAGGCATCAGAAGGAACAGAATTAATTTTACTATGTCTTAGTCATGCTGTCTTCACAAAGTTTATTCGGAGGAAGCAGATTAATTTCTATCCAGCTTAAGTCACTAAAGTACAGTATGTGCAGAGTCAGATGAGCAAAGACTCTATTTTAAGGCACTCATCTCACAGATGCACTAAAGTTATGTCTGGTTTGTAAACACAAAATGGAGAGGTTTTCCAGTTCCTGTTTAGTTCTTTTATTTTCATAGGTGCAAACACTATTCCAAAACAGTAGAAGAGGGAAGACAGGGGACACTAATCTTTCCACTTACCAAAACTTGCTGCATGGAAAAACATGATCAAACTTCAAGCTAAGCTTTGTTCAAATGTTCTCCCAAGTAATTTTCTTGTAAAGAGCATCTCTGCCTCTATGCTAAAATTTTATGCAGAGTTCAATGTGGTTTTTGATCCTTTGGGAAAGGTAAGAGAGGCTAAAATCACAGCCTTGCCTTTTTTAATGTATCTATTTTAGTTCTTCATATCAGATTATGACAGTATTACAAAAGAAAACTTCACCTATTCTGGTTTCCTTTCTTTTCTTTAATATGTGGTAATCTATTCCTCTAAAATTTTCAGGTTCAGTAATCACAAGAAGAGAAGAATCCAAACTGGTGCAGAACTTCTCCTAGAGCTGCCTTCAAAACAGTGCAGAGAAATGCTATACACATAAACTCCACCCCCCAGAAAGGCAAGTCACCTCTTGCAGAATCAATACTTTCAATACAAAGTACTTTCAAAGTCAATCAGCACCTCTAAGTGGTGAGGCCTTGCTGAAAGAACTGTTTTTTCTATGTGGTAGTTCTTCAGAGCCTTTAGAAACACAAGCCTGGGTGGGCCTCCAGTCACCTGCTAGAACATTTTGGGTTTTTAAAAAAATCTTTGTAACCCGCATCTCAAGAGACACAAGAAAACTTGGAGGTTTCCTACATGTGACATTCATAAGCACTCCCAGCACTGCCCTCCATTACTGTAATGGTACCAAGGGAAGAATGAAGATGGAAGGGGAAAGGAAGCAAAGCTGAAAGTTTAGTGGAAATTAGTTTTCCACTGTCACAAACCAACAGCAAAAGTTAACTGCTTATTTCACACTGATGGCAGTGAGGCTGAACAAATCCAAACCCACCCTACTGCTTACAAGCAGAGCAGCAACATCTACCAGTGTATTTGCCAGCCTAGCAACATGCAAGTCAAAACCCTTCTTTCCAGATTATCCCCAGCCCCACTGAGATCACGAGGGAATTCCTCCCTTGCCTTTTATCATGCGCAAATGCAGAATATAAAAATGGCCTGTGTCTGTAGAATTCACAACAGAGATAACTGATTTTCCTTCCTCATTTTCTAATTCCAAAGACCCTGCTCCAACATCAAACAGACAATTCCGTCAAAACCCAAATACCAGGAAAGTTAGCAAGATGTAAATCCACCCTGGCAACTAAGAGACCACAGTGCAGCAGAACAGGTCTCTTCACATTAGAAGTGTTTTGATGGTATGTGTAATACTTCTGTGCCACATTCTAAGGACAGAGATGAAGCCTTGCTCTCAGAATGCTCCAAACACGTTGACACCATACTGTTGACCTGACATTCATTTCAACCTGATTAGTATCACACAAATCACAAGTCTTCAATTATGTAACATTCTAGAAGTTATTTTTTATTACTGTGGCATATTGACAACTGTCCAAGAGGACAAGTTGTTTGGTTTCTGAGTACAAAAAGGAATGAGACCGGGCTTGAGAACTGCATAACCCAGTTAGGAGACCCCCACTACCCAGGGACAGAGCAACAAGTTTTGCATGCAGAACTGAGATAGCCTACATACTTACAGATTCACAGTATATTGTGAAACCAGAAGAGTTTTATTCTTCCTCTATGACTGCCCAACCCAGTATTTCATCCTTTTCTGTGGAGTGTTTTCAGTTCCATGCTATGATCCGAGCTCCCTCACGTATTACTTACACTTCCCGGTATAATACCTTTGGATATTCTCCACCTCCTAAAGTCCACACTGCAAAATATTTTTTTTAGTCCACATCCCTCTTCTAATTAAGGAAGAGAAGAAAGAAGAGGACCTGCAGACTAGGCTGATGTGCCACAATTATTAGACTGCTGGCTGGAACTCCCAGCTGCTGGGCCAGACCAAGATGGGAGAGACTCTCCTGAGGCTGAACTCATCATTCCTTTCCCTTTCACCTCTTCCCAGCATCAACTTTCACAAAAAACTGTTAAAACGTAATGCTGAAATCACTGCCCCTCCATCAAAGTTGACTCTGCCAAATGAGCAGCACATTAACTGAAAGACACAGACAACAATCATAAGCTTTGATCTCTTGGCAAACAAGGCTAACTAAGGTTACTGCCCCATATCATAGGCATTCAAAGAGCTTCCCAGAGAGGCATTATTTCCAGGGGTAAAGAGAAAATAAACAAGTAACATATAACAAAAATCACAGTCTTCTTTTTTGTAGATACTCTGATAATTTCTCTGGCTATAAAGTACATGACAAGGGATGTTCTGCTGCTTGCAAGAAAACAAATGCACATTGCCTTTCCTTTATAGCTGCTTTTGAAGTGGACAACTGCTCCAGTGCTTCTGAGGATTGGTCAGTGTGGCAATTGAAAACGAGAATTCTCAAAGTAAACAGTGAGTCAGACCTACTAAACACTACGTCAGACTTTGTAACTGCACATGTGAGCTTCAACTAAATTCAAGATCTCTCCCAGTCATTGAAAAAGAACCTGAAAGCTGGCCCTTTGCCAAAGAACAAATGTAAAATCAGGCTGCTGATGTGACAGACCCTCACTAAGACAGATCAGAAGCTTCTGAAGACCGATACTCAGAAGGCTGGGCACAGCCTTCTTGCCTTCCAAGAATTCACTTTAATTTAAGGCATAAATTCTCATTTCTTTTTTCAGTACTAGCAACTCAATCAGCACAATGAGCCTACCTGTACCTACTGTTCTGTACAGGTAGCAAGAAGATCTATGCTGCAATTCTCCATTAACTAAATGTCTATTCCTTGACAGAAGCAATACACTATATAGAAATGTGGTCAACTAAATCAAAAGAAACAAAGTAATTCCATATTCTGGTCACCAGGTTCTATATTCTATGTGGTCTTGACCAAGATTTTCTCATCACCTCTGCAATATAGTAAAAACTACTTTACTGGGGTGTTGCAAAGTTTAGAGTTTGTAAAGAATAGAATAAGCATACTCTGCTTCTGTAGAGGGATTTTGAGATTCAGTGTTTCTGTTGTAGGCCCAGAAAAGGGGCTTTTGATAGTTTCCTTTAGGTCCTGCAAAAGTAGTCACCCGATTTTAGCAAACATGGCTCTGAAGACAAAACCCAACCTTTAAAATATTTTTATTAAACAAAAAAAAATAGAGTGTAAAATAAACCCCCAGCCAGTATACTCTATAAATTGGCCTTAAAAGACATTCAAAACACGGATCAAATAATTCTTATGTACAGTTGAGAAAAATTTCTTCTGGTGACACAAAAGCTATAAAGGTCTGCAAAGACTTGGTCCCTGCCATCTGCACTTGAGAAATGCTTTCAAACTCAGTCATGATAGGATGCAAGATAAGACAGAGTAGGTTGCTGTGTA
This sequence comes from Pachycephala philippinensis, assembly GCA_013397055.1. Taxonomy (NCBI): domain Eukaryota; kingdom Metazoa; phylum Chordata; class Aves; order Passeriformes; genus Pachycephala; species Pachycephala philippinensis. The sequence goes on from VWZT01006494.1 coordinate 1,017,195, forward strand.
GGGAATTAGGGGCAAAAAGCAACTGCTGTTTCCCACACAGGAGCTGTTGGCCAGTATAAAGTGCAAATATTCCACAACATTTTGCAACTACGGATCATGATTTTTCCTTTTTTGTGATCTTAATACCATTTTGCACAGTATATTTATACATTTATAATAATGAAAGAACAGCTTTTAAAGGAATTAATCTGGTTGTAACAGACAAGATGTGTGAAGGTGTCATTACTATCTCTGCAGCTCTATAATCAGATTGGAATGTCTCTTTCTAAGCAGTATTTGACTAGTTTGGATTGCTCTATGTAGACATTACTCCATCCTGATTATCAGTATTAACTATTATCACTTATCTATCACAGCTGTCACTATACAGCTTTCAGGGATTCTTCTGCTCTGAGTTAGCAGTTCTCAGCAGTGTATGAAATGGAGATAGAACTGATTCATTCTTCCTTTTAGCACCAGGAGTGTCTACAGTTAGTTAAAAGTCCAAAAAGTCGAAAATCCCAGCACACAAAACAGGAAAATGTGTAACAGAAAGAGACAGAGACCTTGAGCTGCTGCTGAGCTGACAGGATAGAGCACCTGTAGTACAGACATGACTGTAATTACTGATCTGCAGTGTGGCAAAATCAGCAACTTGGCTCTGCTGTGTGCTTTAGATTCTGTTGTGTATATCAAAGCATTAACTTGTGAGTCCCTGGCCTAGAAATTTTTCCCACAAGCCTCTGTGGTGGTTTTTGTCGTGCTTTGTTGGGTTTGGGTTTTTTTTGCTTTATCTTGGTTTTTTGTTTATTTGTTTTGAGTTGGTTGGTTGTTTTTTTCAAAGCATGAGAATAGAGACTTCTTCCTTTCTGTAACAATAAAGCCACAGGGTTACCTCCACTAAATATTCAGTATTACCTGGTAACCTTGCTGTGACATTTCTGTCTTCCTTCCCAGGAAATGTAACAAGAATTTCAGGCACCAGAGCAGATTCTCATTAAATTTAGTAGTGTTTAGCTGAAAGCAATACAAAGGACAAGCTAAATTCAGTGTTCTAAAGGAAAAAAAAAAAAGATGCCTTAAAGATATCATTACTTCCCAAATACTTCAGACAATTTCAATCTTCTGTTTTAGTTCTGGAAAGTCAGATGACATTTATACCAGCTGGAAATGTCTCTGGGATTTCTGTTCTCATTTGAGAAAATAAAGATGAATGTACTGTCTTCTCATTAACATCTTTTTTTGTGCCCCATCTCACAGAGATCTCCTCCAAAACTTTTCTTGTATAGTCACCATATTCACCAGTCACATCATGTCCAGCTGCAAACAAAAGAAATAGATTTGAAAGAAGCAGCATTGAATTGAAGTTATTTCATACATGTGTTTAGTGCTGAGGAAACAAAGCAAATTTGGAAATCCTTATCATGGAATATAAATGGATTGCACAGAATTTAATACTAATTGGCTACAAAGTACAAAAACAAACCTAAAAATCTCATAATCTTCACATAATCATACGCGCAATTTATAGATTTTTAAAGTACAGTCCAAAAGTAGAAATCTGTCTGTTATCAAAGCTTCTTTAAAACCGTCTACACCATCAGCTTAAGCCTTGGGGACAGATTTGTAATGAGTCAGCCTGTAAAAGATGGCTAAAATATTTATTAAAAAAACTGATATCCTTGAATTTCAGTTTTCAACGCACATAACTAACTGTTCAAGATCTACAAACTTTTAAAAATGTTATTATAGTAAATTATACCAATATCAAATGAGTAAATTATACCAATATCAAATGCATGGCCTCACTGGCTCTTTTGAAACACACTTGAGGACACATTTCACCCATGTAAACATCTATGTTACGACATGACACAGTATTTGCCATCATGAAATTACACACCTGGCTAGGTTTTACAATAGCAAGTAAGTAATTTCATGTGACTCTTCTTATTCAATTCCTTAGGTGTTTTCTAAGCCATGCACTCTAATATCTACTGCGTTAAGAAGCATTTAGCTCTCTCACTGCACCTTTCACTTGGAGCTTAATTCCAAAGCCACACTGTATCTTTATGGTACTCACCAGATCATCGACATCACCACCTTCATCTGCAGGAGGCAGAGGTTCATTTTTCGGTTCTTTTGGAGCCAAGAACTAAAAATACAAATGTATTTATGTGATACTGACAAAACTGAAAACCTTTAATGTTAAATTAACAGAATGTCTCCTCTGTGTATCAAAACAAACCCACTTGTAGTTAAAAATCAGGAGGAAAGTTTTTTCTGGTTTCCACCTTACAAAACCATCTTAAACTACAAAAAAACTTCATAAGACTTGCTTTTAAAGGATTTTTTGGTGAAATGTGTCAAAAACCAGACAAAAGGATATGGCTCTTGAGACAACACATGGTTAGGCTGTAGAACACCCTGTGATAAGGATGCTGCAAACATTATTCCCTAGTCTCAGGGGGAGATAAGGAAGGTGCATAGAAGAGAAATCATTTGAAGTCTACTAAGTCCATAGAAACAACCTCAGGCACAAAAAGTTTTTGAGGCATCAGTGGCTGGAACCTGGGACTATACATTTTTCTCTACCCATCCATTTTTGTCCACTGTCAGACATGGGATTCTGGGTTAGATGGAAGTTTTATCTGTTACAGTTTGACCAGGTTTATGTTCTTAAAAAATATTGTGTGTAGCTACAAAATGCTCAAGGATAACAAACTGCCCCCCCGATATGAATACACACGTGAGCTGACCAATGGCGTCTTTAAGCCATTTCCTACACACAGCATTCTAGTTCTGTGTTGAACTTACAAGCTTCCCCATTTAGTTCAATTAACATTTACCAAATGAACAAAGACATGAATTTAAAAAAAAACCCGAAACCTCTAACGTGCAAGATGGTTAGAATGCCAGTCTTAAAAATAGAAAATTCATTATGTAAAATTGCATTGCTGTAGCTGCTGATACAACTCACCATATGCCCTTCACTTAAAGCATGACATTCATAAACAGAAGAGAAAGGTAAGTTGCTCAGATACTATAAAAACTGAAATCAAACATACAGACAATATCTGGAGTACAACCACCTCCAAATTATTTCAGAGATTTTTCTCTTAGCCTAAAAAAACCCCAACTAAAATACTATGAAAAAAATAGCAATACTTAACGCTTACTTTAAAAAGCATCCAGTTGTCTACAAGTCTTAGTTACTACCTTTTTACCAATATCCTTAATATAAAATCTTTTTCTTTTCTTATTAAAATACACCAGAACAAGTATACAGAGCCTGAAACAACCCTGCCCCGTAATAAAACAGATGTGAAGCTGAGGAGGCAAAGCCACATTCCAAGACTTTGAGTTCTGTCACCCTTAAGTCAGAAACAACTTCACTAGAACTCCAGATGATGAAAGAGAACAGCTAAATAGAAAATAATCACATTAAAGAGGCTATAAATACCTGCTTAGATAACTCTTTTGTGCTCCTAAAAGGGAGCTGCTGTTCAGCTGGGGACTTCAGCTGCATCAGCCAGAGAGGTTGTGTAAGAGGCCATGGGATCCCTACCAACATCACCAATCTCTGAGACAGTACACGTGTAGTGTGAAAAGCTTAAACATAATTTTAAATAAATTAAATATTCTGATCCTTCTCTAGAACCCTAGTGACAGCTTTTGACATAGGGTAAAACTCTGTGACTTTCCTGTTGCATCCTCTAGGATGAAAAGCAAATACATCATGTTTGAATAACACCAAAGACAGAGGATACAGACAACCTCTGCCCCGTTGTCTCAGTGACCAAAGGTCAGACCTTTCCTACATCCTACACAGCAACATCCAAGAGGAATGTAGAAATCTCACTCCACAGACAACAACTTATCATAGAGATTCTGTAGCTGAAAAAAAAAAAAGGCAGGGAACATGACAGGGCCAGAAGGAATAAGAATTTCAGGATGCCGTATGTCTGTGTATCTTTTTTATTGGAAGAGTTCTTAATCTAGTAGTAATATAAAGCACATACTATGAAACTAAAAGCTAATGACATTTGTCAGCTCTGAAAGGCTTTTTGTGCCAGATCAAATTTCCTTTTTTCATATTTAATTAAGAGTCAAATGTTGTTTCTGAAAGTAGCACATTTTTCAAAATTTTTACTATCAGCTTTCTCACGCTAAATTATGCAAAGGAAGCTAAAAGCTAGAGAAATGTACAATGAAGATTTGCAGTAAATTAAAACCTGAAGTTTCCATCAAATGCTGAACATCCAAAGTTGGGTTTTCTGAAAACCTGTTTTACATTTATGCAAAAAGCAAATTACATATAATAGCTGTGCTGAAATCCATTATCTTCCCCAAAGCAACCAAAAAGCACTTGACATTCCTGCTCTCTTAACCTACCATCCTCATGCTCTACAAAGAGTATCTCCACTATTACAAGGGAAAAAAAAATAATTTTTCTCAGTGATATGAAAATATGCATGGCTAACCTACATCAAGCAAAAGGAAAAAGGAAACTTTGACTTGTCTAATAAGCAGCCTGGAAAGCCTTCCTTTTTCCTGCAGACAGCAACCCTATAAAACCCGTAATCTTACAGACAAAACAGTCCTGAAACTACTATCAGCTAAGAGAAAGGACTTTTGTGCCACATAGGGACTGCACTGACAGACAACCCCATGACCTACAGGCTTGCACATAACCTCTACAGAGGTAAAGAAAACTTGCATCTTACTCTGTTGGGAGATATTTGAAAAAATCCAATATAACCCTTTAGTGAAGGGTATTGCCTTCGGTACAGAAAACAAATGAACCATTTTTGCAATCTGCTGCAGACCTAGGAATGCTGGCTTTGTATCACATAGGAAACCTGTGGCAGAGTTTAACTGGACCAAAGAGGACCAGATTTTATACCAGCCATACAACATCAAGATAAAATATTCTATCCCTTCAGATCTTACTCCAAGAATATGCAGTCTTCCAGTTTCTTGATGAAAACGTCATATGAGCCCTTACCAGACACTGGGAAATTAGGTTCTGGGTTTGGATTTGGACAGCGTGTGGGGAGGTGGTTATCTAGTGAATATCTGCCAACTGTTTAGTTAGCAAAGAGATGCAACCCAATTACTCTGGAAGTTAAGGTAACTGCCATATTAGAGAACTCTGCTGTAGAACTGATTTCATGCAATATCTCTTACACCTCCAATTTAATGGGAAGATACAGTTATTGTATGACCTTCAATCAATCAATCACAAAATTACCTTCAATCAATCACAAAATAGTTTCCTGTATTGCAATATATGGTGATTGTAGGATGATGGTAAACAGAAATGTAAATTTGCAGTCAGTCTACAAATGCTTTGCTCCAGCTTAGCCTGGCAGCTGTGAATCTAGTCTGTGGTACTCCATAATTTGTGCTGCATTCCTATGCAGGCACAGTATTTTTTAGCCACCATGAGCTCACAGTGAAGACAATGGTATGCTGCAAGGTCTTCGTGATTAGTAGAGATTTCCTTAAGGAACAGTGGCTATTTCACACAGCATTAGCACATTTTTTTGCGCATCAGTGGTAGTTTCAGACTAGAAAGTAAAGTTCTCAAGAACAGTATTGTCTTACGAAGTTTCCAAGTAAATTCATAGCACTCGAAGTAGATGAAGACTGATACTCTTCACTGATACCATCACCAGGGGAAAAGTTGCTCTATACATTTATGAGTAATGAGAAGTAGCCAGTAAGTCCTTCATGTCTAGAAAAATCATCATGCTCAGACATTTGTATCCTGCACATGTGCTCAGCTTTCTGGACTCCTAGTTTGTTAGGTTTTCATTTTCGTGATATTTCTGTGCCTTCTTCACCCTGAGGTGAATCGTTACAGATGAAAAAAGCAGTGTCTAAAATACAACCTTTTTCTGCTCATTAACTAACTCAGAGAGAACCTACTTCTACCCACTTCTGGCTATTGCTAATGGAAGGCCTGGAAGTTGCAAAAATCAATGTGGCATCTTTTATAAAAGCTACTTCTCTGCAAAATAGTGATTTTAGCCACAGGTTTACCTTTGGGGGTCTGTGATACAAGGACCTTTCTCCTAAACTAGCAGCCTGATACAAACACATCCATCTTGTCCTCTCCACACAAATAAAATTTGTGACAGGAGATCTGAATTCTGCTTCCTTCCAAAGACAAGGCACCATTCTGCCTGTTAGAATTCAGTCCTTTGTAACTGGGACATCCTTCATTCATCACTGTAGTTACTGAAGTGTAGAAATTACACCTGTAAAGAGTCCAAAACTGCCATTTCCAGAAGGATCTAATATGGTCACCAACAATACCCCCAGCATCACGTATGATGTCCACCAATCCACAAGAGCTGCATAAAGTGGAAAATACTGGTATCACTGCATGTATAGTGAAAACTAGCCACAACAACTTGAATTGCTGGAGTTCACAAAACCTTTTAAAAAAAGGTATAGGATTTTTGAACTCATTCTGCCAGTGAGAACACATTTCTTTCTGTGAAGTACAAATAGTGATCTTACATAGGTAAATAGTACTCTGCTGTTCCACTACACTGAGTTGCTGAAGTTCCTATTCTTTGTAGCAGATATTCTCAGATAATTTTAATACATGCTACTTTTTAAAAACCAATTAAAGTAAAACATTGTAGTCCATGCTAAGGTATTTTTGCTCTGAAATGCAGAAGTTTCAACTGTGTACCAAAAGAACATTCTTATTTCTTCATATGGATCTTATTTCATCCAGGTGAAGATCTATCCACATAAGAAAATCTTCAGTTCCACAGCAAGGGCTCTATACAAACAGATACTCATTAAAAAAACGATACCTTTTCAGCCTCTTCACAAGTCACCGAACTTTCCTCTGATTCATCTTTAGTGATCAAAGAAATTCTGTCTGAAAAAAAAAAAGAGATATAAAAATATCATTAGAAGGCTTCCCAAAAACTCACCTAATGTTAGAAGTGAAAAAAGTATTTCACATTCCAAGTTCTGGATGTGTCATCATCACCAGCAAAAAAAAAAGAGTATCGCTCAAACGAAAATGTGACTTGCATAAATGAGTCAACTATGATATAAAATATGATATAAAAATAAATTAATGAGCATATTCATAAGCTTGTGGAAGTATCCATTTAGGAAACTGCTAATATTGTGACAATCAAACTAATGAGACACTAAAATCATAGATCACAGATGAAATGCTGAAAATCTATTAGAAATTACACTTTTAGTCATTCACAGGATGCTCTTAGGTCCTCAGAAAATATCAACTCCTGGCATTCAGACACTTCTGCTGTGATTACCTAGTCTGACTACCAAAGTGCTGGTCCTACCCCACTTTGCTCTTTGGTTGTGCCAGCAGCACTACCCTGTGCAGTGACGTCCCACTCCCCAAAAAAAACCATTCAAAAAAATCTCCATTTCTTTTGACCCCAATAGTTTTTCCAGTCTGGCTCATCACTTGGCCACACAAATGCTTGTGCCTGAACAAGCAGCTGTGGGTGTGAGAGCAAAGAACAGGAGATTCATAAAAATTTCAGCAGCAGCCTAAGTGTAGTATCCACCTTCATGGGCCCAGAGAACCACGTGGCAGGGTTTCATGAAACAAAGGAACTTGTCAAACAGATCTGCCTTTCTTCTGAGCCACTAACTCATTAACTTACATCCATCTTCTTTTGGTGACTGCAGTCACTCATGACAAGGCCCAATGCACACACCACATTTGGAAGAAAAGAGGGGATGCGTCATGTGGCCAGAAGGAGAGAAAACAGGACTTCTGCTCTTGGTAGCAGTGAGTAAAAAGCAATTTCAGCTGCCTACTGGAGCAGCCAGATTATGCATAAAGCATCACGATTTCATTTCACCATGTTCTCAAAGGAAGATAATCTATGCTGTATGAAAATATCATCTCTCTTTGTATTTGTTTGTTTCATTGATTTTTTCCTTAAAAATGTACTCCAGTTTGTCAAAAACTCTGATTTATACCAACTAAAAATTATTCATGGCTTTGAAAGATCCAAGTTTGCTACTTTGAAAGTTTATTGGTTTCTTTTTCCAAATTTATATGGAGAAGGTCCCCTACAGCACTACTGAATATAATATTCTTGTCAGTGTTGTCCTGTGCTGGTTTTTTCACATTGCTAAACAAATTCCCATCCTGTATTTCAAAGGAGTTGGACAAAGGAGACATTACAGCATGTCTGGAGTTCACCACTTTGAATGGTACTATACAAAAGCACATCACTACATTTTATAGGATGCACTCTTAAGAGATACAGCTGGGCATTTAACAGATTTTCTTAGCATTGGTTCCAATTAAAAACAAGAGTATGATGTAAAAGATTTTTTTTTAGTCCACTATATTTTGTATTTGTGAAAATGTTCCTTTATTTATCACTTGCGTAGTCTCTGAATGTCTTTTAGAATGGCACTGCCTTGTATCTCCCAGTTTAATCATAGGAAGGTGTCATATTACCACATATTCTGTCCTTCAGGTTACTTAAACACAAAATGATCAGTGACACATTTCAACGCTATCTATGACTTTTTGGAAGCTTAAACTGCAAGAATCTTTTTATAGCTCTACTGCATGAGTTTTTCCCATTTATTCTGAAATTCAGCTGAAATTGTGTCTTCTTCTCCTTACCTCATAACATTTAATTTGTCTCTTCTTCCACAATTAATTTACCATTTCAACAAGACTTGGCAATGCATTATGAATAATGCTGATATGAAACTATTAGTGCGGAAAAGGAGGCTGCAACAGTGGTTTTTTTGAATAGGCTGCAGGAATGAAGCATATCAGAACACTGCAGTGGGATTAGTCTAAGTGCCCCACTGCTAATGACATTCTCTTACTTAATGGATAAATGCATAATACAACTAGAAATTGTCTGATTTTTTTAAAATGCCATCCTACCTTGTTTCATGATCTCCCAGAAGTCAGCCAAGGCTTTATCTTCCAACTTTGGTTTCAGGGCCTGCAGAAAGTCATTAAAGCACTGCACCTTGGACAGCTGAAAAAACAGAACAGCAACTGTAAGCAAGAAATACTAAAACTACTGAAGAGTACTGTAAATTTAATTCTTCATGAAGTCATTTAACATGGTGAACACAAAAGTCTATAGAATTTGTTTTTTATTTCTATTAAAACCATGAGTACTAAGGAAAGGTGAGCCACGAAAACTGCCTTTCAGAAAGCTAGAAAGACTTTCTTGTAACTAGATTTGTTGAAGAAAATTGTAGGATTGCATCTTTTCCTTGCACAAGCATCAGGTCATAGGCCTTCTGTTTTATGTTTAAAAGAAAACAAACAACAGCAAATAATACCAGAGAGGCTAGTTCCCATTCCAGTAAGAATAAAAACCCCCATAAAATGGAACTCTATTTCTAAAATTTGAAACATATTTAAAGTTAAATTCTTTTTGCTGCAGCAATAAATTATCAAGTTTCTAATACAGAAAATAGGCCCATTGTGCCTTTAATTTGAAAGAGATAAGACTACTCACACAATAACATTACCTTCATGGCCTCCTCTCTAAAAACTCTGATACAGTCAATCCCTTTCATGTAGTACTGTGAACCTTTATTTTCCAGGAACTGATCGATGCGGTTTATCAACTGCTGACTCACTGGAAGACAAGGAGAAATAAATAAACCAAAGAATGCACACTTTCAAGGAAAAAAAAAACCTTTTCTTTTACATCTCTCTTTTTCTACTCCACAGGCATCTAAATAGTTAATCATACCCACACTGCCTCAAGCTACACAAGTTGATAATTGTTATCTAAGCTAGCAACAATTATTGCAGCCTCTCTGGAAAAGCCAGATATATTACGAAGAACCTCAAGCATGTCCAAGGCATACTTTTCCCTCAAAGCCTAGAAAAAAAACAGTGGCCTAACTTGTTTGATAAAAATTTGGGATGCTAAAGCTTAGGGAGGTTAATTTTCTACAACACAAGCATATCCCCTAAGCATCCTTTGCAATAGATGCTCATTTCAATAAAAGCATTAAATTTATGAGAAAGGTGTAGTAATGTCAAACCAGCATGTGTAGGGTGATTGCAGTTAAAAGACCTTGCTGTTATTGACATCAGAGTATGTCTTATCTCTTGTACAGGTAGCTCGATAATTTTTCATCAGGGCAAAGATGTTATGATTATAGAGATTATAAACTCTGCATGCCTGACAGAAAGAAGCAGAGGTAAACAGTGAGACCTGTACCAACACGAAGGGGAACACCAGTTTTACCCTTACTGTTGAGCTCCTAAAAGGTAGGTAGCTGTAAACCACTGCAAACAGACAAGAGAAAATGTCACCCAAGAGCTCTGCAAAGCCCAACTAATTTCTGCTAGATTTTAGTAATTTACTTTCTCTTCATGTTTACTTACAGGTGAGAAACTGTCTGATTTTACCCTCTGGCAGACACCTCAGCCAGGGAAAAGACAAGTGTGATGGGGATACAACAGTGATCTATAAACTCAGAAGCATTGTGAAAAGAATGAATAGGGAGTTGATAGTCCCCTGCCTCTCTCAAAACAAGAGCCAAGAGTTGGATTAAGAACAAACAATAACAAAAAAGTACCTCTTGAAACATAAACCAGTTTACCACAGGCTGCTTTAAGTTTTAACAGCTTAAAAAAATGTTTGAACAAATTCTTAGAATTCTTGAAAGAGGATGCCTATCAAGGGAGATTAATAGCACTGTTGCCATCGAGGAAAGAAATTCAGGAAAGCTTTCTGAACAAGCCACAGCATCTGCCTGCCCTGTTCTTGTACTGTTAAAGACCAGTCAGTGGATTAGCAGAACCTTTCCCCTGACCTATAGCCCTTCCCAGCTGCAGATGTTATGGGCATAGATGTCCCTTCAAGTATCTCATCTATGGAAGCATCAAAAAAGAAAATCACCTGTCAGAGTGGTGGAAGAAACAAGAAGTAAAAACACCAAGAAGGAGACATTGTTTAAGCACTGTGTTCCACTCTGCTCACTGTGAGCATGCACAGCACTGGCTGTTATATTATTTTCTATAAAATGCCTAATTGAACTGAATCTGAAGGACAACATCTCCGAACAGAGTGAAACAAGGCGTGTTTGATATTCTCCCACTAGCTTTTGACAGTTTCTAGAAAAGGAGGCAGAGAATGGTTCTGCCCAACAGCAGCTGAGTGTTCAGCACAAGAAAGTGCTGAAGTGCCTACAGTGCCAGAGGTAATCAGCTCACTCTATTTATTTCACCAGTAGCTGACAAACTAAATTGAAGTCTCACCACTTAAGCTTCCCAAGTTAAGTCAGTCCATTTTTTTCATGGTTAATGATTTTCTCATTAAATGTTCTAATTTCTTATGAATTGCACTAATAAAAGCAAGTCCTGCTGGTGTTTTCAGTGGTGGTGGTGGTTTTTTTTAAACACTGCCTTCTCATTGATGTGTTAAATTAAAACCCCAGGCACTATGAGGATGCAATAAAAGTCTTTATTGTCAGAATGAATCCAGCACACTGTTTGAAATTATCAGACACTCTACTACTTCTTTTGCATTTAATTTTTTTAAATCCTTTTCCATCTGATTGCCCTGGCAGCCATCAGAAGAAAACACTTTCTTGCTACTGACTGTGAGGTGCCTCCTTTTGAAACCTGTTGTAAGGAACCAAAGGAAACCTGCAATGTTTTACCAGGCACTGAGAGTCCATAACACATGCAGCAAACAGGTTACATGGCAACAGTATTTAAAGTCAGATTCCTCTAACATCCTGAAATAGCTTGGCTAAAAAGTTGTTCTGGCCATTGAGTTTCCCTTAAATGACAGGCCAGTGATTGATGAATCTAAAATAGAAAAGAATTCCTATGTTCTGATTAGACTACCAAATTACTTCAGGGGGCCAAAAGTAATACTAAAGACAGTAGATAAGGATTATAACCGGAAATTTTGAAGTGGTTGCTGTTCCTTTACACTTCTAAACTGAGAACTTCGTTGATTTCCTGCTGCCTTTTCATTAGTCTGAATCTTTGGGTCTGGATGCTGCAAAAAATAGATGTCCCTGTTTTTGGAGCAAGGCATGTTCTGCATAAAGATGTCTTTTTAACTAAGCTGTGATAAGCATTAACTCCGATGCATCCCAGACAAATCTCAGGCATTGAGGTTTTGAAGAGCAGGCCCTTGAGTTACAAACTGACAGCCTATTCAGGCCACTTCTGTGTAATTATAACTTTTTTCTTCTCTCCCAACTTCCTTCATTCCACACACATTTAAGGAAGTGAACTAACAGACTTCTACATTTTGCATTAACTGGAATTTCCAGAACTCCTAATAACCACCACATTCTGCAGAACATCCCAAGAAATTTTAATCTCCTCTTTCCTGCTTCTACTGTACCTGACTGGTTAGATATAGNGAACTGCAGGGAAAAAAAAACCCCACAGAATAGAAGATCTTTTAGTTCTAGCAGAATTTAATCCCTTCCCCTCTGGCATTCAGATACATTTGCTACTCCAAAATACATTCACCAGTGCTGTCATTTTTTGTGAAATATGCCATGAACAATTATATTCACTTGTTATCTCTGAAAAGCTACAGTACAAAAGTGCAGTTATATTTTCATGTTTGTTCAGTTCAGCTCTTGGTCTTGATTACTATACCAATCAGATTACACAATAATAATAGCCAAAACTGTCTATTATTACAGTCCAAGTTCAATTCCTTGGGGATTTTTCCCCCCCTAAAAAAATAAATCAGGTTAAGAAAATAATTCTTCCTTTAGACAAAAGACTCCCATTGTTAATCTTCCAATTTATGTGCTGCTGGTGGTAATGATTTGTATTCATGGACACTGCTTAAAGTACAACTCACTGACAAATCAGTTAAAACACCTGATAATCAATTTTAAAATAATGCTCTGTATCATCTTTCTAGAACTGAAAAGAAGAAAGAAATTCTGAACTGAAAACTGTACTAATTTTTAAGGACCTCCTTCATCTTTTAGCCAAGAAGTAAGAATTTTAAGATCAAGAGCTGTTAAACTACTCCAATATCCTACGAGGTGCTGTTCAGTTTTGAAATGGTGTCTCTAAATGTCCTCTGGGTATGGATCAGAATGATTTAGGCTGGATGTCTGAAGGATGTATGACCCAATCCCTGCTAAAACAGGGTTCACTGTGGAACAGGTGGCTCAGTGCTCCAGACTTGAGTTCCATGTAGCTCCAAAGATGGAGAGTCTCCAAGTTCTTTGGGCCCCTTTTTCTGTGTTTGAATCCCATCATTGTGATCTTTATTATCTTTTTCCCTATAACATCTAATTCAAATTCTGTTTGTTGCAACTCAGAGCTTTGAGTCTCACCCAATCACTATGCCCTTCAAAGACAAACCTGGCTTCATCATCATCTCTGTGAAGCAGATATACAGAAAACTTCAAAGTGATTCTACATACTCAAGTATTTGGTTTGCAAAAACTCTTTTAATGACTGAATCATTTTCATCAAACCAGTCATTGCATTTGGCCTCCCTAGCAGTAGAGCATGAATAGTCTCTGAAACATACAGAAACACTCAGTAAGATAAAAATGCAGACAAACTGCAAAAACATGCCAACAAAAAATGAAATTAAGTATTAGCTTTTTTAAAAACTACCTTAGGTCCAGAAAGGTAATTAGCTATACTTATTTCTACAGAAAATCCTGCTATAAAATATCCTTATTCACATGCAGTTACTGACTCTTTTAACAAGATTTTTCTAGAAATGCCTAGGAATAAAAATATTAACAAACTCACTATAAATATAAAACTGAGAGCTTAGTGCAATTTGTCTCTGGATATTTTTTCTTAGTCCATAAACTGTTGAGTTGTCATTGCAGATTTCTCTCCCAGCTGACAATCAGTAAAATAAAAAAAGCTTTTTCAGATACAGGATTTCAGACATCACGTTCTCAGACAGGAGTCCTGTAAGATGCAATGAAATGTGGCCTATAAACTCACACAGATAATTTACAAATCAACGAAAATAGCATGCATGTGTCAATATCTTTTTCTACTCCCCTGATTCTATCTTCTACAGAAGCCTATGAAAATACAACACAACACATCAGACACGTTCTGCTCTCCAGAGATGCAGACATGGATGGAAACCTTCAAAAAGGAGAATGATCTGGTAGTCACGTGGCTACTCCTTTGGCATTTCAAAGATGGCAAGCACTGACTGCATTTGAGACTCTTCTCTGAAGCCACAGAAGCGAAGAAACTCATTGTACACCCTTGGGAGCAACGATTAGATTCTACTCAGGTAAACTAATCTATTTTATGTGCAGTCATTGACAAAAACGTCAGAAGCTGTTATCAAAAGACATCTCTTTGTGATGACTGAACACTTGTGACTTGCTCAAAATAAGACCTGCATAAAATGACATCTCTCTGGCCATGAATGCAAATAAGAAAGTAAGGATGGCTAGAGGGGAACACAATTCTAGTTACATGAGCATTAATGTTAACCAGTAAGCTGATACCATCAACCATAACTCACCATGTAACCCTTATGCAGCTTCCTACTGTAACAAACGCCAAAGTCGTCAGGTAAAACCAAAGCCAGTTATTGTTTCAGGAATTGAGCTGCCAGTCCAGAAAACCTACCTCTAAGACCCTTACCGATCTGAAAATCTTTGATTTTCTAAAGACATGTATTTAGGCATTAGTGGCCCAGTTCTCACACAGCATCAGACATGGACTAGCTTACATTTAAGACTTCTGCTACAAAAGGTACAAACCCTGATTAACAAATCCCAGTGAGGGCACTGCAGGAAATGCAGTGGTACCTATTTTCAATGATAAATATACAATCAGGACTTCCTACAGGCTGGTTCAGAAGAAAAAGAAAAATAATCTTCTTGCCATCCTCTGGTACTGCTACCTTTATAATTTTGGTGTGGGTATGCCATTAACCTGCAGCTTAATTAAAAAGCAACTGTAGTGTCAGTATTTAAAGTACAACTCTTCCTACTGCTACAACTTCTCTATCTGCTAAAAAACAACCCACCTCCAATCAACCAGTTGAAAGGTCTTTTTCCTCCCTATGGAAGGACTGCTGTTATTTTAAAAGGTGAATGTAAGCTCTACTCAGTTAGAAAGACTACAGTAGATGTTTTTTTAATATAAGAAAGAAAAACAGAATGCAACTTAGCAGTTCTCCTGTCTGCATCCTGACACGTAAAATGCTACCTTTATTACAATAAAGTATTTGAATGCCACGAGTATTCTTTTCTGCAAAGAAATTTTATATTTCATACATTCTAGCAGAGGGAAAAAAGTTTCATCATTACATGACATAAAATTATACTAAAAAATACCCTTTGAACCACTGAATAGTTTAAAGGCAGAGTCTACTATTTACATAACCAAAGTGCAATACAGCAAGCCATTAAAACCATGCCTGCAATGTTGAATGTATTAAGCTACCTAAAAGGCTCTAAAGCACAAAAAGGGATTATCCAGAAGAAAGAGGTAATATGCAAAGCATGTTTTTTTATTTATAGTGGCTTCTATCTCTCCTTTAAATGCATAACTGCACTACATTCTGTTTAAGTACACCTTATCATTACAGAGCAGATCATATAGAATAAAAGCAAATTGCTCAAAATTTCAGAACCTTCCAGACATGTTCTGCAGTTATCTCCAGCACAGCTACTAAGTGGACATATTTAAGCACTCTTTCTAGTTAAACCATCTTCAAGAGTAATCACTATACTTATTTCTGCCTTAAAGCTTTCCTACATGATAAAATTTATCACTGTAACAAAGTAGTCAACTGTTTCACAGTTTCTGTATTCTAATGTATTGTACAATACTTTTTTACTGCATCTTAATATATCTGAGATTTAAGAACTCAACTCCAAGTATTTTTTCAATAAATAATTTCTTCTGGATTGAATGAAAAATCCATGTAAAAAGCTAGCTCATCGGCTTAGAGGTCTGGAAATTCTTGAGAGAAATAGCTATGTGGGCTTTAACAGACTGTATCACAACTCAATATACTGCTCAACATACTCCTCAAACTACATCCAAAAGGAAAAAGGCCTTGTTGAAATACTCAGAACCTCAGTTAAGCACCTCTGCAAATCTTTGAAAAGGAATGCGACATTAGTGGCTATTTGGCAGATCAGGTTTACCCTGCCACAACCTTCAAACTGCCCTTTACAAGATAAAAGACCCCATCCCTCTTGTGCATTCTTTTTAAGACACCTTTGGACGATACATATCTCTGTATAGCTACTCCAGGAGGGAAATACCGTACAAACGAATGGTAATTCCATTGCATTTTCAGACTTAGGCCCTGCAAGACAGTGCTTGACCTGTGCTTTGTGTTCTTCCTCATCTCTGAGAAGAGTCAGTGCACACAGGGCCTCCTCTCAACTTTCAGATTACACATACTAACTGCTTATTCCACTCTGAATTCACCTCTGCTTGCTTTCGCTCACAAGCAGTAAGAAATGATCTTTGCATGTAAAGATTTAAGTCCCAGGCATGAGAGGCTCTCTTTTGTTCATGGAACACGAGACAGGTTTCTCACACTGTGCACAGCCACCAGCTCTCCACTTCAGGCCAAAAAGATCCTGGCAATGAGAAGCTGAGGTTCATTCTGAATGAGGCGGTCAGTGAATATCAAGGGATCTTCTGTTAGATACACCTGAGGGGTTGCTCAGGTGCCTCAATGTAGCTCTCTAGTGCCTTCTTACCCAAACACGGCTACCTGAGACTTTTACTTGGGGAAGGCAAGTATTGACATGGGAATTACAAATGACACCTTCCTCGGCTGAGTGGCACTACAAGCTAACCTGTAAATTCCAGAGCAACTCACATTGCACTAGAAACTTACGTTCAAGCAAATGGATTGCACTTACTGAACCCTGAAGGTGCTACTAATATAATTAAGATAGACAAAAGTCATTTACCATCTTTGAAGTCAGCATTTTTCTTCCTCACCAGAATTCGGAAATCTTCTGCTGGGTTAACACTGCCTACCTACAAAAAGTACAAAAAGCAATTCAATTGTCTGCCAATATCCATCTGTCTCTTCTTGTCAGGCACCAAGAATCTTTAAATTTTTTTTTACTTTAATAAGAAAACAGAAGCTCTACACTCCTCTGCATTCAGACTCAAAAAATGCTAGTCTTACAATGTGTGTAAATGCACAGTACTCCTGGCAAAGGCTGGTTATGACATGAGCAAGATGAACTCACTCTGCCATGCTGTTGCAAGCTGACCACTTCCCTGCTGCTGAGAGGACAGAAGCACAACAATTCAGGTTATCTGCTAGTTCAGCTCTGAGATGTTCTGTAGCACAGACCTCTTTGGCCTCCCTAATCTCACCAGATGCTTAGCGAGGAGTGGGAGTTCCCAGGCACGTGGGTACAGAATCAGTGGTTTGCCACTCCAATAGGAACCTCAAAATTAAAAGCTTGCACTTAAATCAGCTAGGCTTTCTGGCATAGTCTGACATCTTAAAGCCAAAGCTCTAAATGGGCATACAAGTGCAGAAACCTTTCAAAGGAACTAAAACCAGGTCAAATATAAATAAACACTGAAAAACAGATGCATTAACTTGAGGGGAAAAGAACTAACAACTCTACATTGCTTAAAATTTCCTATCAGCAATCAGAATTCTCCTAATTTTTAAAAAATTTTTATGCTTTGCTGTCAAAATAACTCGTGGACCTTGCAGTAAGTTTGCTTGGTCTTGTTCTGTTTCTTTTAAATCTGGCACTGTCACTTTTCAGGAAATATCAGAAATTTATATTAGGAGTGCAGAACATTGAAATCTTTTTAGATTTTAAATATTTTTATAAGTATCAATAATGCATTTTTCAAAACGAACCTTAAAGAATAGCACAGTTGAAAACAAGTCAAGTTAGCTCAATATTTTTTTTTATAATAGGAAAACATCAAATAAAGAAAGGTGCACAGTTATGATACAGGTTTCATCTACCCACGCAATTAAGTTAGATCTAGTGGCAAGATAAAGTCAAATTTCTGATTTAGACCCCCAATTAATGCAGAGAACAATGTCTAAAATCACAGCAATACCTTTGATTAAATACACAGAGGCAACTTCTGTGTTGCAGAAGATATGAAAGACAGCAAGAACAAAATTTACAACCACTGAGCTGCAATTCTGTTTTCTTCAGATCCTCAGGCTTTCCTTTTAGAGTTCTAAACACCAGGAGAGAATTTTGTCCTAAAATATCCACGACTGATAGAAACTTGTGCTAACACATGCCTAAGGACAGAGAAAGTCATCTTTACAATCTCTAGCAGAGAGTCTCAAATGTACAAGTAGATAGTATTTCAGTCATGTTTCAGCTAAAAACCCTCCTTTTATCAGGAATTCTGTATATTCACTATAATAGACTTAGAGAAATAATCTTCCCCTTTAATAATCAGATTTGTAAAAATATGCTTACAGAGGTGATATTGCCTTCAGCAAGTTTCATGATGCTAAAGCTCCCTTCCTCATCTTCAATTTTTGGTTTCTTGAGGCTGGGTTCATCTTCGCTGCAAATGAGAAGGACAAAAATGAATATAAACACTTGAAGTAAATTGTCCTGCCTACTAACTAGGGAGTCAGTAAATTAATGAAATATACACTGAACTAAACCTCATTACATAACTGTTCCAAAATCAACACTTAACCATGCCTCACTTTTCCTCCAGGCTGAACAAACCAGACAGTAGAAACAGATATCAAACTTTATCTTAGCATAAAGCAAAGGCATCACTTGTTGAAGGTATAAGATTATTCATGCTTATTTCAGGTGTGAATTTCCTTATACAGACCTTCTTCATCTTTCTAAATACAGAATATCTTCAATCACTTTATTTGGAACATCTGTGTTGAGTTAACCTTGAGTTTACAGTATATAATGTGACATTTGTTATTCTCACTAGATTTTTCTCTAAACATGAAATGTCAGTGAAAATTTACCATTTTAGTAAGACATTAATTTACTGTTCAATCACTAACTGCTAGTTCCTGTCTTGGAATTTATAGCTAATACAAACCTGTTTACACAGTGGCTTTTGAGTCCAATGACCCCTATTCTTTGGCACATGAGAGCTCTGTAAACTTCCACTTATATTTGCTACAACCTGCTAGACAAATTCTAGTTAAGCAGATCAGAACTCTTAGGACATTTTAAGCTACATCTCAAAATGCTTTCAAAAGACTATTTATTATTTTAAAAATGCTAATTGTGATTTTGGGCTACTTTCTTGCTTTGTCCTTACAGGTAACACACAGCAAGGTGTCCATTCAAACTAGGAACTTAATTCTAACATCTAACATGCTACACTGTAGAGCACATCTCAGCAACAGAAGAAAATCCAGATAATCGCAAAAGGGGAAGAAAATCAGATGCTGTCAGGCTACTGACACAGACGAATTGATTTCAGTTTAAGAATGACTGAAAGCTACTCAGCAACCCAAAGGGCAGGATTGAGTTAAAGGAATCCCAAAACAAAGTAACAAGTTTTTCTGAAAAATTCTACTACTGTGAAAAGAAGAAACTGCTTGATGATGAAGCACAAAGCCAGAGATCCTGGACTAGGAGCCATTTTTCATCCTACAAGATTAGAACTGATTGCAAAAACTGCATTGCACATTACAGAAGCAATCAACTATTAGAAAGAACTTGTGGAGTCTTCCTTTTTGCTTTGTATAGCACACTCCTCCCCTGCTTTACAATCACTGTCTATCTCACTTTGTTTCAGCAGTCTTCTCTGTCCTTTACTTATTTTTGTCACTACCGAAATGAAATCCCTTCTCCTCAGCAACTCCTGTCATTCAGCATAACCTTACTTATCACTCTAGGAGAAATGATGACTTTAGTTATGCCTAAGGACAAGGATAGGATACCTTTGCTTCATTCTCAACTCTGCTGACTTTCTGGCTAACATTGAACAAGTTGCTTGATTATTTTGAACAGCCAGTGTGTCTCTCTGTAAAAGGAGAAACTGATACTTATCAGAGTTAGAACCTCTACTGGAATCAAAAATCTTGTATATTGACATGGTTTGATGAAAGGTTGTAAAGAACAACGAAAATTCTCTTTTAGAATATTTTCCTCCAAAAGTATATGGCAATTAATTTATTTCTTTTTCTTCCTGCATTATTTTTACTGATTCAAAATGCTTTGGGATTGGAGGAAGGAGAAAATAAATGATGATACTGCATTTAACAGCCTAGGACCAAATCTACAGTTGTCATTAATCAGTGCAGCACAGCAGAAACTAATGAATCCATAGCCATTTATACCAGCCAAGGATCTGACTTTAGAATATGCACTGATTAGCAGTATTTTTAAACTGCAAAACGTGCAATTACTATTTGAGAAAAAATTAATAAAATACAAGATTAATTTAAAACACCCACTTCTACATTAATATAGAAGCCTCTCACATCCTACAAAGCTGGATGAGGTAACAGCCTCTCCACAGCCAGCCTAAGAAGGAAAAAGTAAAATGTTTTCTATTTTACTGGAATTCTTTCAAACTAAATTTTTTTAAACAGATCTTAAGCAAAAGCGATACAAAGGAATACTGAAATCTCTATTAAGATATCATGCCTATAATTATGCTGCTTTAGTCCCATTAGACCTTTAAAATTAACAGAAGAATCTGGTCAATATGATGACAGGAGATACAAATCAGTTTTAGAACAAAAAAAATAACGGTCAAGACATCTTCTAAACAACTTTTTCCGAATACTTCAGTGCAATCTATATCTGAGTTTTAATCAGTTGAATCTCATAGAACCACAGCATTTAGAACCCCTAATGGTTTGGGTTGGAAGGGACCCTTAAGATCACCTGCTTCCAATGCCCCTGCCATGGGCAGGGACACCTCCCACTAAACCAGGCTGCCTAAAGCCCCATCCAGCCTGGCCTTGAACACTGCCAGGAAGGGGGCATCCACAGCTTCTCTGGGCAACCTGCTCCAGGGCCTCTGTTGTTTCATATTTTCCTTAATCACTGTTGCATAGTGATGTACTTTTCTTTAGTGAATAAATTATATCATCTCAGCTTTTCCCCAAACACAGAACAAAACCATACAGTTAAGACTGCTGTTGTAGCAATGATAAAATACTACCAGTCCCATTCATTACTACAGCAATACCATTTTTCTCCATTTTTAAAAAAATCGTACTATCATTCATTCTTCTTTGCATAGCTGAGTCCATATCCTTTCACTTCCTTTACAATTTTTTTTAAAAAATCATTTTAATGCCCTACATCAATTTCTATCTAAATTACTTTTACAGCTGCTTTTATCACCCCTCAAAGGAAAACAGTTTTTAAACAAAATAGATTTCATTCTTGCTTGTCAGACACTTTTGGGAAGATATATTTTAAAACAACTACCAGTAATGGGTCACTGCTTTTTGTTTAAATTCTCTCTCTAGCTTGTTTGAGCACAATTTTTTTACCTTTTATTTCTAAACTGGCTCTATCACTTTTTAAAATACACATATAAATGTACAGATGTACATAAACCCAGGGAAACTGGGGCACAGAGTAAGGAGAAGAGAATTCAGTCAGTATGAATTCACAGACACAACAAGGCAACAGGAACACACTGAAATCAGCAACAACAACAAAAAAGCCAGGTGTTTCCCAGTCTGGAGAGAGAAATGTGGTCATTAGTCTTCAGCAGCAAAGCAAGGAGTCCTGTGTCATGTCTTCCCAAAGCCAACAAGCTGAGGAGGCTCTACCCAACCCAAAGTACAGGATGTGTGACAGCTCAGCTAAGCAAGAGCTCAAAACACCTCAACAACCCTAGTCGTTGTGCTAGTGCTGAAAGGACCGAACCAAAAATGACAAAACAAAGGGAGAAGGAGCTAACTGAGAACATTCTAGCATCTCAGGGACCTACTAGTTATATTATAGATTTCAATAAACTAATTTCTAAGAAGCAGAAATTTTTGAGCAGAAATTGTTTGAGCAAATTGATTTGGCTGGGATGACGGTACCACTGCAGTAGCAATTTAGCATTTATTGTTCCTATTTGCAGCACAAATAAACTAAGCACAGTATATTCAATAACAGCAAAAATACCATCTTAAAACTGTTCAAACAATAACTGTTCCAGGAAGAGTCCATAACAGCTTGATTTTTTTTGAGACAACCACATTAATTGCACAGCAGATAATAATGGAACTGCTTTTCTTTTGATATTCAAAATAAAAGCTAGAGAATTACCTAAATCAAGCATGCTGAGAAGGAAGGCTGAACTTTATGGTTAATTTAAAGCTCCATGGCATTTATTCTAAACTAAATTAGACCCTCTGTTACTGTTATTTGAACTGTTTTATAATCAGCTCTAGGACAAACTGTCTGACCAGGAGACAGGAAGCAATGCAACAGGTTGCCCAAAAAGGATGCACAAACCCTGAAGGTTTTCAAGGCCAGAGAGGATGAAGCCCTGCTTAGACCTCATAGGTGGTCCTGCTTTGAGCAGCAGGTTGCCCAAGCAGCCTCCTGAGGTCTATTCCAACCTGGTGAATTTTGTGATTCTGTGACAGCAAATACAGACATGAGGAGCTTACACACTGGTTCCTAGTGTGTCCTGCACTGCAACAGTATGACCGCCACCATTCACAAAATACTCCAGACATTCTGTGGCACCACAATATTCTCTATCCATCAGCATTTTTTCCAGTGTGTAACTCATTGATTTTCTGTTCAAAAGACTCTGAGCCTGCTTCATCCAGCAAAAACAACTTGAAGTGTAAAAAAAAAAAAAGTTTCAAGAAAATCCATAATACATCTCCAACTTACTTGTCTTTGAAGATGTCTTGTGCAGTCTTCTCTTCTTTTTTCTTGCCAACTTCCTTTAGGGGAAAAAGTGCTTTTACTCTTTCAAGAGGAGCCTGACACCTTTCTCTTACCACACAAGGCATCTCCAGCATTTCTAAAAGGTGCTGTTCAATTGGCGGCAGTGGCTTATCGGGGTGAAAAGCCTTGTGCTGCAAACACTGCAAGAAACAAAATACTCTGAGCAAAGTAAAACTTTCAATTATATTAAAAACTCTTAATGTAATGCCTGTTCGTCTGACACCATATGGTATGTGCAAAGTATCTTCCATATTAAACATACTACTTTTGTATTGCTGAAAAATAGTCTGTCTTACAGTGGATTGAAAGTCTATGATCAACTGTTTAAGGAGACTATAAATGATATTAAACAAGAATACTGATGCAGATGAGTGTTCCCACACTCACTGGAATGAGCTCTATGAAAATTATTAGAAAAATCCCAGGAATGAAACAGTCATCTGCAACTGTTCATATTTTTAGCTTCACTCTACCTTTAAAAAGCAGTTCTATTATAAAACAGTCACACGGGAGAAATTTCTATACATTTCAAAATTAAGTAATGAGATCTATCCCAACCACACATTCCAGTTATTGTAACAGTTTAATGTGCCTCAAAGAAAATATTTCTTCTTGGTCAATTAAACTCAGTATGCATATAGGAGGAATGTTCACCAGTTTAAGAGCAAATGGAAAGAGAATAATAAATGTGCACAGGTGAGGCACAGAATATACGTATGTCTGGAACTTAGCTTTGAAAGGAGTAGGGAATGAAGGGGCCTGACAGATGCACAAAGTTGGAACAGATGGTGAGAGCTACGGAGAAGGATTTTTCACCCAAGTGTCGAGTCAGTGCACACAATCAGGGAGCCAAGCAGAGGGGGAGAGACGAGGTTAATGAGGCAGCCTACAGAAATTCCATGGAGGGTTTTGAAAACAAAGTAAATATCTCTACAATTTTGTGAAGTGTGGGATGGCAGTAGAGAGGTATATGCATTTACAAAGAGACACACAGATATCAGTGCATGAACACAAACACATCAAAACATGTGATGTACACAGGAGACACATTTTTTCCATGCCCATTGTACTGGGTGCATTAGACACCAGTATGAATGTAACTACTCAGTAAACTAGGAATACAGCAGAGATTTGCTCCCCTGTTGGCTGTCAGACATGACATTAATTTAAAAAACAAAACCAAAGCAAATAAAAGCCCCTATTCACACTGGAAAGCTGCCAATAAAGAAAATCCAGACAATATGTGACACATCAATACTGATGTGTTTTCAGGTTGCCATTAAGATTCCAGTCCATATTAGAACATACTGTCAAAAGGAGGCAGTTGTACAAGGCTACTGATTTGGAAACACTTGTAATGATTTAAGGCACAATTATTTTGAAAGAGAGTAAAAATGTTGCTAGAAGCTGAAGTAATGGCTCTTATGATACAAAAAAAAATATAAAAAAACATTAGGTAATTGAATTAAATTCACAAAGCAAAAAAACCAAAGTCCCCTGTTATGCCTGTGCTTCAGGCTTTTGTAACTGAAATCTTTATGTGTGCAGCTGCAGGAGCTGAGCAGACTGGGTAGCCACAGCATCCACTTTTGTTTTTAAAGAAGATGACTACCTCTGAAACCTGAGATGGCAGGTACTGTCAAAACTCAGGTGCTAAATGGAGACTAAGTTAAACAGACAAGCTGGAGTTTCTAAACCAACACAGTCCCTCTTAACCTTGCTTCCTCTTCCTTCTGCATCCAGCAAGAACCACTCCTGCCTTCACAGCTAAAAGGCAACCCACACTGTCACTGTCCTCCAGACTAATTGTTTTATTCATGCATGTTGTCATCAAGGCACTAGCTCCTCATTGTACTTTCTGATTTCCTTACATTTCCACTTTTAGAGACATAGCCAGCTTTCAGGAACAGGGGTCACACCAAGATGCTGGTCAATGGATGAAATTAAGTGGGCTTCACATCATTAATTCTATGATAAGCAATGACAAATATGCACCAACAGACCAACAGGTCCATCTCTGTACAGAACCACCACTGTTGAGCAATTTGTTTATTTGCCTAGCAAACAAAATGCATTGCATTCCCCAAGTGTCTAAGGTGCTTCAAATTCCTGTATTTAAGAGGGGCAACTTAAACAATAATGTTGGAAGTCTGCCACTACAAAAGCTACAGAAGTTCACTTAGGTTTTTCTGGAAGCAAGGAATAAAAGTTGGAAGCCTGGATAGAGGATATTCCTCATCTTCCACTCCAGCAAGCATTAACAAATACTTTTCACCCACTCTGTCATTTTCTGATGCCTACCACTACTTCCAGAGATATAATTTAGCTTGATGTTTTTGTTTAAATTCTGGCTCTTGTCACTTATCATTCCAAATATCTTCATGAGGCAACAAAGCAAGGAAATGAAGTAGGAGTTCATCTTTTTCTTCTGAATTATTTTTTAAAACCATTTATAGTTTCTGTTCAGCCCAATCCACTTACTGGCTACAGTCAAAAGATGATGCAGAATTTTTCTTCATAGCTCTTAAGGAATCAGCAGTGCCACATGGCCTAAGAGCAGAATACCAAGAATCTGGAACATTTTTGCAGCAAAAGAGAGAACAACTTACAGATTAATAGCAATTTTGTAATAAGACCAACAAATGGGAATGTGCGTGGCCAAAAGAAAGCACTAAGAGGACTGACAAAGTTTAGGGTTTTCTAAACAGCAAGGACAGAAACTGTATCCTACCCCATACATTCAAACAGTCAATAAATACTTTTTCTACCAGTAGCATTCACCCTTACAAAATCCTATTATCCTCTAAGGAAATTGGCAAGTTACTCAGTTACTCTCTTCCAGCAGCAATTGACTCAAGTGCTGGAACACCACCATCCCATTGTTTCAGAAGAAAAATAGCACACCTAAAAAACCATCTTTCACTGACAGGTGACATCCACTAAACCAAAAGAATGCAAAACTCTATCTAGCAATATAACAGAGGAAATTCTATCCCCTAAGTGTTTCGTTTACAAGCAAAGCCATACTTGTTTTGCAATATCCAAGCTTAACAATCCTTCCTAAAATAAGAGTTGTGCAGAGGTCAGTTCATTTTCAGTTCCTGCCCTGTAATAACCTCCAACTGATCAAATCTTGCATTCAGTTACACACTGTCTTGTCAATATGACTGGCAGAACTTGAAGAGAACGCCAAGTTCTTCGGGTGTCAATCAGAGTAGGATTTGAAGACAGTGGGTTTACATGTGTTCCTGAAACACACATTGACCTTCAGATCCTTTGGTTATTTTGACAACACTGAGGAAGCAAGGCTTTGGGAAGCTAGGGTAAGTTTTTCTTTATTTAAAAAAGTATCTTCTTCCTACTTGTAAATTGAAATAAATCATGTGGAATTGCTGAGATATGATGAACATGATTGCTGTAATACCATTTTTGGTCAATTTTCAGAGCAGAGTCAGACATTCAATATATCTCCATGGTTCTGTATACAGTACAATTCTGCAGTTGCTTAAAGTGCAACATAATTTTCCTTATTTTTGAATTTGCTGTGTCATTTTTTAAACACTTGAATTCCAATGTATAATTAAGTCTCTCATCCTCACAGTTGCAATGAAAGTCTTCGCGATATGAAAGGAATGTAAATCAAAATGGAGACAGCTTGATAGAATAACTGCAGGAAGTGTGAACTGTTCTGCTTGCTCGTAAAGTGCATCAGCTTAGACACCTCACCAGAACATTTTAAATGTCAACAATGTTCACCATTTATTACCGGTCCAGTTCACCTCAGGCTGACCTGGTTTGGAACACTGCTACATGCAACAATGCACAGAAAATGATGGGACACAGAATGAGAAGCTGAAGATACCCCTGATTTTCAGCCAATTTTTCTCTTTGTCCAAAAGCCAAAGACTGAATCTATATTCACAATACGGTGTTGAGATGCAAGTTTTCACTTGCCTATCTATGTGCTTGTAAATATCACTGATGCTGTTGCAGACACCTCAGCACAGGTATAAATTCCCTTGCCTACTGGAAAGTGGAAATTTTAAAAATTAATCTGCGTCAGGGACAACACAGAAATCACTGGTTTAACCAATATGTTAATGCCAGAGATTTATATCTGCATTTTCACAATGCAGATCTTTCCAATGTGAATCAGAGAAAGACAGAAAAGTGAAAAGTCTTTAAAAAAAAGTTTTTAAAAAATACCATACCATTCATCTCACCTGATATAACCTCTGAAAATGAGGGTTTGGGATTTTGCTGGGCTTAAATAGGTCCTCAAAAGTTTCTCCATCTTCATGAACCAAACTCATAGAATCAATCAGTGAGTCAACTGCAGATAACTGATCCGCTAAGGCAGCAATTACATACAAAGGAAGATTAAATACACTTGCAGATGGATGCATTTCTTGAAACAATTTATAAATGAAGATTCGCTTCACAATGTGAGATTTTCACCAAGTCATTACATGCCACAGAATACACTGCAGCTGTAGATGTGCCAATAAAGAATATGGATAATGGACACAATAATAAATCCCTACTTTATTTAAGGACCACAGTGTAAAGTCATAAAGCCTTTTTCTTTTTCCCCAAGACCTCAATTATTGTTGCCTTTCTGCTTTCACTTTTCTTCTTTTTCAAGATGTTTTCATTTGCAACAGAAGGTTTATAGGCCACTTAGAAAATAAGGAGAACAGTTGGTTTGCAAAACTAAATGGCGCAATATAAATTTTTAAAGTTATGATTGCAAATTAACACAGTTCACAATAGCCAGCTTCTGCTTTGGTAAGACAGGTTTTAGATTTGTTATCAAACTGCTGGTTACAGGCAAGAAAATAGAAACTGTTTTAAAAACAAACCAGCACGCTATATATACCCTGACGTGCAGGTGCCCATTCAATGCATCTCATAGCAGATGAAAGAAGCGGGAGTGGATTTTAAACTACATCCACTTAAGACTCATTGCTGTGCAAAACTCTCAGAAGAGCAAGTCAAGCTTTGTGTGGCTGCACGTTCTCTGAAGACGCCATCCATCTCAATCTGGACACCAATAAGTGCACAGCTTAATAACACTCCACAGAAAATACTGTCTTTGCCTTTGCACATTATGTTAACACGCCATACTGCAAACGGCTACAGGACCAGCTTTGCACCAACAGAGCAGCTGTGTCTGTCCTAATTCTAGTGAGCTAATCACACACTGTAGATCCTGAAAGGTTTGGCCGTTCACTCCCACAATGAGTTCAAAGATCAAAGGATACAGAGGACTAATCTCGGCTCTCTATCACAGGATCCTGTGAGACTAATGATGCCGTAACCTGAGCCAGAAGTCATTTAACACGACAGGCGAAATACTGCCTCCAAACTCAGGTCTGCTCAGCCTGCAACTGAAGCGGCAGAGCTTTGATACACATTTACACTTCAAGATGACATCACCATAATGGATCCCCAAATACCTGGGTTTTCTCCTAAGCCGAAATAACAACAAAACTTATGTCTTCATTGGAGAGCCAAATATTCTAACTTTTTTAGAGCATCTTAGAAGACAACAAGCAGGTTACTTTTCCAGTTGACCAGCACATATCTTACCTGTAGGAACGTATTTTTTTCTGTTTTTCAAGGATGAAAATACATACTGTCTTAGGTCTTCCCTGTAGGGTAGTTGCACATAGATGAGACACTGTGCAAGAGGAAAGAAAAAACAACTGAGCCTGAAGGAAAAAAAAAAATCTGTATCCCCAGAGTGCCATATCAGGGCAATATAAAGCATAAGAAAAATCTGAAGGTGTAATGTCTGTATGCATCAAAACACTTAAAATATTCACAGAGCAACACAATTTTAATCAGAATAAAACACAGCATTA
Source organism: Pachycephala philippinensis (assembly GCA_013397055.1). Lineage (NCBI taxonomy): Eukaryota > Metazoa > Chordata > Aves > Passeriformes > Pachycephala > Pachycephala philippinensis. The sequence goes on from VWZT01006494.1 coordinate 1,045,919, forward strand.
TATTTTATAACATAGTGATGGCTACAGTCATTTTTCTGCTCATGGAATAAAGACCTCCCCAGCCATCTGATCCCTTTTTCTTGTGCAGAGTTCCAATTATCCATGCTTTAAATATCCAATATATTAGCGGTTTGGGAAGCTGAAATACAGTAAGCTGTGATAAAAAAGTCAAAAGTTGGGTTTGGTTTTTTTAACATTTCTCTGCCTCATTTTTTCTTTATTCAAATACCTCCTCCAGTTCATACCACCCTAAATAATTCCTTTCCATCCTTTATGTTTATACCCTTCAGAAGTCTGAAGATTGTTGTGTCCGCCCCCACCTCCGTCACTGCTCAGCCATGCTACACATATTTAGCTCTTTCAATAGTCTCTCGTAAGAAAGATCAGGGGAAACATATGCTGCAAAAGTTCTGACATACTGTGTTGCTTCTGGGTCTCTCTGCAGAAGGGTAAGAGTGAAAAATTACCTCATATGCATCCTTAATATATGGAAAAGCTACTCCAATTTGTGGGTTGCATCTTCTATCATAAGCATAGCGCACTATAGCCACCACTTTCAACTCATCCAATGCACGAACAAGTGCAGAAAAAGCAACTGCTGCATTCTGGAGGGAAAAAGGAAGTCTACAGAATCATGCAAGTTCTTAATCATGAAATACATCTTTCACAGGGAATTCAACAGCATTGATTCAGTCAAGGCTAGTTTCCATTTCTGCTATAACTTTAACACAAGCATTTTTTCATGTTCATAAATCAAAGAAGCAGAAAGGTCAAATCTCATCACGATAGTGAATCCACTCAAAGCTGGGCCAACTTTAGATTCAGCATGTTCCACCTTTTTCACTAGGTGTGAAGAACTCTCAGAGGTTTTGCAAGAGACAGAGAAAAGGAGGGAAGTCAGACCCTTAAAGGATCATTTCAGAACACCACAGCAAGCTTTTTACCTCCAATACTTTGGAGGTCTGTTCTAAATAACACAGTGAAAGGGCACCCTGTTGCTCTACATGAGAATGGACTTAAGCACCAAGTTCTGATTCCTCAGAACCTTGCTCAAACATAGTATCTACCAGTTTTTCATTATTCATGAGACACTGTATTCATTTGGGGTTTAATCCAACTTCTTTTTAACCTACTGGGCAATTAAATAAGACATTTCTGTAAGCTGCATTAAAAGTATTTATTATAAACACAGAAAGACAGGACAATCTCAAGTGTCACTACTATTCTTTTTTGTTCATAGCAAAATACCTTCAGCATTAAACTTCAGTTCACCTTACCTCATCATCTTTTGCTGCAAAGACCTTCAGAGCCTGGTTGCCAATGAAGTAATGACTCTGGATCTACAGATTTAAATGGTCAAGAGTTAGCCTGACCTAAAGAAAAGGTCACTAATGCAACTGGACCAATTAAATTACAAAACAACTAACATTACTCAAGTCAGAAGCCACCAAATTTAATTACACTGCATAGAGGTTGAAGCCCTGTATATGTCTCATATCTCCATTTATCACTCAATATGGGTATTTACTCATATTGGGTAGGATATTCTCATAGTTACTGATGGGCAGGAATGAAAGACAGTGCTACTTGCAGCTGTTACCAGTCTGAATTATACTTCAGCAATTCAAAAGTCAGTGTGGAAAACTACAGTAGTTAATACAAAACCTAAACCTAACTGACACCACATCTATGCTATTAAATTTTTCTTGCAAAGATAAATCAACAAGGAGCTGAAAAAAGTCCCATCCTTAATTGATAAAGCTACTTCAACAGCAACCTGGAGTATATACAGCTGAGCTGGCAAAGAAGCACTTCTGTTAGCAGAGTTTATGCTGTTCATTATCGTGGCTGAATCAAAAACAAATAAAAAATAGTTTCATCAAGGGGCATCACTGGAATAGTTGGAGCTACAGCAGCTCACACACACACACACACAGAGACAAACCCTGCAATCGTAGGATTGAGACCCAAAGTCTTCAAAGAAGTCACAAAGATCACACACTACTATAGACACTGGTTAAAATAAGCTCTCTTTGTTAAAAAAAACCTCTTCAAATTATAGTCTCAGAACTAACTTCATTATATCTTTGGTTTTTCTTTCATTCATTTCATCTTTTTATTTTATCTTCTTTATTTAGCAAATTACCATAAAGCTGTTGCAAGTCAGTGACAACCTGCACCAGAGCAGATCTGTTTACTGTACTACAGCACGATTCTTCAGATCAGATTATTCTACCTGCAATCCTTCTTCCCTGTTCTGTCTCTAAATGCTCAGGAAATCTTACGTTCAGTATAGTATAAATAACTAGATGTGTGTATCACTACACCTTTTTTTGTTTGCAAAAGTAATTGTCCCTTTGTAATATTTTCAGGTATTATTTTTTGATTTACACGGCATGGCTTATAAATTAAAAATCAAAGTTTAAGCGCCCTCTGATCTTCTTTCCTGAGGGATGTGAACAACTCAGGAAAATAATATAAGGTGGTTCTATTCCTTATTTAATTATGTATTTGGAGCTGTTCCAGTTTTTCTAGTCAATAATGAATTATCTTTCCACCAAAGTTTTTTAAGGAAACAATTTAATATAAAACATACATTTGAATAGTGTCAGTTTCATTATTCCAAACAACAAAATTTAGGAGGCAAAACTTAAGATAATGCATGGGTCTTGAAAATTCTGGCTGTAGTTAAAAACTTCCTGATATCATTATCTATACACTGTAATTTTAATCCTGCAAGCATGCCTGAATAATTTTATTCCACTGAGGGGATGTGCAGCTACTACTCAGCATAACTACTCACACTCCTGGCTACAGGACCAGAGCACACTTTAAGATGTAATTTCTTTTTGTTTTGAAATCCAAAGAAAAGAGAAGTACCTCATAAAAATTAATCAAAAGCAATCAATATTTAGTACACCAAAAATTTTTAAAAACAACTTGTTAATTCTTTTATGCATGTTTATGTGACTCGAAAAATATTCCTAAAATTAAGTGTAACCCTACAATTATTAACTATATATTTGAAGGTATTACCACACTATCTGACTAATGATGGGAAAATAAAAATTCATGTGAAATAACAGTTCGCTCACAGGAACACTATTTCCTCATCTGTTTTCCTCTTAGTTTCCATTTTCAAATAAAGTCAGACTAAGTCAAAACAGGAAAGAGGGCTGGGAGCTGTCAGAACAGAAGGTGTGGAAATGGCCTATGATTTCATTTCAGTTTTGACTGGTGAAGAGGACTGGGTGTGGATAACTCAAAGATGAGTAAAGTTTCAGTCACCCTGTGCAATATCCTGGAGAAAAAAAGATGGGGAGCAGCTTAACATTCACAGCAATTACTTGGCACTTCCATCTCTGCACTCTCTCCTCACGTGTCCTGCTTCAAGAACAGTTTTGTTAAGTCTTTGGCTAAGGCTTTGTTAATGCTTAAGTCTTGGATTTTCTGAAGGAAATCACCTTGTGCTGGATAACTTTTATGAAGGTACTTGCTTAGAGTAAGTTTCTTACTCTAAGGAGTAACTGTCAGGGACAACAAATAGCAAAGTCATTACTACAAGTAGAAATAAGTGCATTACAAACACCAAGCATCTCATGGAAATATGGAGAGTTTTTGAATGATGTTACCTTTGTCTAAGAAGCCTTCACTAAACTTATGTTTTGTCACAATAGAAAGAAGAAGCAAGTCATGGTTCACAAACTAATCCTTCACAAACTAATGAATGGAGTCAATTTTCAGGCTTGCTTTAACATTAAAGTAATGTTGAGGGAGAAGCATCTGTTAAGAAGACACCATACTCTTGGCTGGACAAAGTCCAGAAAGGCTGCTGCCTGAGTTGAACAGAAAACAGACCATCTTCTGTTGCAGGTCTGGCATCACTATTAAAGCTTGTGAGATGGAATGAGACCACAATACCTCTGTCTTCACTTTGCAGAGATCTGAGTTCAGTGGCCCTGGCTCCACTTGAGGGTCCAATGGCCACATTTATGAGCTTCTCTCCTTTGCAAGACCACACATTGTTTACATATACTAGAATCAGCAAATAAATCACCCCTGCATACCTGAGTGGAGATGCCCCATTCCCAATACTGAAACCCTATACAACACCATGGCTTTAGTGAATTCAAACCAAGATCAAGTGTCTTGAATAACCCAGGAAGTTGAATAGGAAGACATTTAGTATCGCACCTGAGAGGATCTAGTGAATCCCAAAACAGAGAAACACTTTTCTTCTGTTTTGTATTTCATTTGCTCTTCATCTTCCTTAGAAAAAGGAACTATATCACTCCCATACCGAAAACCTGGAGAACAAGAGAAGAGCATCTGGTAAGCATATGGGCCTACAATTTTAACACCAAAATTAGCTCTCTGAATATTTTAACAATGCAATCGTGCCCCACAGCTACGATCCACACATGCTCATCAAATTACTTTCCCTGTTAGCAAAAAAACCACACACCCATAGACACATTTTGTACTTCGCGAACAGCAGTTGTACATCATTTTATGTAACACAAGTACCCTCAGAGAGCAGGAAAGAAAATAAGGGAACATCTTGCCTAACAAAGTTATGCTCACAGAATAGATTTAAGCAAATCAGAATAGATTTCAGCAAACAGATTGCAACACTCTCTGCAAACATAATACAAGCAACCTCAAACATACCACAAATCATAGCACAAGAGATGACACCAGAAGAGATTCAGAGAATAAAATGTGCTAACAGTGGAAGCAAGGTACACAATGGGAAACCAAAACACTCTTGTATGCATAACTGGTCTTTCTATATATTTCTGTGTTTTACTTCCCATGCCATACATTACAGGTATATCTCCACAAAATAGGAAGCTGTAATTTCTCAGAGGTATCATCTGTTCCAACTGCTTACTTCCTATCTCACCCTCCAATATCCTCCCTGTAACATCATCACTTTATTATATTGCCACACTAAGGATGATATCCTCAGGTGTGAAGAAAGCAGAAGGAACAGAGATAAATCCCTGGATGAAAAACCTATAAGCAGACACATTTTCCTGCAAACTGAAAAGCAAACACACAGGCAGAATGAAAGAAATTTCAGTACTGGTGCTGCAAATACAAAATATTGCCTAATCATGACATTTCTCAGAAGATTTGCTTAAGTCCAGGATGCATCAGTAGCTCTTTTAGCATAAGAAATATCACACCACTGTCAAGGAAATCTTTTATCTCTTTTGTTCACATTGAGCTGCTCACCACTTCTTTTTACTAGTATCTCACAACTCTTACTAACTGAAGCAGTCAGAAGATTAGCTGAGAACAGTCACAAATCCTTCAAAATGCATTCTCTGTAAGAAGTGGATTTTTTTACACGTAGTTTCGAAGTTGTAAAACATAACTAGACCATCTTTTAACCATCATTTCTGCTTACAGAAAAGGTCCCATTGTCGTTGGGACTTTATCTGATACTGCTATGAAACACCTATGAATGCTGAAATCGAAACAGATTAAATAAAAAAATACAGCTTATTCTAATTTTCAATTTATGTTATTCAATTGACAGCACTCTCTGAATACTGTTATCTGAATAGTTCTGCTCTTTATAGTTAATATACTTGCCCTACTTGCGTGGGATTGAAACAGCAAAGGAAAGGAAAAAAGAGTAACAAAATATATCTATATAATCACAAAAAATAAAACAGATTTGCTTAACTCCATTTTTACAACTAAGTACACTATTTCCTGCTGTTTCTGGGGCCTGTAGTCTTCTAAGGAAATTAATCTGCTCAGAAAGAAGCTGCAGGTCATAAAAAGTATTCTGCATACCATTACTTCAGATTGATCCTGTTACAGTACAGCAAAGCTAGTACTCTTGAACACTAAACCTTCCTTTGAAGGCTTCATCTTTCCAGCTGCAGAATAACTAGAGCAGTTGCTCATCTACAAAAAAGCAGCACTATGAAAGCATTTATGTTATCAGTACAACTGAAGATCTAAAAATGGAATAGTGGTAGCAGAACTACTCACTACAGAACTGAGGTATGGCCCTCCACAGAGTACAGTTCAGGAAGCTGTAGTGCCTTCCAAATTCCATCTATTATCATTGTTTTTGTTGTTATTAGTCCTATTATGATCATTCCTACTGTCATTATTATTCCTACTACTGGAAAAGTAAGATTTTTTATAACATGCAAAGACAAAGAGTCTCATGTAACAGTCTCTGTGTTCCATCAGCCTACAGAGCTTACATTCTAAGATCACAGCTAGGCTTCAAGCTATAAAACTAAAAGGCCCTCAGGTGACCTAAGAGTCCAGCCATTATCTTCCTTTTGTCTCCAGGGTGCACATAAAGATGTCGTACCTTGAATAGTATCATCTTTCGGAACCTCTGTCTCATCATCATCATTCAAGCAGTAAACAGTTTCTTTTTGCAAATCCTCTTTTCTGAGGGTTTTAGCATCCACAATTGTCCAAAGTTTTTTCACCCTCTCTTCTGTGACCTTGATACCAGAATTCAAAGAAAAGGAACGTTTAACATTTCCGTGGGATTCAGAGTACTTACCAGAACACACAAAAAATCTTTAGCCTGAGTGCTGCATTGTTTTGCCAATAAAGAACTAATAAAGACAGTGTCAAATGACACATCTCTGGCTGCCACCACAGTGCTTTCAGCACTGCTTCATCTGTATGAGACCTAACACATGAACTGTAGCATATTGACAGCATACTTGTCCTGGTTATTCATCAAACCTGTAGGCTGAGCCGTTTGTGGAAGTCTTTGAGTCACAGCATACTGTGTAACTTGCTTGCTATGCAATTCACTACTTCCAAGTGTATAAATACTTTCGACAAAGCATTAAGAAATATGTTAAAGATACACTAAGACTCAATGTTCATTCAGCTTGTTTGGCCAAGTTTTCCATTAGGCTTACTACCCTACAGGATAAAAATACCTTATATTACTGCAACTTCCCCAAAAGGCAAAAAAGATCCCAGCTGCATTATGGGACTGGGAAGGGAAAGAAGGAATAAGTATTTACAATAAGTGAATGTTTCCCAACTACAGGAAAATAAAACTGCTTCCTTTTCTCTCTGCTTAAGTGAGATTGATGGTATAGTTAGTACATGAGAAGAAAAATGTAGAGCTGAGCAGAAAACAGTAAAGACAGAATATACTATGTCAGTATGACTGCTGTATGACCTCAGGCCAGTCACTCAGTTCATGTTGCTTATTCTCCCAAACTTACTTTATTTTGTGTGTAAACATCTTTGGGAGGGACTCTTTCTGTCTATTTGCACAGGTCTGGCACAATAGCCTAATAAAAAAATTATTAATAACTATAAATAGAACATTGATGTCTTTCAAGGCTAGTATACCCATCTCTCAGAATTCAGATATATTTCAGCTTCATAGTATCAGATTCAGTCTTGTGTTGAAATAACAAAATAATTAATCTCCATCTCACCAGATCCATCAATACTGCCATACTACACAGTAACCTATTAACTATTCTCTAACTAGAAACTTGCACATTTTCTGTCTTTAAATACACTTACTTTTTCCTAGCACTGATTAAAGGAACCATATAAACCCTAAGAAACAGACTGGCCCCAAGCTCTGCCAACAGTACAAACAAGCTGAAAAAACAGACCTTTTATTCCAAGTCTGAAATAACAACAGATGTGATTTGAAACAATGGCTGGTAAAACATTTACACCCACCATTTTACACACACATGTCCAAAATTCCTCTCATGCCTAGGGCTTAAGAAATATATATAAAGTCTCACATATCACTGATGCTGAATACAGATCTTCAATCACAGCATCCTAAATCAGGGTCATCAACTTCAATACCATTAAGTGCCAGAGTAGACAGCAATTACTCCTATTTCTGTACCTTATGAACTTTAGTTATCTAACAAGTGTAGGGTGAAGTTAAAGTTGATGTGGGAACCATGATATTAGATGTACTGGCTTCTAAGCAGATAAAAATCTCTACCCTAATTATTTGGATGTTGTTTTATCTTTTATTTTCTTCGCTTTAGGGAAAAAAAACCATGCAGCTGCACCTAACTTGCTGCCAAACGACACTAAAACATATGATTTTGTGCACTTACTGATTTGTAGCCCACAATCCTTATAGACAAATCAGGACCAATAGTGAGCTGGCAGCGCCAAGGGATAGGGTTTCTTTGTATTTTCTTAAACATTGAAAGACGTTCCAGGCTCTCTCTAAATGAAGGAATCAGGAAAACAGAAAAGAACTCTGGTGAACTGCAATAAAGTATTATTGACAATAGACTCTCCTTAAGGAAATGCAGGAGTCCAAACTGTTTCAGATTAGATTGCATCAAGCATTAGAAAATAAACTGTATCAATAATCTTATCATTAACCATTGTCAGAAAAGAGAGTGAAAAAAGGAGGTGGTACAGTAGATTATCCCCATCTTGAGCCTTTATGATGGTGTGACATTAAGGCTTAAAGGCACTGTGTTAGGTCTAGTGATAAAACTACACAACTGCTTCTTAAGCATTTTACATTCATCTGTGCTCACCCAATTAGGGCATGTAGTGAGCTGAACAACACAAATTAGAAAAGGCTCTCTAAGTGGTAAAATGCTTTCTACAGTGAAGCTGAAGAAATAAAGAATCCAGTCTCAATTAACAGGATTTTGTTTATGTAGAAATTAACTTTTGACACTTTTTTTAATACAGTACTAATGAACTCATTAATTTAAGGGCATTCTGTCAGAGTGAAAGAAGTTACTTCAACTATTTCTAGCCTAAACAGCAGATACACAAGTTCAAAAAAACACAAAAAAAGGAACTGTAATGAGTTTATACTAGAAAGTGTTAACTTAATTGCACAACTTTTAGCAATGGAGTCTAAAATTAAAAATTCACAGTAACTTATAATACATCATTGTGAATTCAAATAGGCTTGCCCCCCAGAACAGCTTTCAGCTAATACCAACTGTATTGGCTATTTGGCTGTAAAATTCCAACACAGAGAAAGCTCTCATTTTTTTCTTTTCATTGCATGATAAAGCAAAGATAAAACAATGCTGAACTCATCTTTTTCACATTGTGATAAAACCTGGAATCTACCACTCTCTTGATTAAAGCACTTGTCTGGCAGAAATCAAGATCAACTCCTAAAAATATCAGTAGAGAATTCAACTTGGCATTCTGCTTTTCAGGTTTCCTAGCATGAACAGGGTTGGTTTTTTTTTTTAAATTCTAAAAGCACAATAAAAGGCAAAAATGTACTGGGATTTTTATATGAGATAAACATTGGATTTCGGTCTTAATTTTTTTTTTCCTTAGGGAAAGGAAGGGAGGATTTTTTTTTCTAGCAATAAAGACATCAATACAGGATTTTTAAAAAGAACCTACTACTACATCATTAGGAGTATTGCAACACATACATTCAAGGATGAGTACGAAAATCAAATACATAAGTGCCAAATGCCTAAAAATGTAATTTAAGCTCAATTTATTATTTCTATTCTTTAATTTCTTATATTTATAGAAGAAAAATGTTGTCTGTTATCAAAGATGACCCAGGCAATAAAACCCTTGCAAACGTACATTTCCACTTGTGTTTTATAAACACAACCTTTCTCCTCCGCTCTGCAATTTCGTAAACACAACCTTTCTCCTCCCTTCCTCCAAAACTCAGAGGCAGCACAAGTACCTCCTGTCTAACAGGCAGAGTATCATAACTTAAAGCAACACAACAAAATCTCCTCACTCACTTTCCTGGCACGGCTAATTTATTTTTACAAGAGTTGAAATATTTTTACCAGCAGGAATAATGAATCTAGGAAAACGGAGAGTGTATCTGAGTTGGCCAATTACCACGACAGATTTGCAAAGCTGACTTCTTAAAGCTTGATAAGCAACTTAATTGCATCTAAAACCTCACATATTCTTAAACAACTTTTCCAACTAAAGCTTTAATCTACTAGCCAAATGCCTATTTATCCAGAGATTTTGGATTTCCCCTAAAGTATGGCACAAAGACAGCTTGTAGAGTAGCAAGAGTCTGTGATAAAAAAAGTATAAAGAGGCCAAGCCACATGGTAGGTTCATGCATATGGATTATCCTAAGGATAAACGGGCCAGGAAAGATTCTGCTTTTCTGTGCAGTCTTTTGAAGCAGTGACAAAGCCTGCTTTTTCCTAGAGACTCAGACTGCTCTGTTGACTAGTACAGACACAGTGACACGTGTCTCTTCACTAACACTCAAGGAGCAGCTTCCCTGGCTGCTGAGGTGCAAAGCTGACCAGCTGAGCTGGGGGAGGGAAGGAAATCCCACAAACAAATTGATGAATTACAGCATACAAACCTACAGGGACGACTCTCATCTTAAAATTACCTTTGATAACTACATTACAGCTATGGTCTGCTAAGCTTCCTGAAAACCACATTGTCTAAAGGATCACTTTTCATAACTGTAGAACAGAACTACTGAGACAGTAATATCAGACTATGATAAGGCACATAGATGCATTTTGCCTGTTTCCCAACTGAGACAACACCTATGCGGAAAAGTCTTGGATATATCATTCACAAGAAGTGAAAAAACATCTTTCAATTCTTGCATTAGGAATGCTGCTGGAAAAGTATATTGTCACAGTGGCACAGCAGACTGTGATTAAAGAGCAGGATTCAACAAACAACATTTACTCAAAGCACTCGTGGGAGTTTATCAAACTAGTGAGCTAAAAGAAGTCTGCGACCAAAGAACAAAGGCTACCATTAAATGCAGATGTTCAAGCTGCACTATGTCACAAATTCCACCTCTTTCTAAAACATGTTTTTGGAATGACATTTATAGAAATGTTCCCTCCAAAATCGTCCAACACTAAAGATGAAAAAAAATTGATTTTTTTTTCTTTAAATACATAGAAAATTCATTTTCCCCTGAAATCTCACCGAAGAAACCATATGAAAGGGACTGAGTGTACAGTAAGTCATGAAATTCACTGACTTCAATGAAACTGTGACACGACTGATTACTTAACTTCATCTTTTGGAGACGAAATCAGAAAGTAAATCTATAGTACAATAAAATAGGATTAGCCAAATTTACCTGAAAGTATAAATTTCTTCCAGCCCTCCTTCTTCATCCAAAGTATACATCAGTTTCCTCACCACATCAATACCTTGCTTCTGTTGTTCAGTTAAACCCTTTATTGGAGAAGAGTTTCTGTGCATATGAGCATGTACACCGGCACTTGTATCTCCACTTCCATCATCAACACCCACTGGAAATGGTAGACTAAGAACACAAGAAGAAGCAGTTAGTTTGACTTTCTTCCTTATTAAAATAACCAATCTAAACAAAACAAAAATGTTCTCGGGCTCAACGATTTCTATCTAGCTGCAGTCAGATGTATAAAGAGCCACAGGACTTGCAAAACAAATTAAGTAGTATTTCAAGTCTACTTGGCATTGGTAATGTCTTGACCAGAGTGATGCACCAGTTCTGGGTATCGTGCATCAATAAAGACATCCACATACAGGAACAGATTAGACAGTAAAGTCAATGCTGATTAGAAAGCAAGATCCATTAAAAAAGATTGAACAAAATAAAACCCGTGGAGAAGGGAATTAGAGGGCAAGACAGCCTTAAACATAAAAAGCTGTTTCAGGGAGGGAGGAAACAATCAGTTCTTTGTATTCTGCCTGCACTCCAATCACATCGTGGAGTCAGGTCAGATAGTCAAAAACCTGATAAAGGCATTTCAAACTATAATCTCTAAAACCAACTGCCTGAGGAGGGAGAAGAATCTCCATCACTGCAAATCTTTATCGGAAGATTAGACAAACACAGCTCAGCAATGACAGACATACACCTGACCCAGGCTGAAGCAGAGGATTGTCCTAGATGACTTGTTAAAGGCCATTCCATGCCGTGACTCTGTATCAGCTCCAAATGCCAGCAAGCAGGACGTTCTCTGCTGTGGAGCTATTAGGTATTTCTGGAACAAATGCTACTCTTTGAGATTTCAATAGCTTAGAACACTAGGTGAATTTCTGACTCAAGATGACACATTTTTGCTCCACTTCATGAATCGGAATTTAAAATTTAGCCAGAGGTTATAGATAAAATTATTTTGCTGCTCTTCAAAAGATAGGAGAGAGTTAACTAAGTATAACAAACACAGTAGAGAAAGACGTGTAAGATCGTCTACCCTGTGCCCCTGAAAACACCTGCGGATTTTTCAGGTCTTTCATCTGATCCAGTTTTGAATGAACCACATGATACCTCTTACCACATTTCCACAAAGTGAAATAACTTTAGCATCGTATTATGTTTTTCAAAAAGCAGCCTACAGATCTCTACCATACTTTCACCTCATTAGTCCTCACTAAACTTATCCATGAAGCAACACATAATAGAGTTAACATTATGCACACTGTCACATACAGGAAAATTAAAGATCAAGCTTCAGCAAAGTGTTTGGTACCTTTTTAGGAAGCAAATTCCACTGACAAAATAGAGAAACTGTATTTTTAAGCTGATATGGCAACATCAAAAAGCTTCAAACACCTGATAAGTGAAAGTTAGGCTACGTTTGCTACACAATCAGAAGTTGTAATACCCAACACTACACGTAATACCCAACACTACACAGTGCTCAGCATGTGCTTGGCACCTGGAAACAGGGAGGAAAACCAACTATCTGCTGCAAGTTACAACCTAGTCTATAAACAGGGCATAAGAGAGGGAAGCATGGGTTGTAACAAAAGGACAAGGTTTAGCAAATTATTTTTAAACAAGCATTTTAAATTTGTACATGTAAAAAATAATCCTTTGCTCGTGTGGCTGGGAGACAGGGTGCAAGTCTGCAGCCAATGCTGTAACAGCAACATTTCCTTTGTGCTTCATAGACAAGGGAGCAGCAGCTAAATACCTGGGCTTCAAAAGATGTACTCTGACTGGCAGAGGTACTCAGATTCATGGTGTTGGACCTCCACTGGCTCCAGTGCCAGCAACAGCTCAGATAAGCCAGGAGGGGCACGTTGGAAGCATAACTGCTTTTGCTGTGTAGACAGAACCTGACATTTTTGCATTCAGCCTCTCCTAAGCAAAAGCAAAACAAAGATTTTTTTTCGGAGGATCAGTCCATGATTTTCAGTCACATTTTCCTACCTAACTCCTCTTTTATCTTCCAGATGGGTTGGCAAATGGCTTAAATGAATTTATTATGAAATTCACAACATTGCTCCTTACAGAATGCTGGATCTAGGTAAAAGTACATGGTCAGCAGTAAAACTAGAGCTTTAACTTTCTCCTGTGGAAGTATTTATTGTAAACAGCAACACACAAAGTTTTGCTTTTAAATAAACTCCTCTGGAAGGCTCACAGCTTCCAGCTGCCATCACATGCAACAGCTAATACAGACCTTAACACCATTATTGATTCTTCAGATCAATGCCTATATCTACAGCATGACAATCAAGGGATTCCTGTTCTAACACTTAAGACGCTGTTTCCATTTTCCAAGCCCACCATTGTGAATATAACCCTTCTCTTCAGACCTGCTCTTCTACTGACACCAAAATCAAGCCATTAATATCTGCAACACTACCTCATTATTTCTTCCCAGTAACTTCCTTACCTAAAAGGATCTAGGCTGTTGCTGTGACAAAACCACTGTTTCTGAGGCTATTTTTGGCTTATTGTTTCCCAGTTCTCTGCTTATCTCTTTTGTCTCCCATTTTAGACGTTGGCTATAAGCTGTAAGCTTAAGTGGAGAAGAAGCCATCACCTTAACATTTATTTGCACATCACTTAACCAAGGGGTCTTGGTTCATAGTTGGAATTCATGGTATGTATAACTGACAGAAGTACTTACAATTATCATATTACTTACTGGTACACCTCTAAAGAAACCATACACCAGCAGATCATCAGCTATTTTAAGATAATTATTAAGAAAGAATAATTTCCCTTTAAAAATGGCATGGTATATAACAGCCATTTACATACTTACAAAAACTGAAGTGAAATTCCTGTTTTCTTCAAGTTAGCAATGATAATTCCCAGCTGATCCTCACTGACAGGACTACTAAGGTCTGTAAACAGTTCAATGTGTCTCTTCTCATATTTCTTTCCTCTTAAAATACAACAAAAATATTTACATATATTGAAAATATTATAAGGCCATTTTAAAACTATTTCCTTACAAAATAATAACAAAATTAATATATTTGTAATTACTTTTACCAAAGAAATACACTCATAAAACAAAAGAAAGCAAATAAACCCACTTGGTAGAAGTTGTTCTATCATAGGTTATATTATTTATCCTACGTATTTATATGATTCCCCCTACTCCCTCCTACCCTAAAATTGAGGACTCTAGCCTTGTGACTGTATAAATCACTAACTACATTCAGATGAATGGAATTTTGCCAATTTTCCCCAATGTGAATAAAATGCTAATAAAATATGTTAGGCTGTTTATGGATTACACTGGTTATTTCCTTTGCAGCTGTAAGTCTGTTCTTGTGAAAATGTATTTTAAATTACTGTTGCTGGTGGGGGTTCCATTTTAGTAATCAAATTCAGTAGATTCATTGGAGAAGATGGACTTTCAAGACTCCTTAATATACTAAGAAGTAGTAACAATATAGATCAGGAAGGTTCATCAATGACAGAACAAAATTCAGTTGAATTGGTACAGTTTTGATCTGGATAATCAAGCATAAAAGTGATTTTCTTGAATTTTTACCCTACATTATTTTCTCACATGAAGGCAAACTCCATTATCAAAGGGACTGGTGTACACAGGCAACAACAAAACCAGCTGCTCCATGGCTATTCAGGACTATAATGCCATAAACACACTAATTTTCATTCAGAACTCAGTTTTAACCATTAAATGGATACAGCTTTCCACACTGATTAGACCTTACTCATAAAAATACAAGTTGCATTACCAAGCCTAGTCTTCTGCACTCACAATTAGATCATATAACATTTTTAGAAACATGTTCAAGCTTGGTTTGAGAGGAAGTGCAGTTACCTTCCTTTCCTTGCACCATTAGTTCAGAGAGTGTTAGAAACACCCTGCCAGCCTAAATACATTCACTGAAAACTTTGTGACACCGATGTCAACATATTTTCTCAGCTTAAGCAGTGTTTTTTTCCTACTGAACCTTTGTTTCCTACAGCCTGCATATTTACAAACAGCCACTTCAAGGTCTTTAAATCTTTAGGCTGAACAAATTCACCTTTCTAGTTTTGTTTTCTTTTTTTTTTCCTAAAATGCGCCCTCACATTTAAATTTAGTAGCCCTTTTCTAAACATTTTAACATCCAGATTAACACTTTTTCAAAACAGATCACAAGGAATGTGACAGACAGTGAAGCCTTTGTGCCTTCTATAATGGCATTAATACTCTCATGGCTCTACTACAAAGTTGCCAGCTGCCTCAGAAAGCTCTCTGATTGTCTGGAGAAGTCAGATGTCTCACGAGGATTCTTCAGAGACAAACTTCTGTAGTGTGCTGTTTATCTTTAATGTTTATTTCAATTTTTTATTTTGGCTTTTTTTTAAGAAAGCACTTCCCATGTTTATACATACTAGAAATACAAGACTGACAAGAAATCAGAGCAGTGCAAAGTTAGAATTCTGTAAAAGGCTTTGGGTTACATACTCACATTGTCTCCCTCTGAAGCAAGTCCATACACACAATAATAGCATCCAAAACTAAGCAAAATTAAGAAAAATCTCAGAACATGAATCATGTAACAAAAAGTGGTTTTCTTATGAAACAATCTTACATTTTCATTCCCTCTCAGACTGACAAACATGCATTAGTTAAGAAACACTCTTTTGAGACAAATACTTTTCAAATAACTAATGCGCAAGAGGTTCCTATCTAACTTGTCTTTATTGTGATCTTGTCTCTGTCCCACTTACCCAATGGAACAGTAAGAAGACTGCTTCAGATCCCAGCCTCTTAACTGTCAATAAGAGGCTCAAGTCCAATGAAGGGACAATCTAACCTTTAGAATGTTACTCTGAATCCACCAACAAAATTTCAACATATTACATCATTTTCTGGTGCAAGTTTTTCTTCAAACCACCTGCATCTGACAATCTCTTAGTTTCTTCCTCATCAGAATTTCCATTGGGAATGTGTGAGCCAGCTGACTGGCTGCACACTTCTCTGAAACAGCTCTGACTGCCTGGATAGAGCTCACAGCAATCATTTTATGGCCAGAGAAAGACAACACGGAAAATTGAACTGTATGTAAATGAAACACATGAAGAAACACTGTATAGATCACCCTTCAAAACTCTTCACCTTATATGTAACTAAGAGCAGAACACATTCAAACACGAATGGCATTCAAACCAGGAAGTGATATTTGGCAATGTTAGAAATACTTTATAAATAAATCAATCTGATAAACCTCTATTCTGCTTTCTCTGGGGTAGAACTAGTTTTCTTCACAGTCACTGGCATGGGGCTGTGTCTTGAATTTGTGCTGGAAATGGAGATGATAATACAGGGATGTTGTAGTTGTTGGTGAGCAGTGCTTGCACAGAGCCAAGGCCTTTTCTGGTTCTTGTACCACCCTGCCAGTGAGGAGGGACACAAGGAGCTGGGAGGAGACTCAGCAGGGACAGCTGACCCCAACTGACCGATGGAACGTTCCACACCACCCAGCATCACACTCAACATGTAAAGCTGGGAGAAAGAAGGAGGAAGGGGGGATATTCAGAGTTCTGGTGTTTGTCTCCCCAGGTAATTGTTAAGTCTGATGGAGCCCTGCTTTCCTGGAGATGGCTGAACACCTGCCTGCCCACGGGAAGCAGTGAATAATTCCTTGTTTTGCTTTGCTTGCGTGCACAGCTTTTAACTTCCCTATTAACCTGTCTTGATCTCAAGCCACGAGTTTTCTCCCTTTTACCCTTTTGGGTCTCTCCACATCCAGCTGGTGGGGGAATGAGCAAGTAGGTGTGAGGCTGAGTTGCCAGCTGGGCTGAAATCACGACAGTCTGGTTTCTGGTACTTCTGCTGACTTATTTAATAAACAATATTTTTATTTTATTAAAAAGCATAAACCAAGTTCCATAATGCTATTTTTAAAAATACATGCCTTACTTGAGGCCTAAAATTATATTATTGTCTTTGTTCTCTTTAATTAAGAGAACACTTCATAAAAGCAATGATTCCTTAAGACCAAGGCTCCATCTGTTAGCCTAAAAGAAAGTTAAAAAGTGGCTAAATTAGCTTTTGGACAAACTTACAACCACAAATTAGCTCAACTCTAATAGTAGTTAAAACTTGGGAGGCTGAGCTCAATTTCACAACACTGACTTCCTGTCTCCTACGTAGCTGAATCAGTTCAAGAAGTGCTCTGCAGCAAAAGGATACAGTCTGCTTGTTCAGAGCCTGCTTTAATCACATCTTGAATGTCTTCCAGCAGATCAAAATCTGGCAGCTTTAGTGACCTATGTACAGTAATGTGTTGGTATTGATCCTCACTGGCAAGGCCATTTCTAGTACCATTAGTGCCAAACAAAACTACAGCGACTTCATCTTTACTCTCAGCAAAAACCTGCAGATACAGAGAACACAAAACAGGTATAAAAACACAGGCAGATTCATACACGAGTATGTTAGGCAGATTACAGCAAGCTGAACTCATTTTGAAACATCAATTACAATGGATTTACTGTTTTTTACTTCTTTAATGCTATCCTCTCAAACTGTAATCTTACAGTGCGTTCACAAAGTTAGATATAATTAAACTAACAAATTGACAAGAGGCTATCTGGGATAAAACAAACAAAATTGGCTGATTCAGTCCTCAAAATGAGTCTTCTGTGTGATAATTATTAAGCGTTGAAATACATTAGAGAAAGAGTACTTCTTTTCCCTAAAAGTTTCTACTGCCCTGAAGAAAAAGGGTGACCAACCCAACTATCATATCTCATGCACAAAAAATACAGCTGAAACAAAGAGCACTGTCACTCCTGCATAAACAGAGACTAATTCTCACTCATTCCTCATTTATTTCAATTATTAGTAAATGAGTAAATATTTCACAGATGTTATTGTTTCCTCTCCCTTTTTAGCACCTATGAAGTCACACACACCTGTCGCTGCACAAACTTTGTCATAATCTTCTTGGCTTGGTCAAGTGAAGACTCTTCACCAGGAGAATAAGTGCTCATTGTAGAGCCCACATCCAGGCACAGCACTACTGCCACCTGGAAAGAATAAGTAAGAATAAAAAATGAAATACAAGTATAATTACTTAAAAGGTTAAAAGGGTACGTGCAAAACCTAAAAATCAAACTACATTACAACTGTTTTCTTTTCCAGTACTGTTAATAAGAGACTGGTGGGAGATAGAACTGGTATAACTGCACTGAAAAGAAAATAATTTAATCCTGTACCACGCTGCAGACATTTCAGCAGAAAATACAAAAAAATTCTATGTTACACAATAATCTGTGAAGGGCATGCAATTTCTATACAACCCCATGAATATATTAGGGATCTAAGGGCTTTTCTGCACTAGGAAATTAAACAGATGTTTTAGTTGACAGTTGCAAGGATGAATTCCAGTTTCAATTTAGGGGCTTAAATCCCTCAAGTTAGTCTACGTTTTTGCATTTCTGATCACCTCTTTAACTGATCTATACAAAACACTGCCCAAGTCTGCCCATAAATTGATTTATACACTAGAATTCAATAAAATTGTTTCTTGCAATTTCTTTCAGACTCCCCTTGATTAATCATCCAGATGAATGTAGTTGCAAGAGGAATTCAGCAAAATGATGCCCTGCATGTCCAAGGCCAGCTCAAATTTATTCTCATGGATTAAACCGAAGTTCCCTAAATATACATCAAAACCTTGCTTGATGGGCTGCCAGTAGATTAAATTACACTGCCTGAAAAAATTATTGTTGCCAGAACACAGGAAAGTTGGGTATTACCTAGGCTGGAGCCAGCTGACTTGCTTTAAAATAAAAAATATATCCAATTCCAGAAGAAATGAAGCTGCCAAAAAGATGTGGGCAATAAATCATAAGTCAGTCAAGTGACACAAGATGCAGGGTCTGCTTTTGCAAAGCAAAATGGATGAACAGAGAGCAAAGGTGTTGGTCTAAGCTCTGCATATGGCCTTGCAAACAACTCCAAGTACCTTTTCAAAGACTGACTGAAAGAACCTGATCCTTTTTGTCACCCAAATACATGAGTCTTAAAACGAAGTTAAGAAAAACCTGCCCAAGTTAGCAGTCTAATGCTCTGCATTAGCAGCTCTCAAGCTATTTTCTTACCCTCGTTCTTTTCCCAGAATATATTGTGCACCTCCTCTATAATTTTAACTAGCACTGGTTTAATTCCCTGCATCCTCCAAGGAGAGGAAGAGAGAAAGAAAGAAAGAAGGCTGAGCAGCAGAGCTCCACAAGTTGTCCAGCAGGTTATACTCAGTCTCAGCACTCCATTCCTCACTCTGCCTTCACCAGTAGCTTGCCTGGGAGCTGGGAATGAATGCCTGAGTCAGCTAGGACTGCAGAAGCTTAGAGTAGAACAGAGGCAGTTACTGAGGCTCCACTGTGTTCTCACAAGAGCCCTGTCAGTGCCCACCTCCAGCCTGAGGAATTACTCTACCAGCATCAGCACCTGCAGACCGTCCTTAGCTTGGTGCTGTCCTGCCTCAAAACACACAATGGCTGGCAGCCAAATCCATCCTGTTGTCCAAAAGAGGTAAAATTCTCTTCACAGCTGGCAGAGTAACAGGAGAGAAGCCAAAGAAGTGCAGGAGCAAAGAGCTGCTGTTTTGCTTACAAAACACACTATCAAGTGTCAAGTCCCAACATGCTCTTCTGGAAGGCAGCAAACCCAAGCTCGGAGCCCGTTCAGGTATGTGGAATCCTCCTTCAGGAAGAGGGCAGGTTCCTCTTTTGGTAACCCTCCTTTGTGTGTCTCTTCATCTGTTACTGACCTCTGGGCACCTCACCTGAGCAGCCAGTGCTGCTGCTGTCAGGTGCAGGGTGCCAAGCGACATTTTCCCGACCCTGAGCTAAACCAACCTGCTCTGCTCAAGCACTGATAAGGGTGATAGGGAACAGGCCTGCCTTTATCTCTGCCCTCTCGGTGCTGAAGTAGCTATAATAGAGCAAAGAGAGAGATGGCTACAGCAGCACAGATAAAGCTGCGTTTAACAGACACTAAACTGCCCTCTATCACAAGAGACCTTAACACAGCTTTCACCAACAAGATTCCTTAAACGCACCACACATACAAACTGTATCTTTAACAGAGCAAAACCAGTTCTACCATTATTTTAGCAAGAGCAATGGCAATTACTGCTGCGGGAGCTGCACTGTGCTCTAAAGCAGGAACACTGATTCCCTTTGGGCTAGGCAGCTTTGTACCGGCAGCGGCTCGCCGGCCAGCACGGGGAGGAGTTACCCGGTGTCGGGGATGGATGCATGTGGGTGCCCGGAGGCGGCGGGACCCCCGGGCCCCCCAAGGACCCTCACCTTGCCGCCGGGCGCCATCGCGCTCGTGCCGGAACGCGGTGCGCCGCCCTCAGCGCTCCGGCCGGCACCGCGCCCCTCCCGCCTCGCGTCCCCCCGGGAACTCGGCGACGGCGCCTCGCGTTCCGCGGCGGAGGCAGCGCCGCCTAGCGGCGGGCGGGGCTCGGGCGGGGCCGCTCCCGGCGCGGGCGCTGAGGCGGCCCCCGGCGCGATGGGTCCGGGGCTGCTTCGGAACGGGCTGCGGTGGGAGGCTGGGCTGGGTACGGCCGGGCTCTGGAAGAGCGAAGGGAGATGTCGGGTGGCCCCCGCATCTTTCTCCGCAGGTCTCCCCCCAACCCTCCTTCAAAGTGCCACATCTCGCAGGCGTGGCTGTCGTTTTGGCCGTAGTGCGAGCAGAGCGTAGCCATGGACAAGCCCGGGGTCGGTGGACTGGGGTCCCTGAGGAGAGGCGGTGGCAGGACAAGTGCCAGAGGCTCTGCTGCCCTGTCCTGTCCTAGAGCACCTCCTGGTTTCCCCATCCCTCACCCGTCGCATGTGACCCCGGCCATCAGCCCAGCCCCACACAACCGCGCACTTATCCCCCACCAGCGGGATTGCAGAGACAATCGTAAGGGTAAAAGCTGGAAAACCCGTGGGTTGAGATAAACACAGTTTAATAGAAAAGCGAGGGCCATGCACACGAGCAAAGTAAACTGAGGCATTAATTCACTTCTTCCCCATGGCAGGCAGGTGTTCAGCCCTCTCCAGGACAGCAGGGCCCCATCACGTGTAATGGTCACTTGGAAAGACAAACTGCATCACTCCAAATATCCCGCCTTCCTCCTTCTCTCCACTTTATATACTATGATGTTATATGGTCTGGAATATCCTTTTGGTCAGCTAGGGTCACCTGTCCCAGCTGTGTCAGCCCCAACTCTCTTGCCAACGTGGCCATACGAAAAACAGAAAAGGCCTTGGCTCTGCAAGCCCTGCTCAGCAATGACAAAAATACCTCAATATTATCAACCGTGTGTTCAGCACAAACCCAAAACACAGCCCCATACCAACTGTTGTGACAAAAATTAACTCTATCCCAGCCAAACCCAGCACATCACCCCAGAGGGCCTGTCCCTAGGGCTCTCCCTTTCCTGGCACCCCAGAGTCCCACAGGACACAGCCTGCTGGGGAGCAGCCATTCCCCTTCCCCACTAGGGCAGGGATTTGGGCTGTCTGAAGCATCTCATAAGTTGCATTCTGCCCATGAATCACCAGTGGATCAGGATTGTTTCATTAAACACTGGCACAACGCTAGCTTTCTCCCACCATTAACAACAGAGAATTTCTGAACCAGACTACATCCAGGCTGTTTGATCAAACTGGAACCCGCTGATTTTAAAAAGTCCAAGTAAAATAGATGCTATATCAATCTTAGTGCCCATTGGATATTAAATCACGAGAGATTTATGAAAATGGTAGGTATTTGATCACATGTACTGAGTACTTCTTGTTCTGCATTACCTTCCCTGTATCCTTTGAGGATATCATTACCAGCGTTCTTTCACTTCTAGGTATATCTCAAAACCCACATATTATCTATAATTATTCTCGAAACAGAGCTCGAAGTGGTGATACTAGTATAGCTACAAAAGAGTAAATCTCACACGAACACTTCAAAAATCTTGTACCAGAAGACGACCCTACAAATGCAAGTGTTTCCTTTTTATACTGAGTGATGTCTAAAGACAAAAATCCCCTTTCCCTCCTTACTTCATTGCCACGCTTTGGGAATACTGGTAATTGAGGGATTCTCTCTTCAAAGCACTTTGCATATCAAAGCAACAGAGCAGCTTGGCAATGTGACAAACATTTTAGGGGAAACCGGTAGACAAAAAACCCCAGTCAGCTACTGCCAGAGAAAATCTTGCATTGTCTTCCTGAATGTCTCTAAGGAGATTTCAGATTAATCAGACAAGGAAATCAGGCTGCTTACTATCATTATTATTCCTGATGTTGTCTTAGTCCAAAAACCCCACCTTGGGCTCACGACCAGGCAAAACCCACTCCAGCTGATTTCCAACATAGCTTAAATTCTAGGCACAAGACAAGAGATGTGCACATACACGAAGGAAGAACTGAGAAACAAGAACTCATCAATTTCATCAGGAATAGCTTTTCACACACCAGCAGAAAAGCATTTTGCAAGGCATCATGATCAATGAACATTTTATTTTTATGCTGGGGTTGGAAAGTAAAACCCCAGCCCTGACTGCTGGAACAGAATATTGACATAAACCCTTTCTCCCTGAATCCTAGATTTGACATGAAAGCTGAATCCCAGGCTTTGGTCCAAGCTCTTGCAGCTAGAGCTGTAATTGCAAACATTACTCAGGGAAACCCAATTTGGGCCAGAACTGGAACCTCTGATTACAGAAGGTTTGTATGCCCAGCCCAGACACCACCACCCTATTTCCTTACAAAGTCTGAGTAAAACTAGAGACATCTATAAGCATGAAACTCCATCTGTGATATTCCTATCCTTTAGCTCTCAGTCTGACATAAATGGGGGCTTTTAGTTCTCTGGCAAAATACACAAACAATAAACCCAAACATTTCCACTTTCCACCTTCATGCTGCCAGATTTCCTTAGAGCTGTTTCCACCATTCAAAGGAAAACTGGCTAATCATTCCTGAAACAAACCTTAATCCACATTTCCTTTTTCCTTTGCATGTCTGAACAGAGCTCCCTTATAGGCAATCATCAGATCTGACTAATCAGCTCCATCTGGGGGCACTGGGGCATTGTTAGCCTGAATGAAGATTTGAGGATCTTTGCTTGTAAAAGCTTGCAAAAAAATGTCTGTGATTAATTGTCCATTTCTATTTTATAGAGTGTCAGTCTCTGGGTATAAATAATAAATGTGTGATAGAGGACTCAGGATCCAGGGTGATCAGCTGTAATCTCATTCACACCAAAGCGAGTCCCAGTTCAGTGTCAGTGAGGTTCTCACTCATTACTCTGCTCATTCCTTTTTTGGTTAATTCCCCCCCAAAACCACGCCTGGATTAAATAGGCATGCTCTTGGGAAGTAGCAATGAATGGTCTGCCTTGTGCTTAACTTCACTCAATGCCTTTACAAGGCAGCAAGGAAAATGGCTTGCCTGTTTTTTTACAGGAAGGAATGTATTACCCAGAGAGTTACAGCTGAGACCCAGCTGCTTATGGCATCTCTGAGCAAATGCAAATGACTTCAATGTAAAAGCAGCAAGATGACTTGGCCTTTCTTCCTCTTCACCCACAGGGTAAAACTTTGGATAAATGCCTGGTGGAAAGATGGATACCATAGCCATCTGGGATCTAGCCCAAGAGTTTTATTGAAATGGATACATGAAGCAGAACTTTCTACAGAAAAATAGAATTAACTTTGCAATCATTACCTATTCTTTGCCTGGGTTGATACATAAAAGTGGGCACTAACTGCGAACTCAGGAATTATGAACTGAATTTTCTACAGATAAACAAAGCAGGGCAAACATGCTGTGACACCAATCAGCTTTGTATTTCCACCAGCACAAGCTTGGCAGCAAGCTGGAAGACAAAGTAGATCGGAAATTGGCACCCAAAACACAGCAGAGCTTGGAAGCACATCTGTTAGCATCCTCCTACATTGGGCTTTGTGAGGTCCACAGTTGTCTTCTCCCAAGGGGTCTTTCCAAACACCTGCTTGAAAGCACATGCCAAAACTGTGGTGCAGACTAACACTAGTATTTATTATGTCTGTTTAGTGATTTCTGATGGCCGTTCCCAAGGGATGCAAACCTCACTCACAGTCTTTGCTTAGCTGTTTCTGTGGAATACACCTTCAGGAAAAACATCTCAAAGATCCACTCTCTAAAGCAAAACTGGTCTTCGGCTTTGAGGTTCAGCTGTAAGTCCACAGGGCTCATTCACTGTCTGTGACTCAAACACTTGGCACGTTACAAAACCGTGCCTTTAATAAACTGAAGAATAACTTTTAAAAAATCCTTTGGGGGATTTAACGGTTTTCATGTGTTGGTCTATCTGCTCTGCCCATTTTCAGTTTAGTTCATTCAATGCAAAGAAATGAACCTCTTAGGAAACAAAGAAATTACTGTAGTAGGAAAATGAGAAAGCAAAATCAGAAGGATTATACCACACCACCCAACCTTGCCTGAAAACACAAAAGAAAACCATAGGAAGGAGAGGTAATGAGTAAGGAGAGTATATTAACTTGGGGTGTTATATACTCTGCCAGGCACATGCCAGCTCAGGGGCTCCTGAATAGTGGCAAATAGGCAGATCACAGTTGATAAACTACTTCAAAGCAGAACACCCAGAGCTCTTAATCCCACACCACTGCAGAGGAGAAATGGCTCCTCAAATCCTTCTGCATGGAGCTGAGAGACAGAGGCTCCATGTTTGCAGTTCCTCTTCTACAAGAGTGTCACTGTTGCTTTTCCTCCTTACTGTCCCCCACCCCAGCTGCTGAATTTACAGCTTCCTCTTTCCCTTCTCCAGATTATGCAGTGATTACACATTTCTCAGGCAGAAAAAACTCCCCTTCCACTGGCTATCATACACCAGCAGAGGCCTTATCAAGTGCCACAGAAAGGGAAAGCGTGAAATCACAGGACAACTGTGTTTACAGCCCCTTTCCCCCATGTGTTTTTTACCTTTTCCACACAATCAAGGAGTCACATTTGAGAATCACACTCTTCTGTAGCCTGCAGGTACTGTCCAGAAGAATTGTTGCCCATCCAGTAGTTCTTCCACCTGCTGCTTCTTATTCCCAATGAACTGAATGGCACATTTGTCTAACAAGTTGAATCCTGGTTTCTTTCCTCCTTCAATCCGTTTATGAAATTGCAATGATAATTTTTTTTTTTTAGCTTTAATCTTCTCAGCCATGGTGCTTGCCATCCCCCTCATTTTGGTGACATTTCCAGATTTCATAAGCACCATCTTGTCTTCAGCCAGGTCATGAAAGGACAGTGCTCAGCCCGAGGTGGCCAGTCCTGGGAATAACCACGAGACACAGCTCTAGATATATCAATCTACCTGCTTTTGCAGCTATTTTGTTATACACCAAATGCACAACACTTCCCAGCCTGCACAGGAGAATGTCATTTAAAACAGCATCAAAGCCTTACTAAAGAAAAAAAGAAAATAAAGAAGGTGGGAGGATGATTTAACAACATTTGTCCTTAAACCCCCACCCTGGTTTTCCTTTCACTTATTATCTTCTGAGCTCCTATTAAAGGTTTAATTATTTGCTATACTATTTTCCACTCTCTGGAACACAAAGAGTCTATAACTCCCTGACATCTTTGCCCTCTCTCATCCCTTTTCTAAGCAGGTGCTATATTTGTAATCTCACACATGATTTTCAAGGGAAATCATTAAAGCTTGCTTTGTCCGGTTTAATATTTGCCTTGGATGGAATTCACCTGGCTCAGCTGATTTAAAAACATCTCCACTGTTTAAGCACGCTCTGACATTTCCTGTTTTATCTCTAATCACTTCTTGCTGCTGATGTTAATTGTGTTGCTGCCTGATTGCAGATGACCTTTGTAAATGGATAGTCTTCCACAGCTGTCAATTATTTAATTAGCTCAAAAGGCAGAAGCATATGCTGTGGGTCCAAAGGTTTCATCCCAGCTGAATCTCATGTAACTATCAGGAGGAGTCTATATGTAATTTCAATTTCATTTTCTTCATTGATTTAATATGTTTTACTGTAAGAAGTAAAGAGAATATTAAAGTTACAAAAGTCCAGCTCCAAAATAACAGGAATTTCTGACATTAGCATTTCTTTTGCAACCTGAACCAAGTATTTCTCTATGCTGTGATACAGGTTCAACTACAGGACCAGGTACTTTTTGTCCTGCAATGTCATAGTCTGTTTCAATACATATTGGGATAAAGTTAGGGCTGTGTACTAAAGGAGTCATGAGACTCTTGCCTCATTTGTTACAAAAATTGGGAGACAGAGAATGAAAGAGGAAATTCGTATGATTAAATGGCATTTTAAGAATTAAACTCTTTTTTTGTTCAGGAGGTTGCTTGTAATCTGATTTACATATCACTTGAACCAAGTCTCTCACCAGTAAGCACTGGTTGTGTGAATCACATTTTCTTAGTGCTCAGTTTGAGATAAGTCAGATCTGTGTAAGTGTTGAGCACTCACAGGTGTCTGTGAATGGAGCTTCACTTTCAAAACAGAAAATGCCTCATTATGCTAAACGTTCAAAAAAAAAAATCAGCTGCAAGGCATCTCAGAGGGGCACTGAGCTTTCTTAGACTTTTGTATCTTCTAAAATATTGTGCCTTTGTTGCCACAGATTCGTTTATCAGCATTTATGTCACATGCTATTGGAAAAAAAACCCCAAAGGTATTTTTAAGAAGAACTTACGTGTTACAGTGGCATGTATTTTTGAGAGATTGCTTTGCACAATCTGTGCAAATGGGGTTTGACCACAATTTCAAATATAAGGACAAACCAAAATGCTGTATTTGCTTCTCATTAAACATTCTCCCATGGCCCACTATATAAGCCTGGCAAGCCAGAGAAAGAGTAGCATGAACTCTTGTGGATGAAGATTGTTCCAGATTGCATACCTACAAGGAACAGGGAGGGAGGGAAGGATTAATTTTATATCCATATATTAAAAATTAGCATGACATAACTTCTTAGCATTTCCATTGCAATTTCATGGTGTGTAGACCTCTCTGGATGCATTTCTAAAGCAGAAAAGAAAAATACTGCAGTGGCCTTTTATCCCCGTTTTTCAGTTCAGCCACTGGAGGGCGACGTGATCCCAGTCACCGGGCAGAGGCAGCTCTGCAGCCCGCAGGAGTAGGGAGCGTCACCCAGCAGGCACTGCCGAACTGCAGGGGAATTTCTGCACATGGGTCTGGCAGAAATTAGGCAATAACAGCAGCAAAAAACATATGCTCTTACATTTTACTTTTTGGGGAGGTAGATTTGAAATTTTTTTCCTGCATCTAAAATCTGTGTTTCTGTTTAGGATTGCTTCACGAGTTCTAAATCCGGGGATTAGCCAAAGGATTTCTGCAGGCAGTGATGCAAGGGCCGCTCAGCCTGGTATCACGAGAGGTGAAATATTTCCCACTGCCAAGTAACTGAAAAGCCCCAGACAGGTTTCTGCACAGGAAACAACTTTGGCAGAGTTTTCTGGGTTAGTTTTTAAATCTGTTACAACAAATTATTTGTTTCTTACATTTTATAGGACTATCTGCCGTGTAAGGTCTGATTTTCTTTCAAACAAATAGAAATAGTTGGGCTTAACTGAACTCCAGAGCACCTGGGTTCCTGGAGAAGACCAGAGAGATCATGTCAGCTATATTTGCTTTGGGGAAAGCAACAGCCCAGCAAAAGAGCATCAAATAGTGTTTGGAAAAAAAGTTAAAGCCAGTGTTTTAAGAAGAGGTAGTAAGTACCAAATGGTTGCTGCTGTTTCAGATGGGGTTACTGTAGAAGGAGAATCTCATCCATCTTGTTCTCCACGTGCCCTTTATCACGCTGCTGCCTGTGCAGTGTCTTTGTTGGCAGCCATTAGCAATCCAGCTGTGTTTGCAGGGGTCTGGAAAGCGCTTTCATGCAGCGGGTTGTTCAGGACAAGCTAGCTGGGATAACTCACTGTGGGAAGGATTTGCTTTGCAGATGCACAAGGATAAGCCTTTAGTATCCTCCCCTTTAGTTTCATCCTGCCCCCACCAGCATTGTGCACGTTTGCATGCACACACACTGGCTAATAATCTAATTTAATCCTCACAGTACAGGATTTTGTTCTTTATCCATCCAACTGTGGGAACGGATGAGGAGTCTTCAGCTGCCAAACAGGGCTTTTTCTGAGCTGAGAGGATCCCATTTTAAATTTTTATCTGTTTGTCTGCACCTGGAAGCAGATTGAAATCAGACTGAAAGGATGAAATTTCAGATCTTTCGAAAAATACTGGCTTTAATTGCACTTTCAAAACGGAGCATTGCAGCATGGAGGATGGAACGTCATGTTTTAAATCTTTTAATTCTTGTGAGTTTCCAGTTTGTACAGCTTTGGGAGACAAAGCACAAATGTGAAGGAGGGAGCTCATATTTGAGAGGAAAGAAGGGATTAGGTTTGGTTTCTATTTGTTTAAATTGATGCTAACCCATTACACTAGCAGATACGTGACAGTGTCAGATGTAGAGGCAGGGGAAGAATAATTTCAAGTTTTCCCTGTCAGTTATTTTATGCAGAAATTCCTTGGAAGGGAGTCATCAAGATGACAATGATTTCTGCAGTTTTTCTGTACTAGACATTCAAGAGAGACATTAAAATTTTTATAACTTTCTATTGAAATAAATGGCAAATTTAGCCATCAAAAGAGACTTGGTTTTAGGGTGGAATTGGAGCCTCAGAGCAATTCTGCTGTAATCATGGGGCTGGCTGAAGTGACCACGATGACATGAAACTTTTGCCTTGGAGCCTGTTTCGTTATTAGAGCCCATCACTCCAGCGGTGTTTAATGGCATTAGAGAGGAGCCAGTGCTATAATCACTGTGAGTCACTGAAGGCAGCTCTACCAACACGTATTTGGGGAGAACTGAGATGTCATTTAGCAATGACACTATGTGTGCCCTGGGATGATACTGCTCATTATATTAAATATTTAACTTTTTTTCTTTACTACAGGCAGATACTAGGAATTATTTCTGCTCCTTTCGTAAGTCACAGAGGAGCTCATTTGAATAAATTAATGAAGGTTAAAATTGCTTGTGTTTATTAATTCTGCATGCCATTTTTACATGGTTAAAGGGTTAAGGAAAATCTCCATTATGTTGGAAGGATATTCTAGTAATTGCCTGTAATTAGAAGGGCATCTCACTACAAATACATTTAAGTACATCATTAGAAACTGACACTTCCATACTTCAGGACAAGTAATGTATTTTAGCAAGAAAGACTGAATAAAAGGCATGCTTTCCTTAGGCTGACTACCCCAGGAGCTGTTGGATTCATGCCCAGCACTGACACTGTAAAAGCCATTCAGTTTATATATGATATTTGGGGAGTCTGGATCACAACTGCAGGTTATTCAGATAATCAGGCTAGATTAATTAAGCTATATTTGTGTTATATCCTAATGAGCTGGTTTTCTGCTATTTTGTAGTAGAAATAATTGATTCTCTTACCTTATCACTGTAGGAGCAGAAAGAATTTGGCATATATATGAAGATAGTCAAAGGCACCTTCAAATATATCGGTCTTAATGCACATTATTGATGGGGGAACTTGTAATAAACCAAGCTCTGGGGGAACATGTTGCCTGGGAAGTGGGGGATTTATCCTATTTGCAGGCAGAACATACCATCAAAATCAGTAGTTATTCTGTTTTTATCTTGTGAAGCTAAGTTTCCACCTGGAAGAAACAGCTGGGAAGAGGAGACCTAAGACAAGGAGATCATGTTTAAGATGTGTATCTTGAGGGGCTCCAGGTCAAATTCATCCATGGCATTTCTAATTTCAATGGATACAAACCACAACGGATTTTAGCTGCTGTACTCTGGGAGTAAGGTTTTATGTTTTAGCACACTGAAAGCAAGGGCATTTTTTTAACACAGGGAGAAATGAATTGTTGGCCTGACTCAGGCATTCTCTGTATTTTAATGCATTCTGACAGACTTCAGCTACCGTGTAATGACATGAAATTAGGAGAACTGAAAGTTAATCCAACTGGGTGACCAAGGGGGATACGTGAGAGACCCTCGAGCCTTGTTTCTCTGGACTGCTTGTTTGCATGCAATCACACTTCACCTGTTATGTGAAAGGATGCTTAGGGGACTTTTTGAACCCCCTGGTAATTTACCTGGACCTAAGACACAACCACAAGCCCTCCCTCATCACTAAGTGGCTGCCTGTTGGAAGAGAAATCACGCTTTAGTAGTTAAGACAAGCAAACACAATGTCCCTTCTAATTCACCAAATTAATTGAAAAGTTGTGTTTCCAAGTGGATTAGCCTCCTGAATTTGAGTCAACCTCTCTCTCCTTTTTTTTTTTTNCCTCTTCCATTCAGGGAATAAATGTGCATGGTCTAACCTAGGAATGAAAACACATTAATACAACTGCCTCACATTACCAAGTTTTTGGAAAGAAGCAGGAAGGGCACTGACCCCCCAGATAATTCACTGCCTGGGACAAAAAGGGGTTGCATAAATTTTGAGCAAAATTGTGTCCATCACAGTGCAGAACTATGGGCTGTGCATCCTTAGTTTCTCTCTGTAATGCTACTGTAATTGCATGCTTCAGTGTGGAAGAGCACGTTGGAATGGCTTTTCTTAACTAGTGGTTGCAGCTTCTAAAAGGTACCCATCGGGTACCCATCCTAGTAACAAGGATCCATGGTGCAACGTCTGCTGATAATCTTAGCAAGGAATTGCAGGATCCTGGCCTTAGGATTCAAAGCACTGGCCAGAGAGATTAGAAGGGTGAATTCGAGGGACTTATTATGGATAAAAGCACATTCGTGCTGTGATTGTTTCAGTCCTCAAAGAAACTGAATGGGGTGGGTAAGTCAGCAGGCAGAATTAGCACCTTCTGTCCCCCTGGTGAGATACATGGTGCAGTCACACAGGTGTGTTTTGCCTGGTGCAAAGGTCTTCAAGAGGAGTCTCTCACACTGTTAACTGTTATCTTATAAAGTTATTACCTTGCACCTCAGAAGTGAGAACTGCAAAGGCTAATGAGCTAATTCCCTGGGCCCACTACCTCCATCTCACCCTGTCACACCAGGAAGCTGAGTGTCCTTCACTATGTTCTTCACTGGAGGTGGCAAGTCCTCAACATACATTTGCCACTCAGGGAATTCTGTTCCCTTGCCCGTGTTTGCAGTGGGCATCAAACCAAAAGCACCTTCCTGCTATTTCCAGCTGTTGCACTTCCAGTTTGAGGGAATCACCTGCAGGTAGTTTTTTGGCCCAAAGAGCTGTTACACTGAAGCTGTGCTAGGCCTCAGATAGGAATTTCATCTGGGTTTTCCAAAGATCCGTCTCTCCTTCTAAGAAGAAAGAAGATCTCAAATTAGTGTTTTCCCTGTGCCAGCAGGAGGGTAGGACTGTAATAAGACTATGTGGGAGAGAACCAAAGGTGTCATTTAATATTTAGACAACTTGAAGAACTGTAGTGGTGGATTCTCCTTTGACTTATCAGAGACATGCCTGAAGTACCCAGGGGTTGTAAGCAACCTTCCCAGCACAGCTGTAAATAGCAGCTCCAAGTCACAGACGCACAAACTATGTTTGTAGAGTTAAAAGTACTTCTTGTTTTGGTATGGAAGTGTGTCCCCCCCAACAGATCCTTGTGGCTAAAGCTAAACAGATACCCAATGAGTGAAATTAAATCAAAAGTTTTCATTTGTGAGCTATGAAGTAAAAACAAAGAACCCAGGACCCAGAGATATATGACAGTTCTGGATAGGCACTGGTTAACAAGGGGTAGAACTTAGGTCCATTTCACACACACTTTAAAGTGGATCTTCAAATACAATGAATTCTAATCAATTATCAGCATAGGATGACTGTGTTCATCCCACAGCACTGATTTTAACACAAAGTCAAACAGAAGCATGAGAGCAACACTCCTGTAAAGCCACATATATCTTTATTGTCCACCCAGGCCAGCAAGGATGGGAAAAGGGAATGCAATTAAAAATAATAATCAGCAAACACACAGTATCTTTACTTAAAAAAACATCCAGACTAGAGCAGCCAGAAACACACTAAATCAGAATTACTGGAATTCTCTGCAGTTTGACAGTGGCACAAAAGCAGAAATTACTTTTAAGTTTCTGAAAGCGGGGGGTAGAACAAGACAAAAACTTGTGCTTTTTCTCTATTACAACAATTGATAATGATTATATATTTTGCAACAGGCAAACTGCTACAGAGTATAATGGGCAAGAGAGAAAGCATCCAGAGTTGTTTAGAGAAAAGTCTGAATTAAACTTTTACAAATAGCACCAGAACTAACCCCAGCACCAGAACTAACCCCAAGCTTAAAATAGCCCCCACCAAAATCAATGACAGAACACCTTGAATTTAGCAGGAGCCAAGGCAAGCTTAGTTAAGTGTAAAGAAGTAGAAAACACATGATGGATTGTCCCAGTATATCCCCCAAAATGCGACCTCCAAACCCAGAAGCACAGCTGCCACTGCAGAGGGAGGGTACTATGACTCCTCTGATGGTCCTTTGTGTCTACATAGCAGTAAGAGGCACAGATTTGGTTTTGTCTCCACTCCAGCGGGCTGTTAGCAATCCTGAAAGCAAATCCTGCAGCTCAGCAGACATTTCATATGGATGTATTCTGTAATGAGCTAGTATTTATCATTCAAGCCCTCTGTAAGCTGAAGGCTCTTTGTGCTACTGACCCCAGCCTTTCGTCTAGCCTTGAACAGCTGCTGTTTGGCAGTGACAGCTGAATTGGGTTTTCTCCCTCTGCAGCAATGCACACTTGCCAGCCATCCTTTCCCCAAACTTGTTTGCTGCATCTTGGGGCCAAGATACACAATCCACCCCTTTCATGCCAGCAGCGTCCCTTTAGGCAAAGCGTGAGAACACTTGCCAGCGGACCTTCCTTTTCCTTAATGCTTGTTAAGCATCACTTATTCCCACCCCCCAGCCATGTGGGAGCCTGCAATTTCCATGTGGAGCACTATTAAGCAGAGTGGCTGCACTGGGTCACTACAGACTGCCAGCACTGGCATGTCTTATCCACAGCATCTCCATTAATTCAGAGGCATATCAGCCTGCCCGATTGGAACAGCCCTGTGAAAAGCATTTCACTGCTTGAACCAGTCCCAGGCATATGTCAGTCTCTTTGAAGCCCACTAAACTGCCTGACATTGTGTCACAGGTTGGGGTCTGGTTTTTTTTTTTTTTNAAGACTTCATCAGTTAAAACAGAAAGTAGGAAGCAACAAAGACAGCCTGGCTCTACCTGTGCCCAGGGAGCACCTCTACTTTCTCAATTAAGTGTGGAGCCAAGACTGCCCTTGATATTTGGCTTGTGCATTATTCACTGTTAAGCCTTCAGCCAATGCTAAGAGGCCCCTTTGACCTCCCAGGGGCCAAGGATGCAGCAGGAACTACTTTTTTCTCAGTGTCAGGGCTAGAGGATCAGATGGACTTGTTTATACATCACCAGTTCCCAGATGTTCTAACCAGGACAGTCAGTGTCGTCTTGAGCTCAACCTTCAAATGCAGCACAAATCATTAGTTTCTGTGAAATCCAGCCTCTGAATGCTTCTTTTTACCATCCTAAAACTAGAGCAGTTCCCCCTGATAGGGAAACTGGGGAAGTGAGACACCTACACAGACAGGAGTGACTGTGCAGCTGACAGACTGCACGCCACGACTTACCTACCTACACGCATGCAAATGGTGGGCTCCCCTGGCTTGGGGCTCAGACAGACTTCCCAGCAGCACCAGCTGAACTGGAGCACTGAGAAAATTAACCATGTTTCAGATGTGTAACTCAGCCCCCATTAGAATCTGCCATACCTCTCTTTTATTTTGCTCATCTCCTTCTCAGGCCAAAACTGCAATAGTTGATCGAGATTTTCTGCTAGTCATTTTTTCAACAGATAATTAAAATTTCTCCAGCCTACGGTGGCCACCTCAGCCTAGTCAGGGAGCCCACTATGCTGCCATGAAAAATCCAAAAAGGAGGGAAACCCGTTATGAAAATGAGACACGAGGGGAGGAGGATGTATGATCCATTGCTTTTCCATATAATTAACCAGGAAGAGGGATGAGGTGGGGAAGGTGACATAGATTTCCAGAGCTGGGGCACAGATAGACATGAACTCCTGGACTCCCCCATTCTGAAAGGGGAGGTCCAACAGCTCTTCCATAAGAGCAACTTGAAAACCAGAATGACTTGTTTCAGAGACCTTCCCCTCCCAAGCACCTTCAACTCCACCTCCCTAAATCCAGGTGCTGCAAGTCCACACCTGCATTGCAGTGAGATGCAAATGGATTGCCCCTTCCTGAGGGGCAGGCACCTCCTTGGAGCAGGTGTTTCCTCCCTATAATGCAACTGTTTGCACTGCACACTGTGTATGACTCCTGTAGCTCGTTCCTCCCTAGCAGTGCACGTATCAAGAGATCCACTGCAGGTGTGTTCCAAGCACCTCTCTGAGCACCTGCAGCCACTTGAGGGCTCTTGGTGACGGCCCCACACACCGCATTACAAAGCAAGTCCTGCTCTTCCATCGTGTGATGGGGCTGTTTCAGGTCAGTGTAGAACTCACATGCCTTTGTTGGCAGCTATGCTGTCCTCTTCCACTATTCCAGTGGTCTGTGACACTGGACTCTGACAGTCTTTAGGCAGTCAGCCTGCCTAAGTTAGCTGCTCTTGTTGGACGGACTGGGAAAGGACCCTTTCTAAGAAAACTGCAGGAACATCACACATTTTGCAATTTAACCTTCACCTCTGAATGGGTTCCTGTCTCTTAAAGTTCATCCCCAGAGCAGAGACTTCTTTTCACTGTGTCATAGGTCACTGCTATGTCCTATTTCTGAAAAGTAAAGTCTTACTTGACAGAAGTGGACTTTTCATACTATATCTCTGCCACTCCACAAACAGCTAGAGCTCTGCAGACCTGGATTTTCTTACCATTCCCAGAAGCTGTAATTAGCTACAACACATGACAAATCCTTGGAAAGCCATGCACCTCCCCACCCAGAGCATGTGAAGCTAGCATTCTTGCATTCTGTGACATTTAAAGAGGACTCTCAGCCCAATATTTTCTTCATTAAGTTTGTGTTTAAATATATATGTATATTTAAAAAAAATCAGTGTGTTATTTTCTGGGTGAAAACACTTGCAGATGACCAAAATAGTCATTCAGGACAAAGGCTCAGACTGCTGAGGTCTCAACCCCCTGTGCAGAGCTCTTGCCAGAGAGACTACCTGAGATATTGTCAGAATCAAGCAGCTCAACAATGCTGTATGGGGAACAATCTTCCAAGCCCAGCTTGCTGCAGAGCCAGCCACAGAATCCCTTCTCCATGTCCCTGACAGCATGCCACCAGTACCCAAAAGACCATGCTACCTGGGCTACAGCTGAATACAGGCCTAGGGAGAAAGAAACAACCATAATTATAATTGGGTAGAAGATAATCAAAAAGGGACAAAAGGTGATTTTGTGCCAGAAGGTCCTCTCTTCATTGTACACCAAGAAGATGTTGTACCATGTAATGGTTCCATAGTAGAATGAAACCACGAAGGACACTACGAAAATGACGGGGAGGCAGATGATGGTCCAGAGGACGATGTGGGGTCCTCTGTCCAACCCAACATTACATTTCTTCTTCTTCTCGGGTACATCCTCTTTGGGAGGTTCCTTTGACTTAGCCAGTTCCTGCAGCTCTTTATCTGTTAGTGTGACGTGGATGTCCACCATCTGACCCTTCTTCTTTCCCCTGGTGATTGTTCCAGTCAAGGTGACATATCGGCTGTCTAAAGGCATGCTCCAGACACCTACAACACAGATAAACTCATCTACATCAGATTTATTTTCTGTATGAAGTATTTTGTGTAAATCCTCAAAGACCCCAAAGACAATTAGATAATGCATATGGAGTTATAGTTAAAACCAAATTTAAAAAGGTGGAAGACAAGAATGAAGTATGAAGAAAATTACCACAGAAGAGAATGGAAAGCTAATGAGGAAAAAGACAGGAATTCCAGATGATAGAAATCACAAGGGAGAAGACTCCAGCATCTCCAGTAGAGACAATATGTGAAGGGAAAGTGCTCCATTGGTATTTGAGAATGAGATGAGGGAGTAACTCAATTGAAAATGGTATGCCTATCTTCTCTGTTTCCTTCATGGATTTATTCTTGAACAGCATGGACACTTGGGATTAATTAGATAAATATCACTGAGACTCTTGTTTTGGAATAAGCACATTCACACATGGAATTATACCTGAATAGCTAATATTTCACCTTACATTTGCACTGTATCTCAATCAAAATTAATTTTTGAAGTTTAGAAAAACTTAACAAACTGTCATAAAATTATATCTGTATATAAAGAGATCAGTAGCGGCACCAAACCAGACAGTACTTGTATATGTATTAAAGTTCTGAAGGGACTGCCTTTGCTTTCAAGTGACATTGGTATAGGATGGTCCATGCAGTGGTACTGGCCATAAACTCCTCCATGGGACTACAGTATATTTCCTCCTGGTCTTAATTCGGACTAGCTTGGAAGGAGGTCTTCAGAAACTCTTAAAAAGAGGCTGAGCAGCTTGAAGTGCTCCACAAAAGTAGGAAGGCAGCAGGTAAGTAATGAGAATAGGGTTTGGGATCATGGGGGAATCTAGTGTAGCTGATGGACCAGGAGCATGCATTCACATTTAAGCCTCTCAGCCTGCACTGCTGAGTCTCAAGAGTATTTAGCCACAGGACCTGCCTTCCACACTTCTTCCCTGCAAGGGTACCCAGGACAGATAGCAGAAGTGAAAGTGACTCCAAGATGCCCCACAATGACCTTGCCAAATAATCACCCTTCAAGAGGAAGCCGTGCTGAGTGTATGCAAACAGAAGGCAACAGCAAATCCTAGATAATGAGTTAAATTCCCTATCACAGGTAGAGCCACTAACTCCATCTGCTCCCATCCTTTCACTTAACAGGCAGTTGTTCAGGCATGGACAGTGGCTTGATCACGGCTTGGAATGACATCCTTGGCTTAATGCATGCATAGCATTGCAACCAGCACATCAACCCCAACCAGCACACATTTAAAACTAAGACTGTAGCAACAACCAAACTTCGCAAAGAACTGCAGGAGACATCCCAAATCAGCCTGTAATGCCTTCTGTTTCAGAGCATTTTCATGTATGAACTCAAGCTCTGCTTGCCTGCAGTCTTGGAGAGGGTTGGTCCCACAGTCACTTCCTTTTGACCTTAGAGCATGATGGCATCAAAAAAGCTTATGGGAAGTGAGTGAGTGTTCTCAGGAATACATACCATCTGTCATAGACTGACCCAGGAACTTGGAGCCTTCCTCAGAGCTCCTCTCCCCTCCTTCTTCATCCACCTGTTCTTCTTCCACCTTATTGTCATTCTCAGACCGATACACTATTATTGACTCGGGGCGGGACTCCTTCTTCTTCTTTTTCCTCCGGTCCATAGTGGCTTCCCCATCAAAGGTGACAGTGGTTGCCACAGCCCTTCTCATTGTGCCAAAGCGAGGGCTCTGGCCTCCAGACTTGCTGTCTTTC
Organism: Pachycephala philippinensis; assembly: GCA_013397055.1. Taxonomy (NCBI): domain Eukaryota; kingdom Metazoa; phylum Chordata; class Aves; order Passeriformes; genus Pachycephala; species Pachycephala philippinensis. Next base: position 1,083,731 of record VWZT01006494.1, read on the forward strand.
TGCACAGTCTCCTCCATCCCACTGCTGCTCTCAGTCACCTCACCTGGCATCTTGTAGCACCTGTTTCCAATCCAACAGCACCAATCCTGCACTTAGAAGTCATTGATTAGACAATGGTCCAAGGATGCTTTGTTCTGGTAAGATTTCTCACTCCTGGTATCCAAACTACGCACTCCATTCCCAGCCTAAAATGAGAGAGAAGGCTGAAAAAGTGTCTTTTTCTTACCAAGCAGAAAAGATTGGCAGAATGTTCCTAAAAAGGGTTATTTCCAACTGGTTTAAATGTCATCTAAAGATCCCTATTACTGTGCTGATCACCAGTTCTCTTACATGGATACATGTTTTGTGGTATCTAATCTATCTTGATTCTTAGGGTGCAGTTTTCACTATAACAAACCAAAGCTACTGGAAAGAGTATTAACATTTATAAGAAGGGATTAAACGTGGCCAGCTTACTGGATGAATTTAACATTCCTCTGCAATGCTAGAAACAATCATAAGACAATAGTTTTGGCCCAAATGCATCAGAATGAAAGACTGAAACCATAGATGAAAAAGAAGTTGACTGATTTAAGGGACTGGCCTAGAGACAACTGCAACAGGAACACTGTGCTTGTCCAGCATTACAATAGCTATATTGGTGCGAGCCTTTCTCATTTGGAGTGTCTAATGATTTACTCCCCTTTGCTAGGATTTTACAGAAATTAATCAAATTACGTCAAAATGAGTGATGTTTCAAACCTCAACAATTTAGCAATTAGTGTTGCCATACTTTAAAAATACAGTATATATGGTGGATTTAAAGCAAAATTATTATTAAGATTACTTTTCTGGAGAGGGAATTGGGAACCACTGCAAATTCTTCTGATTGCACAGAGAAAACAACACAACTCTTCACAAATCTTTGTAACAAATATAAAGACCCAATTTTTTTTCTCCTCATTCAAGCAAAGTTAACAGCAATATCAAGTGAAACTGTAATCTATGGGAAAGCTGCCTAAGCAAAAAGCACATAATTAAACATGCATCGAGGCAGACAAATCCTGCTCCATGAATATGGAAGAAGGATTATTGGTTCTCAGATTTCATAACATTTAAGAAACTGACTGTGCCAAGTATTCATGAAGCATTTAGGTACAAATCTGAATACAATGAATAACATTTTAACGACTCTGAAGAGCTCTGTTGAACATTTACATGAACATTTGTATTTAAAAGAATGCATCTGACCAATAATTAATCTTCTACCTAGTAACCAAGTCTTTCCTTTAACAGGAAACTAAGAAACACAGGTATCATACTTTATAGCCCACACAGTGCTGGGGAAATGGTTTTACTTGAATGGATCATAGAAAAAAGTTGAGCATTTTTAAATTTGGCAGTATGGTCCTGGTCTTCCCACAGATCTAAGATTTTTCTGGTCTGTTTTGAAATTTTGTGCAGAATTTTAGACCAACTATTTATGCCTCGTACACTCACACTTACACACAACACACCCACACAAAACTTTTAATTGTATCACTTTAACACCTAAGACTGTGCCCAGCTGGCTCTATGAAGCCTTGAAGAATTCAACAATTCAGATTATTTTTGTGCATTATAGAAAATAAATCTTCGCTGGTGATCAGAAGATACATAAAATGGACTTTTAAAAGCCTCAAGATTCAGCATACCCCAGAAGCCAGACCACTTCTAAATCACTGGGCAGACAATATTTTGTTTAGCTTTGCAGCGTGGCTGGGAAGAGTCTGTTTAGATTGCCACCTCACCTGCCATAAAAAATGTATGCCTAAATTAAAACAGAAAACAGAAATTCACGTAAGCTTTTGTTTGTTGTTTTCGTAAAAAATGCCTTCAGGGGTAAATTGAATGAATTTATGCTACGGAATAAACTCACTCTTTGTAGTAAATTCATTCAGGACGTACAATAGGCTCTAACATTTTTCTCTGAAAATCAGCTGTAAAATTTCATGTTTTGCATCTATAAAACCCTGAAATTACCTGATTGAGCCTAATGAGCCCCTGAGACAAAAGTGAGATTCTGCTTCCAAAAGTGAGCAAAACAGGCCTGGAAACAGAGAAACCAAAAACATCACTTCTGGAATAATCTACTAGAAGTCTGGAGTCACAGAAGTTGATGAGATTCCCAAAGTTCCTGGCTGTAGTTTCATGTTCAGTCCCTACTGACTTGAGAAAGGGATGACTTGCAAGTAACATTTAAAAATAAAGCTACAAGCAAAGATTTGTAGTTGGGCTTTTTTTTTTTTTCTTAAAGTTGATCCAGCTTGGCCTTGCTTAAACTCACAGCGCATGATAAGCTAATGACAGTTCTCAGTCGCCAAAGCCCAAAGGACTATGTCACCCTTGACTATGCAAGGAGCAAGGTGATATCCTTTCTGAATCTCCCACAGATAGGCACTGGCAATCTGTGTCCTGTTCTTGTGCTCACCAGTCTGGCAGAATGCTGATTAATGCCCAGAAGATGCCTATGATCCCAGAGTTATTTTGCTATGTCCAATGTTCCCACCCCACTATAGCAGCTACTGCCGCTGTGAGTTACCACCAGGACTAGAAACACCTGCACAGCAGGGTAATCTGAGAGTGGCAGCTCAGTTTCTTCTCCTGCTGACAAAAGGAGAGGGAATGGGCAATGAGGGACAAGCCCCTGAGAAGCACTGTTGTGTGGCTGAGTCAAAACCCTTGGGATAAGGAAGTGAAGGAGCCCAGATTATTCTGTTTAAGGCACAAGAAGGTAAAATCTAATGTCAGTCTGTCTACATCAAAACCAAAAGCATGAAGGAGATCCTTGTGATCCAGCAGAGGAGGATGCAGCAAGATAAAACAGAAATACAGGGCAGACGTTAGGTAGGTGTTTTAACAAAGTGGGTAGGTGTCCCTTGGTATACATCCCTGGGTGATATACCATCACTGGAAACTTCCAAATCTGGGCTGGCTATCTTGGCAGAATTTTGGTCACCTGTACTTGACCAGAAGAGGGGAAGTCTTCTGGTTGGCACTTAGGGAGCAGTCAGATTGAAGATCACAAAGATCCCACCTGATCTTATGCCTGTTCTCACCGTACACGTTTATTTTTCTCTCATCTGTTTCCCAATGAAGCAGCTGGAATACCCCCTGCCAGCTGGTCCAGAACTTCTGAACACAGCACTTCAAAATACCACCATCAGCCTTACATCCCACAGCAGTGCTGCCGAGTTGAACAAGTTCAAGCTTCAGTCCCATTTTTCCTGGGAATATGTTCTCTGTAGTTGCAAACAAGAAAAGGACTCTTGCAGAAATCACAGTAGTGTACACAGAGCTTAATTTTTCTCTCTTCCTTTTCTTTACAACTTCTAAGAATAAGGCCAGCCCTCAGCACTACACAGCTGTCCACAGCACCAGCTCCTTCAGCCACACACCGAAATCTTCACCCCTTAAAAGCTTTGCTGTGGAGCTGAAACATTTAACAATTGCTGTGCATCTCAGTCTCCCACGTGGGAGAACAGGGGCAGACAGGAATCTAAGAACTGTCCATGGGAGGGAAGGAAAAGAAATGGTCGTATTTCAGATATAGCAAGGAGCAGTTTATTAGCCAAACAATTTGTTATTAATCTCCATATGAAAACAGATGGAGAACCCTGGGGAGGCGGCTCCGCAAAAACACTCTGTAGAGTAATTTTTAGAAGCACAGTCTTCTGTTACTATGCAGGAAAGCTACGGCTGCTTATGCTTCCCGTGACAGTAATAGTCTTTGACACACAAAACAGGAGCCTAAAAGCTTGGCTTTGCACCATTTAGGTCAAAGGAAGCTTCTTCCATTGGTTTTCAGGGTTTGATCCAGCTGCTAACAGAAGAGAAATTATCTGGTTTGAATGCAGACAGGAAGGAAGAGCCTTCCTGCAAGCTAATAAAATCCTTGATCTTAAATCCCTGCTACAGCACAAGTAACCTTTTTATGACTGCTCAGAGCAGACATGAAAGGAAAAAATGTAGACGGTAAGCAGCAAGGAGCATAAATTTTTATTTTTATAGTCACATAAAATGTACAACACATAAGAAGAACTGGCACTGTGTCTTCACTCACATCATGCAGGGGTTGTCTGCAGAAACAAAAGAACAACCTGTGCTTTAGAAGCACTGTGATTTATGCAGGATGGGGAAGAGATGAAGGGAAATTTACCTGAGACACACCTTGAGAGAGCTTCCCAGCCACAGATCTTCCTTTGCTTGCTGCTTTTACTCCATAACCTCTGCATCCCCAATCCCATCTCCGCTCAACCCCACCTCTGATTTTGTGCATGTGCATGATTTTGGGCATGCATGTTACCCAAAGGATCTTTTCCAATCCCTAGTATTTTTAAACGGATTATTTGCTGGCAGACTGTACACATGAAAAATAGGTGTTATTAGATGCATCCAGCTGTTCAGGACAGATCTGTCTGTCACCAGCCAGTGGTGTTATGATGAAATGCATTGGTCTAATGCAGAACATGCAGCCCCCAGGCCCTGGAAAAACATGTGACAAGACATATATAAGAAAGCACATTTAATTCATACATTATGTAGGGAAAGGGCCAAATGGTAGGGCTCCCTCCACAGCTTTGGATCTGTTTTAAATACCTAAATGACTTCACATTATCTTTCACATATTCATCCTTGCTTGCTAAAACAGAGGATGTTTGTCTCCTCTATTTCATGGTGAAATAGCTCAAACTAGATTGCACGGTTACTTGAATCTAGCAAATACTCAAGGCTGTGATGAATGACACATTAGAAGGTGAGGCAAGAACAGCTCCTCCCTATCAGTGCCAGGGTCTGTGCAGCTTGTGGCGAGCTTGACAGGGGGATTTATCTCACTGAAAATTATAAAATGCTATTTTTAGCCATACGGATTCTTCACCAAGCAGCTCCTTCTACAGGAAGGAATGTCTAAGGAAGGAGGGAAAAACTACCCCTCCTGGCAGTGGCTGATTTCAGACTGCATTAAGTGTCTGTATAACAGCAAGAGACACAAAGGGAAACATCCACCTCTGCCACCCGAGCAAGGTAAAAGAAAGCAAACAGCGAAGTTCAAAGCTCACACCCTGCTTAATCCACAGGCTTCCAGGCACTTTCATTTCTTAGAAAGAGAAACAAGAAAAATTACCATGCTCTGGGTGTGCATCCGAGCAGGAGCAGACTTCAAGCTGGACTGCCAAAAGCAGAGGATGGCACTGAGCACCCAAGCAGAGGAGATAACACAGTAAGATGACTCAAGTCACCAAAAAATTTAGAGGCGTTTGCTGACAGAGCCCCCCATGCTCCATGCCTTCCCCTGAGGAGCAGAGGGTGCTAAAAGCTCAAGCTAAAAGCAAAGGGAGGCCTGGGCAAGCAACATGATTTCAGCGGGCAAGCACTGACAGACCCAAGTTTGCCCAGTCCCTCCAGTTTATCACAGGCACAGGGCTGCCATTAATGGCACAGTGCCATTAGTGCCAGCACCACACCACACCATGAGCCAAACCTGCTGTGGCCAGCTCAGCTGGTGACCATCACTGGAGCTGCAGCAAGACTGGATGTGCTTGGGTGTGTGTTAAGGGCTTTCTGGCTCCCGGGGCCATGCTGCTGGCTCAGGACCCCTGCTCTCCTTTCCATCCTTCCACGAGACACCCAAACGCTTGCTGACAGCATTCTACAGATACAGACAAAGCACCAAAAAAAAGGAGTGGAGAAATGCATTCCATAGTATCACTATATTGTTTCTGAATGACATTTTCCAAGGATTTTTTTAAAAGTCAAGGACATTTTACAGAGTATCTGTTTTATGAATCAGTTCTTTCTTTTTCCTTTGCTGTTCCATAACTTTTCCAAATGTCACAGAACAATAACTGCTGTGTATGTCACTTATTACTGAAGACTGGAGGACAGCATACAAGAATAGCTGAGCATTTTTATTTTATATTAAATGGAATGCCCAATCAATTTTCTTGCATACCAACTTTTTAAAAATCCCCCAAGTGTACTGGTCTATCTTTTTTGGAGCAAAAGCTTAACGTGCTATCTTGCCCTTGCTTCCCACTTATTTGAACAGACTGCTAGAAGAAAGAGAAATTGAGATAAAAGACACAAAGCTTCCCACTGCCTCCACATGGATGATATTTGTTTCTTTATGTTTATTATACTATGCTAAAAATGTCAAGGAATGGCATTTGCACCTTAGCCTTTAAAGAGAACCAAGGCTTTAAAAGGAGCCTGACTTGGAAATGGAAGGTTTGAAATCTTCAAAGCAAACCAAGCATTTAGATATGAGTCTTGAATAAACTCAACCAAAGTCCCTGAATCTTGTAGGAAAAAGATTTCAACCTTAAAGTGGAAACACACTTTCTCTGTTCCCCTGCTCTACCCCTCACTTCTGGATGTGCCAAAACAGACCATCCTGCACCTCGGAACAGCAGGTGCTCATTGCAATCCCTACCACATCCCCCAGGTCACTGCTGGATTACACTGTCCCATAGGAACAGCTGAACAAAGTCAATCCCACCAACTTTAGTCAAACATCCTGCCTCCACAGCAGTGCCTTTAGGCTGGGATAAAGTGTAGCATCTATTTTTATTGGTATAAGACCCAACTTGTCCTTGGTTGGGATTGGAAGATGCACTGGGAACTGGCTGCATACCCAAACTAGAGCTGCATCTCCACCCTTCCAGGCATCCAAGCAGATGCCTAGAAAACAGTAACAAGCGAGTAGTACATGAAAACAGAGCTGTGAACCCTCACCTCCCACACCAGAGTGCAGAGAAAACACCTTCTACACAGCATATAAACATACATGTGGAAGTAAGAAACACTGGGAGTTGCTCCAAAGCCATGAAACACCAGTGGTGGGTGTGGAGCACCTGTGCTAACACAGGACTTGTGCTACAGACCTGGCAGGGGATGCCATCGAAGAGCTCCAAGACCTCCATCACGCAGTGCTCTCCAGAGGAGGTTTTAATGCATGCTGGAATCTTTTCTGACTTTTACAATAACTAGAAACAAGGACCCTGGTTAGCACCTCAGGCTCTTTTTCCTTCCTTCCTACTCAGAAGATCCCTGACCATCTCAGTCTCAGTCCCCTTTCCTGCCTTGCTCTGTGCTGGCAAGATCAAGCACGCCAGTGCTTTACTCTGACAAAATGAGGAGAAACCACACATTGAAATACCTGCAATTAGAGAGGAAGCAGTTGCAGCCATACAGCCTAATGGAAAATACGGTCAATTGTAAATCCAGTCTGGAAAGCATTATCTGAAAAATACCACCAACAAACTACATACATCCTGTGGTTCTTCTTTAGGCAAGATATTTGGGGTCTTCAAATCAGAGCTTTCTCTGAGTAACACCTGGCTGCAGCCCAGGAGTTGCTGGAGAGCACAAGTGCACAGAGACAGAACTGGAATATTCCCCTGGGAGTGATTCAGGATTGTTTAATGCATTGCAGAGTAAATATAATCTAAGATATTTAGACAGTATCTCCAGCAGCAGGAATTACTTGGCTCAGGGGAGTTGTGATTGGATACAAGTGCAGATAGAGACCTGTGATGCCAGGATATTAAAAATGCAGCACTCTGAATTGCAGACAAGTGAATGCTTCAGTATCATTAGTGTGATATTAGCAGGGTGTGTGATTGTTTAGAAATTCTATCTAGGTACCTGTTTCGAACTGTTTGATGCTGATATTCTATATCTTGCACCACCACAAACTCTGCTCTGGCTGGGATGTCTGTCTTGGTATCTCCTGCATTTTTTTTTTTAATCACTGGAATGAAATTCCTAGGGATAACAATAAAAGACTGCAAAATCCTGATTATCTTCTAATTAGACTGAAATCTCCCAAGATACGGATGAGAGTAAAGTGCCTTTCCAGAGAGGAAGTTCCTAAAAAGATGAATTGACCAGAAAGCCTGAACATCAGCTGGGGCTGACCAGGAGGCTGTTCTGACATGGAAACCAGAAGCCACAAAACAGAAAGGCTCTCACTTGCTGTTGAGAGATGATGAAAGGAAAAGCAGCCTCAGGAGAGAATGTACAGACAGGAGGTGAAAGTAGCAGGGATTTCCAAAGAGGCCTGTTGCATAATCCCACAGAATGGTCCAGATAGGTAAGGACACAAACTCACACCAGCTTTCATTTGGTTTTGGCTCAATCCAAACTTTTATTGTAATAGGTATGCAGAGGGAAGAAATTATTGTTGTTACACTTTGTGTGGTTTGGTATCCCAGGAGAAGAAAGATATGAACCTGAAGCATCCATAAGAGTGGGGTCTGGGAAAGCAGGGGCTACTGGAGTGCAAGTCTGCATTTTTCTGAAGGCTAAGTAGCAGAAATCCTCTGTGAGAAACTAACCTTAATGTTTTATTTCTGGCAATAAGATGCTTTTCTTTAAGTCTCCTCTGCTCTCACCTCCTTGTGAGACTGCTGACCCCAGGGATACCTTTCACAGGGTTTGGATCCTGTGGAGGTTTCTCACCTGTTTGGAGCCATCTCTTTTCTCACATCAGGTTGGTACTTCGCTACTCTTGAGATCTTCCCCCTCGCCAACGTGGATTCTGAGCTAAGGGAGGGCACAGACACCCTGAAGGATAGCATGCCATAAGGAATTCTCAAGGCAGTACATATCAGTGCCAGGATTTTTAAAGCATGGCAGCATACTGGACTGGCAGGTGTCATCAGCTGAATAGCTGAGCCATAGGCTGGCAAAGCACAACGTCAGCTTTGGACAAAAGTAGCCTTTTCTGAAAACGCAGAGTTTCCTATTCATCTCAATAAATTGAACTACTTCATTCAAAGCCAAGACACAATCTGGGAGCTGTAAAAACAGGAAATCTAGTTTTTCCTCTTCAATATGTAAATAAAAAAGTAGATGTTCAAGAATGACATATGCTAATCCCACAACTCCAAAGGAGCTGACAACTGGAAAAAAACTACTGATTAATTTTTTTTTGTCATTTTGACTTTTGAATGGTTGATGTTTTAAGTGCTAGTTATACCAAGGCAAAAAAATTCAAATGGTTAACTTCAAAAAACAAAAATTAAGACTCCAAGGCTTTAAATGTAGATTTATTTTCTTCCAAATGCAAGCTGGCACATACTGAAAAAATAAATAAAAAATAAGCTGTCTAATCAGATGCTATTTCGTAACACATAAAAATTCAGAATCTTAACATTAAGTTTATAGAGTAACATCAATATGTAAAAGCCTTATGCTTACTGAATTTACCACTCTGTCTGTGTGTAGTGACAGACCAACATGTTTTTATCTACCAATAAAAGAAAAGCAACATTCCTTTGTGATTAAGAAAGTACAAGCATATGAGGAGATTAAAATTGATTTTAGCTAATACGATTTTCTTCCTTTCAGCTTAAATAATTTTGAATTTCAAGCACTGGGGTCAAATCAATTCACGCAAAGGTACAGTGTGAATCCTTGGTCCAAAGGCAATGCACACTACAGTGAACAGAAGCCACTGCCTTGCTGAAAATGTCCGTGAGCATTGGTTATCCCAATGCTATTATCTATTCTTTGTGGATACATTTTGTACCAGAAGGGGCTACCCTCCACTGAATGCCAAGGAATGGATGTCTCTTTTTCCCTCCTCCTTCCTCTACAGTCTTTATGCCTTTCCCCTTTCTCCTCCCACCCATCACTCACGGAACCTTAACTCATGTGTTCAGCCCCTTATTTATGGCATTTCTGTGGCTATTGAGAAATTCCAGAAACTAAGCAATATATCCTGATAGGGAAGAAAAACTCTTTGATAGTGCTCTCCAGGAAGAACACTGAAGTGAAGGAGGTCCCATGAGTAGAAAGGCCCACTGGATTTCCCTTGGAGCCATGCAGTTCAGTTGGGATGGCAGGCAGGTTGGAATATGAAGATCTAATTCACTAGCACAGATGAGTGCTTCTCCCTGGGATTAATTAATGACTGCTCTGATATGGCCTGCCTAAGATATGTAGGGCAGCCAGAGACAGTTAATGGGGATGTGTGAAGTCTCAGATTGTAAAAGATAATTAAAGGGAGGGAAAAAAAATTTTTGCAGTGTCACTCATAGTGCTTCACGTTTTGCCTCCAGAAAGTAGAATGCTTTAAAACACTGAGGTATTCTGCAAGCATTGACCCACCCGAAAAGGGCAGTTTTGTCTAACAGTTGCCTTTTTGGCCTAAGCCACCATGCAGAAATCCACTCCTGTCTTGTCACCCTTTGCTGAATGAGTCTGGACACACAGTTAACTTCTCCATGCCTTCCCTTCCCTACACGTAAAGGTAGGGTATACAGCTTCCATCGAAACACACTGAACTTCAGGATAAAGATGTTATCCTAAAACTGTCCCCAATTTAAAGTATTAAACCTTAAAACATGCTTTTGGAAAAGTAAATAAATTTGTTTCACAAATGAGAAACCCAAAACAGACTCAATGATTCTCCCACTTTACTTATATGTCTTTAAAAAAAATAAAAACTCACTCTCTTCTCACATTAGCCAACTCTCCTAAGGCAAAAATAACAAGACAAAATTGAGACATACTTTCAAACATCTCTTCTATTGAAAAGGACAGAGGAGATGCCTGGAAAGACACTGAACATGCACACACATGCTGCTGGGCACATCAGCGCTGGTTAAAATCACCTGCAATGGACAAAGATGCTCTGTCACTTCACTGTGGGATAGAAAGGAAAATAATGTTGCCTGTCCTCTGTGTCAACCGAGCAATAAATACTGAGCTTAGTTAGGGCCATTTTAAGGGGGCCGGGAGAGGGGGGACGGACACCACCACCACAAAGGCATTTTAGCCCAAAATGACTCTACTGGGGACGTGGTAAACGCTATCACCTCAGCCTTCACGGCCTCTTCCCGACGAAGTCCGTGCCCGGAGAGAGGACTGCCCGCCCGCGGCTCCGTGGCAGGCGCACACCAGCCCCCTCCCTTGCTCCGTGCCACCCTCGGGGCATTCCCCCGGCTGCTCCCGGTGGGGCTCCGCTCCCGCTGCTGCTCGGGGTGCCTGCCCGCGTCACGGGGAAGGTGACCCGAAGCGGAATAGAAAACCACGGCGACCCGTCCCTTGCAAAGCAGACGAGCCCGCGGCTGGGGGCAGGTGGGCGCTCACTGCGGGGCTGCAGCGGCGACCCCCGCGGCGCCACCGGAGGCACCGGCCCCTCCCGGGCGCTGAGCGGTCTCTGCCCCGCGGGGGCGGACCCGGGCGATACCGAGCGCGGACAGCCATCCCCCCTGCCCTTACCTGCCGCCCCGGTGCCGCGCTGTGCCGCGCCGCAGGACCGGGGCACT